>JAOXYD010000006.1:12995444-13007692 GCA_028565735.1 Pinacopodium congolense
TCAACTTATTGCATTTATTTTGATATTTGCATTAGCATTCCATATTAGGTTGAATCTTGGTTTAGTGATTGCATCTAATTTTCAAATTGAATTAGGTTGCTAGTTTAAGTTTGGGAAAAAGTTTTAATATCCAATTCACCCCCCCTCTTGGGTGCCATAGGACTTACAGATAGATTGATGTGTACGGACATATGTATAAATGTGATTTCTTAAATAATTATCATAGTTTAATTATATTTGAAAGATATATATTACAAGGGTATAATTATAAAGTTCTTACTGAGTTGGCAGTCACCCCATACCCGTGGATATTTTTGGGTTATGGTTTTGATTTTGTGGATCTCAGTTTGCAATTTGGATTTTATTTCTTTAGAGGTGGGCTAGAGTTTAATTAATTGTAACTTTGATATTTTCTTGTGGAGGCTTTTATTGATATTTCTATAATTTAATTTTTGGGGCGTTACACAAATGCCATGGGACATACACTTACTTTACTCTAAATTTCTTTTTTATTTATATTTTTGTGTTTAATTTTTTTAATCATTTCAGGTTCTTTATAGGTTTTTTGCGAAGCTAAAATTGATCAAAATAAAGTTCCTAAGGAAAAGTGCATCTCTTGTAAGCTATCACAATCTTGGGTTTTTTACTTTATTTTGATTATCTAGTTATCATGGGATTTTTCATATTGTTTTAAGGTCACTTTTGAGTCATTATCAAATATTTTCCTTACTTTTCCTCATCATTATTACTTTTGTTTTTATTACTTTTTGCTTTGATTTTCACTCTTATTCTTCATTTTTGTTGATCTTTACATCATACTTCTCTAATTTATGGCATTCTATTGGATGACATGTAGTTCTAATCTTAAACTAATTAAGGTTGATCTCAAGATTAAAATAACCTGTAATAAGTTAAGATGTTTGGCTAATCTAGAACTCAAAGAGAATATGGGTGATAATTTAAATGAAGTTCAAGAGTCTTACTAAAGTTGTAACACATGCACTTTACATGATTTTATGTTCTCATTTGTTATTGATATTCCATCGAGTGTTCGGCAGCCACCTTCGAAAGCAAACAACTTTCAAATTAAGCTTGCCATAATTTAGATAATTCAATCTATAATGCCATTTGGTGGTGGGATTAGTGATAATCCAAACATCAATATATCTCATTTTTTTCATAAATCTACAACATATTTTAGCATATTGGTGTTATTAATGATGCTATTAGATTGAGATTGCTTTCTTTTACTTTGCATATAAAGTTAGGGCTTAGTTATCATCTATGCCTACATTTTCAATCATGACTTGAGATTATACGACATAGAAATTCCTAACCAAATACTTGACTCCATCTAATAATATAAAGTTAAGGAATGATATCACTAGTTTTAAGTAGTTTGAGATGGAGTCATTATATGAATCTTGGGTATATATATATATATATAAAGAGCTTATGTAAAAGTGTCAAATTCATGTGTGGCTTTAGATATAAACTTCTATTTAAGGTTTCAATTATGTTAATTGTTTTATAAAATCATTCAGTAATGGGAGAAACTCTTATAGGTATGAGACTTGAAGAAACAAATACGATGACACAAACTTATCAATTGAATTCATTAAAAATATTACATATAGAGAAGTATGTATTTATATATGGGATAGGTGTAATTAACCCTTTGATTTCACAATTAGTCAACTTTGTAGAAAACACCATAGGCCAACTATAGCGCTTAATTAGGGCACTTTAAAATACCACAAAACTTCCACTAACTATACTCCTTTATTAGAAAAACTACAGAGTAAACCTCAAAAGCCAAAAGAGAAAAGGTCAGAAGAGTCATATAAGAAAACAAACGGAAAAAGATGTCATTCAAATCCTAAAGTTTTCACCAATATTTAGGTCAAATCTTAATGTTTTAAAATGTTTACGTCAAACCTTAACATTTCAAAAGTATTAAAAAACCCTAGCATTTTAAAAAAGTTTAAAAATAACCCTAAACCTAATGTTATATCAAAGTTATTTTTGAACGATTTTAAAATATTAAAGTTATTTTTGAATGCTTTTAAAATGTTAAGGTTCTTTTTGAATATTTTGAAACATTAGGGTCTAACTTAAATATGGATAAAAATATTATGGTTAATATGATACTTTTGTCGAAAAAAAAAAGCTCTTAAATGACTTTCATTCAAGATCCTTTCTTTTAATTCTATTATAATTTTATATATTTACCTTATTTATCATGAAATGTTTTTTTACACCAAGGTAATGAATTACTTTATTAAAGATAGTAAGAAATTTCACTATTACAAAAATTTGTTAAGAAATTTAAATAGAGTATAATCATGTAATTATACTCTCTTCAAATCATCTTATTATGAAATATTTAAAATTTAAAATTTCAGATTCATAATGTTATATATCTGCATTATTTATTTAATTAAGTAATACTTATTATGTATAATCAATATTAAAATACAAAATATGAAGAATCATTTTATTTATAAATTAACATACACTTACGTTTATTTATGTAATTCAAGGATCAACTAATTAAAGAAATATTTCCTCTATTTTTATATATTGATATTTCATTTAATAAAGATTTAATTTGATTAGAAAGATTATCCATCCTACTTTTAGAATTAAAATCATTATAAAAAATCCTCATCTCAATATTTTTATATCATGTAGAAGAAGAGTAAAAAATGCCTCATCAACACACCAATTTTTGAAAATGATTACAAACATCTCTCATTCCAATTTCTTTATAGAAAAATAGAAATAATTATAGATGTGATATTATAGCTTTTTCTCAATTTCATGTGTTTAATTCTGTAGAGAAATATTCTCTCAGTAATTTTTTATAATGAAATATTTTGTAGTCTTTTCTTTGAAAATCAAATAATTTATTATATTTCAAAAGAAACAAAAAGTACAAGCATGTCACTTCGCACTTCATTCAATTACACACAAAACATAGTAAATGACTAGCCTAGTGTAAGGAGGAGCTTGTAAGAATGCTTTTTATATTCAAGATCTTGTAAGGAATTATTTTCTTTATCTTTATTATAACTAGATCTTATGAATATTGCACCTTGATTTGCTAGTTAAGTTACATTAAAAAACCTTCCAACTACATTTTTTGGTTAGAGAAGTTAATAAGGAATCTCATGTCATATAGCATCCTTTCATCTTCTTTTTAGCTAAGTCCCGTTGAGAGTTTGGTAGGCACCGATTAGTGTTTGAAAAACTATATTGTAATCATATCAAGAGGTAGAAGAATAAAATAAATTTTTTTTTACAAAGAATCATTTTTTAAGAAAATTAACAAGTTCTTACTATCGTTTTTACACTTTTTTTATTATACTTTCTTCCACTTGAATATGTCAACTTCTTAAGTATTCAAATGTCTAACGTCTAAGGTATTCACAGATCTATCACAAAGGAAAACTCAAATCTAAATTTGAGAGGAAGAATAAAATAATGCTAGCTAAGTTTTCTATTTACTTCCTTATACATTTTTCATATCCTTAGAATCTATTAAGATTACAACTAAAGCAAACTCTAATCATAATTACAAATTAGTCCTAATTAGATCAAATATCATTTATTAATCATTGAAATTTCTAAAAATTCTTAATTAAGTCTAATTTAATTAATAATTTTCCTCTTCTTTAATAGACCTTTTATGTGTAACTCATTAAATTTTAATATGTTAGAAATAATTATAAATTATAATTCTATTCACAATTATAATTAGATAAATTAAAACTCCTTTTAATTTGTCTTTAATTCTTTAATTAAATAATTTATAATCATAGATTATAATTGTTGTATAACTATATGTCATGACTACCCAAATATTATAAATGTCAAGGTGGTTTGATTTAATCTATCCATGCATGGTTATGATGTATAATTTAATCCTTTCGTTATCCAATATTCTAATTGAAAATATAGTATGAAATTAGATTCAACTTTAAATAATCCTATCATATTCAGTATTATTAATTAGTAAATAATTTATAATTGATATTTAAAAAATAAAATTTCCAAAATTCAATTCATTCTAGTAAGAGATTCCCAAATCACTACTAATAAATAGTAATAGAACATTCTCCCTAATTACTTTAGACTGATGAATCATTTATTAATTTATTCAGATATCTCAATATAATTCATACTATATTCATTAACAATTGAATTGAACTATTCTAAAGAATAAATCATTAAGTAGCATCAAAACATCGTATTTCTTATATGAGATAACTTTGGTAATCTCAAGTCTAAGGATCAATTATACAACCACCATAATGAGATAATCCACAAACACATAAGTAATATTCCATTTGGTATTCTCATAATTGGTTCAATTTTGGAAACTTATTCTCTAATAAGTATCCACACACTTGTTTAAATGTCTTTATACTTTAATTTATGATATCGATTATTTTCTTCATATGAAAGAAACAAAATTTATATTATTCTAACCATTCCATTAATACCCTATCTTAATGAAACTATGTATATGAACATTTTAGTAATAATACTAAAAATATAATTTGATCTTATAATTATAATCTAATTATAATTTATAATTGTATGATAATTATTCATAGGATTTTATCTTTATGATTAATAATTAAAAATAATTAACAAATATACAAAGATAAAGAATGCCTTTTTATTGAATAAAAATATAATGTCATACATGTTTATAACCAACTGATTAATTGCAAGAGTATAAACCAACGGTTAGATATAAGATTTACACCACATTCAGAATTAAGTCCATATACAACCATGTGAAACTTGATGCTATTGGTTAAAGCCTTCATCAATCTATCCTGCTGCATTTCCTAGTTGCAAAATACTCTTTGGTTCCTTTCTTTCCAAAGATAGTATACTGCATAATTAAGGGAAATTCTAAGCATCAATCCATGTCCTTTATATGGAGTTTTGTAATTTCAGTTCCCTTTTATTATTCTTGACTAGATTTTTGGAGGAATTTGAACTTGCATAGTTGCAAAATTTTAAAACATTTTGTAGCTGTTATCTTTTAAATGTGCATTAGATAAAGTGATGTGTAAACATAATAATTTTCTAAACATATATTATAGATAAATCACTTAATAGTTACTTAAAATCAAGTGTCAAATATGATTCAATTGATCGATAATAGAAATGAGATATAAAAATATTTATAAATACCTCCCATCCTAAATTAAAATTATAAATATAATTTAAAAAAACCCCTTATTTCAATATTAGAATTGGAATTAGGTACAAATATTTTATATAAAAGTATTCTCTCTCTCTCTATATGATTAGTATTTCTTACATCAAAATTGAGAATAATTACAAACACTTTTCATCTCAAGCTGGAATAAAAAATAGTTAGAAGTAACTCATAAAGGTGTCTATTTCTTCTTAAAAATAAATTACCCATCTTTTGACATTAAAATTTAAAAAATAATAATTAATTATCTTATTGCATCTATTAAAAATTCAAATTAAGATAAATAAGAAAACTACTCACTCCTACCCACGCCACTAAACCCCTTACTGCTTTATTAATATACATGTATAGATAAGCATAATGGACCATTAGATGTCAAAATCTACTCCTCTAAATGGTTAGGAACAAGACATTTAAAATTATCGACTTAATACCACATATAGTTTTAAGTAAAAAGTTTCATTTGAAGGCTAACATTTTTGTTTATATTCAGGTTAGAGTCTAATGTTTCAAAAAAAATTTCAAAAAAACTGTAACATGTTAGGAACGTTTAAAAAGAACTATAACATTTAAAAAACAATAAAAAGGAACCATGTTTTCAACTTCCATTAAATGCCTCCATTTTGAGTCGCGTGTCATATTTTTATTTGTCAAAAATTTTAGGTAGGCCCCATACTGCCACATGGATGTTGATCCAAAAACTTTATAATACTTCAAGTTGATCATGTTATAAAAGTCTTCATGTTACAAAGATAGCTAAGTTGGTAGATTATCAACCTAAGAATCTTTAGACTGTGTGTTTAATCTGTAGTCACTAAAGGTTGTATTACTTTTTTTTCCTTTCAAATGGCATCGTTTTTAACTTCTTCCTCTATCTTCTTTCCTTTTCTCTTCCCTTCATGTTCAATTGCTTGAATTTGGTCTATAAAGAATATTTTTCTTAAGTACTTTCTAACATTCTTGAGAGTTATGAACCCAATTGATGCTATTCTTAATTATATTCCTAAAAAAATAGAGAGAGGTTAAAAAGCTACTATCATTAAACACAATACTTTTGATGTTTTAGAATATCAAGCTTTGGAAGCTATTGCCACTCTTGGACTCCTATAATTACTTGTTGATCAAATGGATGATTATAATAAACTTTGGAAAGAAGAATCAAAATATAGGTGGTTGAACATAAAGGGGGAGAGAAGAGAAGAATAGACGAGGGAGGAGTTAAGAATGATGTCATTTTAGTTTAGGATAAAGAAGAAAAAAAAAACGATGTTTGGGAGGAAAAAAATAGTAACATAACTTGCAATGACCATAAATAAAACATGCAACTCAAAGATTTTTAGGCTAATACTTTACCGACTAAGCTATCTTCGTAACATATAAATTTTTATAATGTGAGTAGCCTAAAGTATTATAATATTTTTGGGTCAAAATTATAGATAGAGTCCACATGATAATGCAAAGCTTATCTAATTTTTTTCAAATAAAAATGTGAATATATTAGCATAATGAAAGATATGATTAGAATTTTTTTAAAAGTTTTTGAAATGTTATGATTTTTTTAAACATTCATAAAATATTAGGGTTATTAAATGTTTTGAAATGTTATGATATAATCTAAATTTAAACAAAAAAAAAGAATTCAAATAATAATTTTTGTTGATAGCTTTAAGAATCAGTTATGTCTTTTGATATTTTTTAAGACCATAAATTTTTGTACTTACCACTTTTAGTTGAATTATAGTATAGGAATAGATGTTTAGCCTCTTGTCTTATATAAATCTAAAAAGGTTTTAATGGTATTATTTAATCTTTTATTTATAAGTGTGTATACATATAAATATATATAAAGTATTGTAATTCAACGAGATTTGAATAGGGCTATCCACAATTGTATGGTACTATTGATGATGCCCATAAAAAATAAAAGGAGTCACTAAGGCCTATTTATTGTCATTTATTTTTTTATTTTTTGTTTTAAAAAATAGAGACATAGAGAAAAAATTCATTTGGTTGCATTATATTTTATTTTTTGTTTTTAAAATCAGAAAAACAAAAATAAAAATAGGAAAAAAGACGTTTTTTTATTTTGAAAATAGATTTTATAAACAGATTTTTTACGTTGAATAATTAGTACAATCTATTAACTAATGATGTATTTTTTAGGTGTATAAGAGTATTTTGGTCTAATAATTTAAATTTATTTCATATTTAGTTATTATTATTAAATTATTTTTATTATAAATTTCAAACAACCATGTTTTTATTTTTTATTATAAATATCAAACAAATAATTTTTTATGTTTTATAAAAAAATAGAAACATAAAAATAAGAAATATAAATACAAAATAATAACAAAAAATATAAGTGATATCAAACGGTTCTAAACTTTTATTTCAAATATAAAAAGATAACAAAATAAATTAAAAAAACCTATTGTAATTCAAAATCACATTTATTATTGATGCCTGTAAAAAATAAAAGAAGTTGCGAAGATTTAACCCAATTTCGTTTGATTACACGTTTAATCGATGACAAGACTTGCATTTGCCAATTTCCAAAAAGAAAGAAAAAGACTTGCATTTTCCGTGTATAAATGAGTGCATCTGCTGCTACAACTATTCGGGCAGTTGAGTAACTTAAAAGCAATAGCTTGAGAAATGTGATGCGTGAAAGATATATCACGTCAATTGCCTCTACTGTCCGCAAGGACAGAGGCGACACTGTACAGGAGAAAATTAAGCCGCCTGTGGACTTTCATGGTCGGCCCACTTACCTTATATAATAATAATAATAATATTATTATTATTTAATATTATTTAATATATATAATTATTTTAATATAAAAGTCCATGGTCAGCCATAAAACGCATCCATGAATTAAATTTGAAAATAGAAATAATAGCAGTAGTAGGCTTTGCAAAAAATGGAAATGGTTTTGAACGTGTAGAAAAAGAGTTTCACGGTGACAAAATAACTTATAATTTGTTGGCATTTCAAATGTTTTTGTTTTTATTATTATTATTATTTTCCTTTTGAGTCTTCAATTGGGTTTGAATCTTGCATTTGATAGTGAGAAATGTGGACCCAAAAACAATAATAATTTCAAGCTTACTCTCCATAATTGATCAACTGTTTTTTTTTTTTTTGAAATAATTGACCAACTGTTGATAAAACACAGAGCAGCGCAGATTTTATCGTCACTTGACCTTTAGGCCACTTTGCTCAACATTCCTAACTGCTGGATCCTTCCCAAGCCCGAGGCCCCTTATTCGTTAACTATTTGCCTTTCTTTCTTTGACCAACTTTTGTATATTTAATTTATGTTTTTTAAAATATTTTTCCTGTTATTTATGAATCGAAAATGAAAAGTCAAATCCAACAACGGCAACGCCCTTTATAAATTAACACGCAACAAACCGAAAGGTAATGGCGCTTCTCAATCTCAAGCTTGGTACGGTGCGTACAGAGTTCCACCGCTCCCGTCGCGAACTGTTACCGGTGCAGTCGCCCCCGGAGAGGGTGAGGGCAGGTTTAGAAAAAAATAGAATGAATGCCGCAGATAAGAAGATCATAACGAAGAAGAAGCCTGAAATATGCACGGCCGACGAGCTTCACTATGTGGACGTAGCCAATTCTGAGTGGAAAATCGCCCTCTGGCGTTACCTGCCTTCTCCCAAGGTTAATTTCTGATCATCTATACGACGCGTTGTCAAGTAGGGTCATGAGTTCTTTACACGTCTTTCATCAATCCCCAAAGTAAAAAAATATATTTTTTTTTCGTCTCTGCGTTATTCAATTGCATAATTGTCTGGGTTAAGCCACTCATAAAAATCTCACCAACCAACAACTACTGCTGCTGTGCTAGTTTATATTAATTCTTGTTCAGGTTACGTTTGCAATTATTCTTTTCTTATTAATTATTATCCAAAAAGAATGGTTCCCTAATTGTAATTTTTTTTATTTTTTAAAAATAAAATTTATAATAAGTAATTAAAAAATAAAATTTATAATAAGTAATTAAAAAATAAATTTTGATTAAAATTTGTGATAAAATAATTTTAGCAGTGATAGTTAAATATAAAATAATTTTTAACTTTTAAATTAAAATATTTTTATTTAATTAATAAATTATAGTAATTATTGAATGTAAAAATTTTAATTTTGAAAACTAAAAACATAATTTTCTAAATTTTCTTGTTTTATTTTAGTTTTTAAATTATAAAAATAAAAATAAAAATAAAAATGGTAATAAATAAGTTTTTAAAATTTTAAAATTTTAAAAATAAAAAATTAAATAGATACTAAACGCTGCTAAATTGAATTACGAAGCAATTCAAGTGTATAGATTGTTACTTAAGAGCATATTGGCTAAAGATTTGAAGTTTGATGTTTGGTTTTATTTTTTTAAATGTAAAATAGAAAAAAAATAGTATAAAAATTGAAAAATTAATATATTAATACAATAAAAAACTAAAAATATATCAAAATAAAAAATTGAAATAAACGACTCTAATACACAGTTGTGTGTGACAGGCACAGCCAAAGAACCATCCACTGTTTCTGTTGCCAGGGGTTGCTACCAATGCAATCGGATTTGATTTGTGCCCTCAGGTAACTAGCCGTCCTCCCCTCATTTATATGAATTCAAACTTTCTAAATCACCACTACTTAGGACTAGAAGCATTCACTGACCAAGGGCTTGATGAGGGCAATAAGCGGAAGGACTTGACTAGGGGATTAAGCAGAAGGACTTGACTAGGGTAACAAACAGAAGGAATAAACACAAGCATTCACTGTGAGGCTCAACGTACACAGAAGAGGGTGACTGTCCTTTATTAAAACCATTATTATTCAGCAAAGGCAAGAATATTTCCATTTTTGAGGTTGGCGTCATAAATGAATAGGGGATTTTACCCTTCACGTTTTATTATATAATTTAATTTTAATTAAATTTCACCTTCTATCGCGACACCCCATCAAAAACCTACAAACTCTCCTGCAAACCCTTCATTGTTGGGCATTGTAGTTGATAGTAGAAGTTAGCACAGTTCATTCTAGCTGTAAATGTCCCAGTGCCACCACCAATATCAACAAAAAATCTCACAATAGAGTTGGCAGACGTAACAATCTGAAGCAGTTGACGGATTGGATTGGGAGATCCAAATCAGTTTTGTAAGTCATAAATTTCGAGATCTCAACAACCTGATCAAAAGCCATATCAGGGTTTTGCCTGGCCAGGCAAGAAAAGGACTTGAGCGAGACCAAATAATATTTGAGTCAATCAAAGGAGAAGAAAAAATGGTTATGGGGAAGAATAGAGGGTGGCAACCTCGGAGAATCAAAACCTCAGCAAGATCAGAGTTAAGTGCCGGAGTTTAAGATTCCTAAACAAGATGATGTCTGGGGCTTTTTCTTCAATTGTCAAATATTAAGTTAAATTCTAATAGAAAAGTTACGAGTAAAAAACGAGCTTTTACCTACAGGTCAAACGATAAGTTTGGGGTTGGTCTTTTGTGGAGTTGTCTGTGATTGAACTCCTCCATCTCTGATAAGACTGGCTAATCATGTTACTTGCTATTGTGCAATGCAGTCGTCATTTGCGCGTTTCATGTCAACCCAAGGATTTGATACTTGGATTCTTGAACTTAGAGGAATTGGATTGAGTTCACATATAATGGACTCTAAGTCTGACAACTTGCGTTCCAAGCTATTAAAATCTGTAATAAATTTTCCTGAAAGAGTCTCGGGCTTCCTGGATGGAGGTTAGTACAAATAGCTGAGATTTTGGGCTCTGTGCAAGTTTGTGTTGCTTTAATGGCGTTAACTAAATATGTAACTTTGCAGGCCAAAATTCTTTTATCACAAGCCTAAGTAGGGATTTCAGCCAAAAGCTTCTGAATTTTATTGAAGAAAGCCAGCATTATATCAGGCCGTCATTTTTTTATGTCCATGAGCGTACACCAGTAGACGAGTTTCTTGAACAACTTGAACAAATTGAGAAATATGATTGGGACTTTGATCACTATTTGGAGGAGGATTTGCCAGCAGCGGTGAGGTGACATTTCTGTTAGTGTAAATATATCAATCTTTTACTCCTGATAATTACGAGTCCATTCTCATTCATCTACACTGTAGTGTTCTCTGTTTTCTACTATTTATTCCTTAAGAACTTCAAGTACTCTCCTTTATTGAATCATCTCTTCTCGTTGTCTTGTCTTAGATGGAGTACATAAGGATTCAATGCAAGCCAAAAGATGGAAAGCTGCTCGCCATTGGGCACTCTATGGGTGGCATTCTTCTATATTCATTGCTGTCACGGTGCTGTAAGACAAACATTCCAAACTTAAACTTCAATCTATGCTTATTAAATGTACACATTGAGAACTATATAGTAATGATCATGTAGAGTTCTTTGTAAGTGGCAAGTGAATGATGTTCTATTGCATGATGCTTATTGCCTGTTTTGGTTACTTTTACTTTTGATCATCTTATCTGTAGTTGGTTTCCTTTTATATCTTACTTTGGATCATGATTTATATAGATAAAAATGTGGAATTACTACCTAAGAATCAACCAAGTTATCGATTGATATTTGATTTATATCCTCCTTTAGCCTTTAGAGGCCATCAAGTATATTATGTTAGCTGCGTTGTTCATTCTCTTAACCTGAAGTTCATATAGATAATTAATTGAGAAGCCTTCTATTGAATTTTCTAATATGCAAAGTTTCTTCATATATCAGGTTTAAGAGAATTCTGAATTGTCTGAATTAGTCTTTTGACTTGTATGGGTCATGCAGTTAAAATACTAAATTCAGCTGATAGCCTTTACTATATGACATGCCCATTAGCTGTGTTTTATTGTACATGACGTATAACAAAGACTGGAATATATAGCAACAGGACAGACAAATGAAACAACTAAATACAGGGGATGTTTAGTTGGGTTGTGGGTTGTGGTTTTGTGTTGTGATTATTGTATTTTTGTATTGGTAATTGTGTTTTC
>JAOXYD010000006.1:13007792-13022321 GCA_028565735.1 Pinacopodium congolense
TTTGTATTGGTAATTGTGTTTTCTTTATCGATTTTTGTGTTGTATTAGTGTGTTTTCTTTATCGATTTTTGTGTTTAAAAAAACAGAAAGCCAAAACTAAAAATAAAAGCCAAACTAAACATGGCCAAATTTAAATTTTCAATTTCTCCAAGACTACCTGTAACCACAGAAGACACGCTATGTTTGCATGGTAGTCAACTCTAGCAATGCAAATTAAAAATGCACAAATTGCTACTGGAAGTTAAGGAATACGGAATTCCATTGTATTAACATAATCAGAGATAAAGGATCTAGTCCTAAGGGCTTTTAATTTACTTCACTCCATCAGTGTCTATCTACGTTCTTCGCTGTTCACTTCTCATTATTACTACTTGTCTACTAAAGTTTGATATTTTAGAAGTAACCTATACATATTTCATGAAAAGAAGGATGATGTGTATACGTTTCAGATTATGTCTGATGACAATATAAATACTGCTTAGAATTTGAAGCAAATACAACTCATCAAATTATACCAATTAGTTAAATAGATCATGTAACCATAAGAGTTTAATCTGCTACACTGATATTTACTGTAGCTTTTCAAGGAAGGGAATCTGGATTGGCATCCGTCACTACTTTGGGGTCATCGCTTGATTACACTTCTTCACAATCTACGCTAAAGTTGATCCTACCAATTGTAAGTGATGCAAGTGTCTAGGTTTTCTTGGAAGTTACTTTTCACTTGTATAACATAACTGATTGCAATCTATTTTTTGGCACTTCACAGGCAGACCCTGCAAGGGCTCTTAACATCCCTGCAATTCCAATTGGAGAGTTCATGTCTGCCATTCATCCTCTTGTATGCCATCCTCCTTACATCTTGTCTCGGTTAACTCATCAATTTTCATCTCCAGGCATGATGGATCCACAGTTGTTTGAAAAGCTTGTTCTGAATAATTTCTGTAAGTAATGTATTTCATCGTGACTAGGAAATACTTTAAAGTGCTTGAAACAAAACTGTTGGAAGTTACTTTGGCACCCACATAATAGGAAAGTCATAATCTGACAGTGAATATGTAAATCATGTGGTCATATAGTATACCGTAGAAAACATAATAGACACATCTATGGCTACCATACCTGAGAGGCTATAAATAATATGGTGCTGCCTAAGTTGGATGCAGCCTGATGAATTTTTTCATTGATTTTTTCGTTGTCTTGCATTAACTGTTGTCAAGCAATAATAACCATGGTACCAAGATATCTGTTCTCTCAGCTGACAGAGAATCTGAATAAGCATTGCCCCTTCTCTTTTTCACTAACTACTAGTCTTGTGTTTTTCATACGTGTTATTATGAAGATTATTGATATGAATTTTAACGTAAAATCTAGTCATAGGTCAATTCACTGGGAAGTCCTCTATTCTTTCTTTATTAGTGTTCACTCGCTTTCTAAGTTTACATATGCTGAGTGATGATAGAAAGAGAGAGTTGTCTTTGACAAACTCTCATTAGATTTTTTGATAACATTTCTTTGCTTCCTTTATTTAACAGAAATATACTTTTAAATAGACATTATAATAGTAGAGGTATTAGGAATCTAAATAAAATATAATCTCCCTAATTTAGTTTTCCCCTAAA
The DNA here is from genome assembly GCA_028565735.1 of Pinacopodium congolense. Lineage (NCBI taxonomy): Eukaryota > Viridiplantae > Streptophyta > Magnoliopsida > Malpighiales > Erythroxylaceae > Pinacopodium > Pinacopodium congolense. The sequence continues at coordinate 13,009,415 of JAOXYD010000006.1, forward strand.
TAGGATAAGATCTCCTTTAATTTATATTCTTATTTAAAACAAAACTTTAAAATAATATTTGTTCTTAAATAATATTTTTGACTTTTGTTTCTTCCACATCATTTCACTCCTTCTAGACCCTCCTGACACTGAGCTTGCTCTCAAGTTATTTCTGTATCACTTATAGTTTTGTCCTCTTGCTCGTTATTTGAATCTAGTGCCTCTATCCAAAAAAACCTCTTACACTTGCATTCCGTGAAATAAGATTTGTTGCAATTAAAACACAGCTCTTTGACTCTTCTTTCTACCATTTCTACTTGAGGGAGTCGCTTAAAAAATGATGTTGAGTTACTGCTCAGGCTGTTAGCCGTAGAAGCGATTGGCTTTCCTCCTCCATTCACCGTCTTGTGATTTTGATTACCTGTGGAAATAGTGCTGTTGATTGTTGATTTTGAAGTTGTTCACCCAACTGAAATTGTAGTGTTACCATGTTGCAAACAGTATTGTTTTTTTTCTATAGCCCTTACGATGTTCACAACAATTTCCAAATTTCTTGGTCGCTGCATTTCCACCTCAATTTTAAGGCCTGCTATGAATAAATTTACTTGTTGGCACAGTTTTAAATTAGTGGTCCTTGCTAATAAAGACTAAAATTGAAATTGATACTTCTCCACTGATGTTGTTTGCTTTAGATTAGCAAGTTCTGCCAGGGGATTATTAGTCATAGGTGGTTTGAATCTTACATTGCAGTGCTTTTTAAACGCTTCTCAATGTAATTTAGATTTTTCTTGTAGTTGATAAAACCACAACTGAGATTCTCCTAATAGATGGAACACTGTCAATCCTACCTTATCTCTTTTTGGGGTTCTCTGGTTTCAGAAGAATTGCTCACACCTTCTCAAGACCCGTCAAAGGATGGAAACTCCAACTTGGAGTTCTTCAGCACTAACTAACCTTCAGTTTGTTCTTCAGTCTGCTCCCCTGAATAGTGCGGCTACTTTGGTTGCCATCGCTAGAATCAAGAACTCCATTCGTTCCCGTCTGCTTTCTAGATTCTCAAACATAGCGCGTTAGCTCCTCCATCAACTCCTTCGTCAGCTTCTTCAATGACTTTTGCCTCAAAGCCATGTCCTGCATAAAAGTGTTAAGCCTGCTCTTCAGACTCTTTGAATCACCCATGACAGCAGGCTCTGATACTAAGTTGATATGGGTTTTAGTGTAGGATTTAATCATGGGTCAACTTATAGGGAAGTCCTCTCTTTTTTTCTTATTAGTGTCCACTTGCTTCTTAAGTTCACCTATGCTGTTTGAAGATAGAGAGAGAGAGCTATCCTTAATAGATTTTTTATAATATTTCTTCGCTTCCTTTATTTGATAGAAATATACCTTTAAATAGGCATTATAACGGTAGAGATATTAAGAACTTAAATCCTATAGAAGCCCTCTAATTTATCTTTTCTATTGAATCAAAACTTTTGAAATAATAACTTTCTTAATAAAATAAGGTTCTCTTTAATTTATATTCTTATTTAAAACAAAATTTTGAAATAAATAATTTTTTCCAAATAATATTGTTGACTTCTGTATTTTCCACATTAATTATTTATAGTGGATTCTTTTATATCTATTGGTGATTTCTTTCATTCTCTTTTGATGTTAAACAATTGTCCTTTGATTAGTTTGAGGTTAGACAATTTGTATCTAGACCCTAGATATTTTATCAAAGAACATGGCTTAGATCGCACCACTTCTTTTAGCCCCTTCGTTGTCTTGTTCATTAATCATAATAATAAGATATCTTTCTGTTGATCTAATTTATTACCTATCCTTCTTTCTTTTTGTTAACTGTTACCTATATAGCTGTCAAAAACCTCAATCTTTGAACAGGCATCCTGTCACTTGAATTGCTTTTGCACCTAATCTTCGTGCATCTGTTATCAAATTGTTTACATGTTTGGCTGAGTTCTGGTTCTAAATAATGTAGCAGCACCAATTTATTTGCAACATTGTCTCCATTAAGCTTAAATCAGAAGTTGCATTCAGTAATTTTGCCCATTGTTTATACTTGCATTCTGTTTATGGACTGTGCACTTTTTTAGTTTCCACTAGTTTTATGAGGTTTATTCGCACTGTCCTTAGCGGCGAGATGAATATGCATCCAGTTATGAGCCATCTGAGATTCAGCTTCTCCATGCTGTCATGAGTTGATCTTTGACAAGTTCGAAAGCACCAACTATTTCCCAGTCCCAGGCCATGGTGGGACTGGGAATTAACTTACATAATCTGTGGACAAACTGCATGAGCATTAAAGTACTGGTGTTTATATTGCAATTTCTCTGCCTCCTTGCAGCCCTTCAACAACTTAGAAGGTTTAATCATAATCCACAGGCACAGTACCTGCTAAACTTCTCTTGCAGTTAGCAACAGCGTTCCAAGAGGGTGGATTACAAAGCCGGAATGGAACTATTTATTACAAAGACCATCTGGGCAAAAGCAATGTTCCTATTCTAGCAGTTGCTGGAGATCATGATCTTATTTGTCCACCAGAAGCAGTATATGGTAACGTGTAGCTTCACATAAGAACCGTGTGATTTATGATTGATTTTGAGCTGCAAAGTAATTCTCTTTCCCGCCCTTACAAAAGCAGGTACTGTAAAGGCCATCCCGGAGCATTTGGTTAGGTATGAAGTCTTTGGAAAGTCTAATGGTCCACATTATGCTCATTATGATATTGTTGGAGGTCGACAGGTGAGAACTAATATAATGGTTGTTAAGGATGTAGATTTGTTGTTCTTTTTCCTTCCTGTTTAATTTTTCTGAGGGGGAAAAAAAAAGGTTGTGAATTGAACCACAACTATTTGCTTCCCAGCAAGCTAGAAAAAACGTAGAACTTTTGACTTGTGAGCAACAATCCTATACATCATCTGATTCATTCCATGCAGATAGTTACCAATTTTTTTTCTGACAGGCTGCACACCAGGTATATCCGTGCATAATCGATTTCCTTGACTTTCACGATGTTTGAGTTCTCATAGTCATCTTTGGCTAATTTGCTTCCTGCCACGAAGGAAAAGAAAAGCTGATGACTGAAAGGAGACATTTATAGGAGATCAATTGCTTCATAAATTCTTACAAATGAAAACGGCTCCGTTTGTGTATATTGTCGTGTCCTGTATATGTTCTCGTTGTACTTACACGTATGTAAAGAAAAGAGCAAGCGTAGCAATGGAGGGGGATAAAACAGTTAAAAACAGATATACAATCATACAGGGTATTTAGAGCATGCATTCTTTGTAGAATCATTGTTGCTAGGAAAATGGTTGAAAGAAGTTACTTTCCGTATCAGTTGAATAAAACTTTGGCACCGTATAAGTTTTAGGGTTAAATATCAAATTGTTGGGAGTATATCGCAAATAATAATATTATCATAATGGAATGTTTTAAATAATTATTTCGAAAAATATTGAGTATAGAAAAATATTGAGTATAACAGATTTTAAAATAAATTTAGTTACAAATGCATAATAATATTTGAAGAAATCAATTATATAAAACATCATAGTTTTTTAACGTGAAAAATTATTTCAAAATTGACGAGTAAAAATTATGGTCTTAAATTAGTAAATAATCCACTATGTCAAATAATGAGTAAAACAATTAATTCTTTTTACTTAACAAATAAGAGTAACAATCACAAAATAATTAAAAGAATAGAAAAATATCAGACCTAAGACATAAACAAAAAATATTTCAAAATCAGAATATACTTTAATTTTGGTTGAAAAAAATAATTTGAGTTTCACATTTTTCACACAAACATTTTTTTTAATGGTTTTCTTCTCTATTTTTATGCTCTCTTCGTAGCTCTTTACATTTCTCTGAATCTTATAGCCTTTATATAAGTTAAAATACAGCCTGCAATAGTTGAAAAATGCAGCAGCCTTATCACTGTTTTTGATAAAATGAAACACTTAATTTGACAATAAAAGAAAATGACGAACAATGCCTACAAAACAAAGAAGTCACTGGAACACACACAAAATTACGAAAAAAAACAAAAAAAAAAAGCCATCATTCTTGACTATTGATAATGACATAACTCTATCAAGGTCTCCTTCATGCCAATATAGAAGGAACTATAATTCTTGCGATCGAACAACAAGTTTCAAACTTCTTTCTTAGTAAATACTTTGTTAACGTGTCCGAATTATTTTATCAGTATGAATCTTCTCAAGTTGTAATTGCTTAGGTTCCAATACATCTCTTACCTAATGATAACTTATATCAATATACTTTGATCTCGAATAGAAATAAGAATTCTTACTAAGATGAATAGTATTTTAACTATCACAAAATAATACATAACTCTTTTAGAAATTTCATCCACAACAATTCTTTACAAGTTTCGGCTGCTGTAATAAACTTAGCTTCTGTAGTAGATAAAGTAACACACTTTATGTAATTTTGATTACCATGATATTACCCCCTCTGAAAATGATATCAAATATCCTAAAGTAGACTTTCTAGAATCAAGATTACCAGCCATATATGCATTTGTGTAACTAACTAATAGAGACTTATTAATACCAAAAGCACAAATATAATCTGGAAGCCCCACGGAAATACCTTAATATCCATTTAACTACATCCCATTGTTACTTACCAGGATTAGAAAGGAACCTAGTAACAATGCCAACTGCATGAGTAATATTTAATTTAGTACAAACCATAACATATATTAAACTACCAATGACTAAATAATAAGGAACTCGCTGCATACTTACCTTCTCTTCATCAGTAGAAAGACTTTAATTAGTATTCAATCTAAAGTGATTAGTAAGAGGCTAACAAACCTCTTTAGCATTATCCATATTTAATCTCTGAAGCACCTTCTCAATATAGTTTTCTTAAGATAATCACAACTTTTTTACTTTCTTATCTCAAATAATTCGTATACTAAGGATTTACTTTGTTGGGCCTAAGTTTTTCATGTTAAAAGACTTATTCAACTGTTTCTTCAAATGATTAATCTTAGAAGTATTGTTGCCAAGAATCAACATATTATTAACATTTAATAAAGAATAATAAAAATATCATAAGAGAATTTTTTGTAAAATACACAATATTCTGAAGTAGTCTTCTTATAACCTTACTCCCCCATAACTGATTCAAACTTCTTGTATCATTGTCTTGGTACTTGTTTCAATTCATAAGTTTTTGCTTAACTTGCAAACATAATCCTCATTTCCTTTTACCTTAAAACCCTCTAGCTTTTCATATAGATTTCTTTTTACAAATTACCATGTAGGAGTGTCATTTTTACATCCATTTGTTCAACCTTCAAATTAAAGCTAACTACTAAACTAAGTATAATGCGGAAAGAAGTCATTTTAACAACAGGAGAAAATATCTCATCAAAATAAATACCTTTCCTTTGACTGAATCCCTTCACAAGCAGTCTAATTTTCTATCGTAGTTGTGAATAGTATTCTTCAGACTTGACTCTATATGCTCACTTATTCTTTAAAGTTCTATAACCTTTAAGTAACTTTACCAACTCAAAGGTATGATTTTCATGCAAGGACTTCATCTCATTTTACATGGATTCAATCCGCTCTTTCTTATGATCATCATTCATGGTTTCTTTATAACTTTCTAGTTCATCGTTATTTGTCAAATTCAACTCATAAGTTTCAGTAAGATACTGAGTGGAAGGTTGCCTACCTCTCGAACTTCTATGAGGTTTAAATGGAACTTGAGCTTCAGACACTGGAAACTCATTATTATCATCATAATCTATTTATGTGAGAGCATTGTCTTGTTGTTACTCAATTTAATTTTCATCCTCATCTCTCTCAGACACCATTACTGGAGACATTATCTCATAATCAACACTAGATTGAGGATTTGTCTTCTTAACCTTATCAATATCCATTATGGTCTCATTATCTATAAATACTACATCTCAACTTCTTATAAGTTTCTTTTTAATTAGATCATAAAATTTGTATTCAAATATATATAGACCATAACCAATAAATACACATTGTCATATTTTAACATTAAGTTTTGACCTTTCATCATTAAGAATATACATGAATGCCTTACATCCAAAGACTTGCAAGTGATCATAAGACACATTTTTTTCTGACCACACCCATTTTAGAACATCAAAATTTGAAGAAGTACATGGAGAAAAATTTAAGATATGTACCATAGTATTGAATGCTTCAGCCAAAAATGACTTCAATAACTTTACATGTAAAAGTAAACATTTGACCCTCTCTACAAGTGTCCTATTCATCCTCTCAGCTACATCATTCAACTGAGGCGTCTTAGGTGAATTTGTTTTGTATTGAATATCCGGCTCTTTATAATATTTCTCAAGTAGTCCAATGTACTCTCACCCATTATATAAGTTAAGGCATTTTAACTTCTTCCTAATTTCTCTTTTAACTAAGGCCTGAAACTATTTAAACACATCTGTAACCTGATTTTTGTGCTTTAGGGTATAAACCCTCAGCTTCTTTGAATAGTTATAAATAAATTTAACAAAATAATATGAGCCACAAAGTGATTTAGTTTTAAATAGACCACACACATTTCTTCTTTGGATCTGGAGAACTCTTAAAGGAAACTCTATGTTATTTCTAGCTAGACATTAATCACATCTCCTTAAATATATATTGTTCAACCCAGCTAAGTTCTTCTTCTTGACCAATATTGACATAGCTTTCTCACTCATATGGCCAAGCCTCTTGTGTTAGGTCTCTACTTTGTCATCATTCTCTATTGCATTAACCATATTGATGGAGATTTTGGCATGCATAAGATTAAGTGTAGAACATTTCTCACTTCGAGCTATTATAAGAGAATACTTCGTCAACTTCCATTGGCCATTTTGAAAGGTGTTACAATACCCTTCTTCATTAAGTTTGTCAGTAGAAATCAGAAATGACCTTATGTTAGGAACATACTTTACATTCTTCAAGAGTAACCTAGCACCACAATTAGTCTCTAAGTAAATATCAACAATAGAAATAATTTTAAAATTACCATCGTTCCCCATCTTGACAATTCAAAAAATCACTAGGGGTGTAGGACGTGAAGAAATCCTTTCGAACTGTAGCATGAATAGAACACCACTATCAATAACCCAGCTAATTTCATGATTTTACAGATTGACAAAATCAACATCATAGAAAACAAAAAAATCTTGCTCAGTTGTAACAGCTACTTTCTCCTCAACATTATCATCACCTTGCTTATTGTCATTCTCCTTTTCTCTCTTTAATTTTCTACAAGACCTTTTGATATACCCCTACCTGTGACAATTGTGGCATTTAACGTTAGTATATCTGTTGAAATTACCTTGACTTATACTCCTATCGTTTCCTTTTAAACCTCTACTATGATCTCTCCCCCTAATAGTTGTAGCCAAAACATTTGATGATGAAAAGGGAGACTTTTGTGACTTACGTCTCATCTCTTCATTCGACATACTAATTTTTATTAACTCTATACTCACCATACCATTAGGATTAGAATTAGTCAATGAAATTTTTAAAGTTTCTCAAGAGTAAGACAACGATGCAAGTACTATAAGAGTAAGAACTTCATTATCAAAACTAACACCCATACTTGACAGTTAATCTATAATCTCTTGAAATTTATTCAAATGATCAGTAACATAACTTCGTTCCTTATATTTCAACTTTTCTAATTTTGTTAGGTAAAATAATTTATTGTTGTTAGTCTTTAACACATATAATTGTTCAAGTTTATTCCACAACGTTCTAACATGAGTCTCATTACAATTATAATTTTACATATATCCTCAACAAATTGCTTAATAAAACCACATACCTGCTCATGTTTAAAAGTCTACTTCTTATTGGATTTGTTTTCAGGTTTTTAGGCAACAAATACTTGCAGATGTGACTTCATTATAAATTGAAGATCCTTCATCTTCTTCTTCCATATATGAAAATTTGTGCCATTCAAACTTGTGATTTTATTGAATTTTTCCTCTATAGCTAAACTCAATTATTAACTGAAAATAGCTCTGATACCATTTATTGGAAAAATATCACAAATAATACTATTATCACAATATAATGTCACAAATAATTCTCCAGAAAATATTGAGTATAGCAAGACCCAAAATAAATTTAGTCACAAATGCACAATATCATTTGAAGAAAACAATTGCACGAAATACCAAAATTTTTTAATGTGAAAAAGCACATCAAAATCGAGGAGTAAAAACTACAGACGCAAGCCAATAAATTATCTACTATGTAAAATTATGGGTACAATAATGAGTCCTTCTTACTCAATAAATATAGGAAAAAACCATAAAATATCATAACACACTTTGATCTTGATTAAACAAAATAACTTGAGTCTCACACATCTCACACAACACACTTTTTTTAAATAATTTTCTTCTCTATTTCTATGCTCTCTTCGTAGCTCTCTACATTTCTCTCATTCTTATAACCTTTATATAAGCAAAATATAGCCTATAATAGTTGAAAATTGTAGCAGCCTCATTACTGTTTTTGACAAAAATAAAACACCTAATTTGACAATAAAAGAAAAGGATGAACGAACCCTAATAAAACAAATAAGCCATCGAAACACACACAACATTAAGGAAAAAAAAAGACATCGTTCTTCACTATTAATAGTGACATGGCTCTATTAAAATAAGTACTTGATTTTTCATTTCTATTATGAGATTAATATTTTATTTTTTAAAAGTAGAAATATGCTAATTTATGTACGTCTGTAAATGATGTTAAAAGTCAGAGGAATTTGAAGTTAGAAGCATTCACAAGGAAAATATGAAAATTTATTTCAATGGCTTCCTTTAGTTCACTTTTTTCTATTTGAAAAAAAGTTAATTTTCTTTGTCTATTATTGCTATAACTAACTCTATAGCTTTTACTTCCTCCAAAATTTAAAGTTAATTCTCTCTATGAGCTTGACTATAGCCCTACTATTAAATTCATTTTGGATACTATGTTTATTTTAGTAAAATCTCTATCGAATCTTTGCTAAATCATCTTTCCTTGTTATTCCCAAATCAATAGCTTAATTCATAAAATCCTCCTCCTCCTAAAAGGTAAAAGAATATATTGAGGTCTTTGAATTTAATCTTTATAAACTCTTTTCTAGTTCATGCTTGTAAGGCTTCAAGGATCCAAGGATCCATAATATATCTTCATAATACCTTTTATCTTTCAACATCTTTCTTCGACCATATCTTTTTTATCGAATCTATCTTTTCAATACATCAACCATAATAAACTCATTAGTAATAAAGTTTTGACATTAATAAAACAAAGGTGGAACTATCCTTGATTCAATAACCTCCCTCTTTTTGATGATTACAAAGTTATGTGATATTAGAAACATATAAACAGCAAAAGTACATACAAATGATAGCCACTCACTTTTTTTATGATGAAAAAATTATTTGATATTAAAAATATACAATAAGAAAAAGTACATACAAATCGAAAGCCACATAAAAACATTTTACTTCCTTTTAATCTAATATTACACATTTTCTTCTCCTTTTTTGTAATCATAAAAAAGTTCATATACTAAAGGGTATATCAATCCAATAACAATCAAATTTTCCTAATGTCTCTTAAAATTTTCAAAATTGTTTGAAAACTCTTTCAAACATGCTCTTCCTTCATGAATGACAATTTTAATCAAACTGAAAAAGATTATCATATTTTCAAAAACTTATAAAGTTAAGACAAACACCAACTATCTAATACCACTTAGAACTTCAAGAGGAACGTATCCTTTTATATCACATCATCACAATTCAAAGAGCCAAAAATCTCTATATCAAATCTCAATACCTATTATAACTCAAAGTTTTATACCAAAGCCCTATTCCAATTGTAACTTAAATAACAATAACTCAAATAGCCAAAGAGCTTTATATCAAATCTCTGTACCAAATCTTAAATAGCCAATAATATTCCCCAAAACTGAATACAAATTATCAAACAATAATGATAGCCAAAATAGGATGACTTCGTTGGCGATTTGGCTCTCCTTGTCTGTGTTACCTCTTTGCTTCGACCTCTTCTTGCTCTGACCCTTCCAGCTTAGTGCCTCTCTTCTTCTTTCCTTCGATTTAGTTCCTTGAGATGGATTCCTTCACCTTAAACTCTTCCAAAAATCTCTTTCCTTCATTTTCTCTCAAACCCTCTTTAAACCATAACTTCAACGTTTTTCCTTCCTCACCGTCAATCCACATCGTAAATTCCTCAACAAACCCTAGCTAGATGGTCTCACCCTTTGTCTCTAAACCTCGGCCTTTCGATCTTGTGATTTTTGAAAACTTAAGTCCCTTTAGTCCTTCACTCTAGCACTTAGATCTAAACCTTACCAACCCTCTTAGCCCCTTAAAAAACCTTAATCAAGCCTCGACTCTCTAGCTAACTCTACCCTCTCAACTCCCAGAGTTAGGTTCTCTAAATTCCAACCTTTCACTTAACCTTAACCTTATTCCTCCTGTTTCTAATGTTCTGTATGATTTGCAAGAGGGCTCCTCTATTTAGCAAGCCCTAGCTTTCCACCCTCCTCAAGTTAAAGATGACCCAGTTGTCATCATCCCTCCCCACTAGTTAGCTAAGAAAGGAGCATTGAAGCTTAATCGCATGTTGGTTAGTTTTTTTCATTTGCAAGCAGCCTATATACCTAGTGGTCCAGCATATCCTTTCGAGGTCTTGGAAGAATCATGGTTTAACAGAAATTTTGGTAATTGAGTTTAATATGTTTTTATTCAAGTTTGGTTCTGATAATGGCATGAACATTGTCTTAGAATAAGGACCATGGCATATACTTAGAAAGCCTTTATTTTTGAAAAAAAATGGAACTTAAATGCAAAATTAGATGAGGTGATATTTAAAACTCCAATTTGGATGCAGTTTAAAAATATATTGCTTGAATATTGGTCGATCGCAGGATTAACCGAATTGCTAGTGCAGCATTTAGGCCTCTCCTAATGGTCTTTGCAATTGCTTGAATGTCAAGAGTTAATTATGCTAGGATGTGCATTGAAGTAGACCTACAAAAGGATTGGGATGAGACTTATAAAGTGGCTACCTATGATGAGGATGGTGAAATATCATTAGAGGAGATTCAAATCTTATATGAATATAGATAGGACAAGATGACTTAAAAAGCTTAATGGAAAGGAATAGGTCACAAATTTGCTATAAGGCTTCAAGGAGAACTACTACAGGAGACTACAATCTAACCAGATGCCAACCAACTAGATCATCCAACTCCAGTAGCTAAAAAAATTCAAGAGGAAGAAGTAACTCTAGAGAGGAAGACGCAAAAACAATAAGAAGCTCCAAAATCTGGCCAAGTAATGCAGTTGATCCAAGGGGATTGCTAAGATAATGTCAATGCCACTACCTAGGAGTGCTCTAGTAACTCGTAGACCCCTTCTTGTTATAAATTGGTTAAGTCTGAAAAGCATGTAGGGCCCTCAGATCAAAAATTAGAAAGTCAACAAGAATCAACATTTACTAATAGGAAAACCAAGAGATGTAAATAAAAGTAAAAAATTAGTTTCTTCTTTTTATTTAGTCATGTATTTTGTGTTTTGAAATATTAGAGGTCTAAATCATAATAAGAAGTAGTTAGGTGTCAAAAACTTTCTCAAAAATTCTAGTTATTCTTTTATTTTTTTATTAGAAACTAGGATTAGATCCCATAATTTCCTTAATAAAACTTGTGACTCCATCTTAAAAAGATGAAATGTCACTAGCAATTTGCCCCATAATAGTAATACTAGAATTCTTGTATCTTGAAATCCTAAAGCCTTACAATGCACTCCTTTTTAATGTACTAATCAACTTATTCCTATGGATGTCCTTCCCCTTAATCAAGGTTGAACTATTTTTTTCACCTATGTGTATGGTTCCAACAACCAAAATCACATAACTAATCTTTGGAATGATCTGAAGACTATTAGCTCTATTATTGATCAAAATTCTTAGCTAGTTAGTAGGGACTTCTTTTGGACCAAGGAAGGTTCCAATCCTAGTTTTGATGATAACAAAACATTATTATTACTAATGATTTGAGTTTGCATGGTGAAATTCATAGATAGGTTATTTCAAGATGATTCCATATGTAAAGCTTGAAGTTTGAAGGGCTAAGATGAAGCTAAAGGAAGACCAAAACATATGGAATTAACAAGAACTTATTTAGGGTGTCTTGCATTCAATTGTAAGTTTTACTTATTGTAGAATTGACCTAGGGCCTCAATTTTGATCATGCATTGTACATAGTTTTTAAAAGTGGCATAAAGTTTCATAACATAGTCAATGAATCATTTTTATTATTCATATGGCCTAAAATTATTTGTTAAATTTTTTTTGAAGTGCTATTTAATGTTTGGATAGTTAATAATTTCTTTAGCCATTTTTTTTTCATTTTTAGAATTAAAATTCATTTGGTTTAAGCCCTTTTATTGACATACCTCAAATCTATCCACATTTGAATTATCATCATTCGACCTGATTTTTTTTAGTACCCAAATCATTTTTTATTGATTTAAAATTATCATAAACATTTTTACTAAGGTCTTAAAAGTGTACTAGAATTTTATTTCATTTTTATAAGCACTCAAAACATTGATTGAAGCTTTAAGAAGACATATTACTAAAAGCTGTCTCCAACACTTCTATATTTCCTTATTTAGAATTAAATCAGGATAAACACTAAAATGTTTAAGAAAAAATGCAAGCAGCCATAGAACAAACCCTATCATCCTCCTAGACCTCTCAAAACTCTCAACTTACGTTTTCTAGCTCTCAAAAACAAAAATTGATAGATCAACTTCTCCAATCTCTCCAAGCTATCTTTCTCTACACTGTTT
>JAOXYD010000006.1:13022421-13049334 GCA_028565735.1 Pinacopodium congolense
AATTAAACATTTAAACACTGAAATAGGGGTCATAATTCAACAAATTAACCATAAAAATCATATCAATTTGACCCCTACCAGTTATCATGTAATTAGGAGTAAACTTACAATGGTATCGAATTTACCAATAATTATTAAGCCAAAGGAGGTTCCACCTGATTTTGATGATGACAAAACACCTTTATTACTAATGTTTTTGTTTTAGTGTATAGTAAAGATAGGTGTGCATTTGATAAACAAGTTTAAAACTTAAAATAATAAAGAAGGATGCACGAAGCTAAGAAAAGTTGATTCAAGTATAGGTTACTGATACTAAATGAAGATAGGTCAACTGAATGGACACTGGTCGACCAAATGCATTAGGAATGAAGATCCATAAACCAAACAAGCTATTGGTCAACTTAATACACATAATCAAAAGCTCAGGTAGACTGGATCAACACACCGATCAACTAAATAAAGAAGATTACGCAGTAAAAAATTAGGAACTGTTACATTTTTGCAATAATAATGAACAATGAATGCAGATAAACATTTAGATTTTATTACAACAGCTAATTAGTCTGAATTAAGCCTATAAATTGAGGTGATTAGAAAAGGAGAATAACAACGAGTTTTATTGACTTTCTACAGCAAGGTACAGTGAAATATCTTAAGTGTGTTTATGTTTTTTGAGAAGGGTATAGTGCTTCTGTATTATTTTTTATGTGCAAGTCTAGTAACATTTATCTTTGTCTATTGATTGAGCTTTGAATATTTTCTTTGGAATACTCAAATAATGTACTAGAAAGGTTATTCTTGAGTCTTCAAAAAGAAATGTAATAAGGTTATTCTTGAGCCTTAGAAAAAGAAAAGAGAAGGTTATCCTTGAGCCTGGAAAGGAGTTTGTAAGTGGTTAAAATTATAATTGTTCATTTGTATTGCTTATATATTTTTATTTAATAGTATAAACTTATTTTTATCTTTTATGTTCATTTCAACATCTTTGTTTAGCTTTCGCATTTTTTTAAGGTGTTGTAAAATTTGTATAAATTTTTTATTACAACCTAATTCATCCCCCTCTTAGGTGCTATATAGGACCAACAAGTGGTATCAGAGAGTAGATTTCACATGGAATTTTAATTCCAATAACTTAGTGAGCAAAGATCTGTGACACATCTCATGAATTTCACAGGTTCTGCATCTAGCCTAGAAGGACACAATCCACATAAAACCCCTTTCTTCGATGGTAAAAATTACATGTATTGGAAAAATAGGGTAAGATGTTATTTAACAAGTAGGGATATCAATTTATGGATGATGGTGTCACAAATATTTTCTATGCCTACCAAACTTGTAGGAAAATGAACTAATGCTAAAGAAAGAAAATGAATGGAATGTAGAGGAAAAAAAGATCGATATCCTTAAATTGTAAGGCCATGCATATTTTATACTGTGCTTTGAGTTTGGAATAGTACAATAGGATTTCTATGTTTGAGACTACATATGATATATGGCATACATTACAAATCACTCATGAAGGTTCAAACCAAGTTTTAAAAAAACCAAAATAAGCATGCTTAGTCATGATTATGAAGTTTTCTGAATGATGCATGATGAGAATATTTCTTCTATGTATTCATGTTTTAATAATATCATAAGTGCTCTAAAAATTCTAGGTAAGACCTATTCTAGTGTTAAGCTTGTTAGGAAAATCTTAATGTCCCTACCAAAGTCATAGGAAGTAAAGGTGACAGGAATAAAAAAGGCTAAGGATCTCAATGCACTCCCTCTCAACGGGCTTATTGGTTCATTGTTGAAATATGAGATGAGGATGAAGAATGTCAAAGAAGATCAAGAAATTCCTAAGAAGAAAATTATAGCATTTAAAATAGCTAAAAGAGAGGAAAGCAACAATGAAGAATCATTGCTTGAAAATGAAAATTAGGAACTTGCACTTGTCACGAGAAGATTAAAGAAGTTCATGTGGAATACCTCAACGAGTTGAACAGGTATGTCTTTCAATAAAAATAAATTTCTAACATAATGTGTTTTGATTTGGTCAACCGATAACGTGTTTTGATTTGGTCGACTTACCATAAATATCAGTCGACCTAACGTAGTTTGTTCGGGTGTAGTCTAATCGACTGATGTCTTGTTAATTCCCAATTCGTCTTTTCGTCTTACTATTCGCTTATATTTTAACCTTTGTAGCTGCAATCCTTATACAACGTTATAAAACCAAGTTTTTAATTTCATGTACAATTTTATCTCGATTTTATGATAGATTAGAGGTTATTAATACAAAAACGATGAGTTACATATGTTGTTAATAATTAAGGACCAAAAATAAGATTGATACCTAAATCTATTTCCTTGTTTTATAGGATATTAAAAGAAGAAACAAATGGTATGTAGATAGCAGTTGTTCATGATACATAACTAACGATCTTGCACAGTTCATCACATTCAAAAGCAAAGATGGAGGATTTGTTACTTTCGGTGACAATGCCAAAGGTAAGGTAATTTTCATTGGAAAAGTAGGCAAAGACGCCCTATTGAATTCACTTCTACTTAAAGAAAAAAATAGGATATGAACGGATCTACTATTAAGTGAAAGCAATCTTTCATCATCTACATTCCATTCCTCTTTTACCTTATGAATTCTTTGGTCATTCTCAATCTTAGTGGGAATATAAGGACCTTCATTCACTATATCCCATAACTTGACATTTTCAGCTTGAAGAAAGAATTTCATCCTAATTTTCCAATAAAAATATTCATTTCCATAAAAAAAATGAGGTCTACTAATATTTTGAGCTTCAAAACTAGACAAGCTACCCAATTGTGCCATAATGGATGTTTTCTCATAATTTCATTAGAAATTAATGCTAAACTATCAACCTAAATCAATTGGAAACTAGATGTAATTACAAAACCAAGATTCAACATAAGATGAAATGAGAATGCAACTACCAAAATGAATGAAATAAAATGAGATATGAGAAAGACACAAGCCAATTAAAGAAGTTCACCTACCCCAAAAATAGGCTATGTCTCCTTTCCAACTACTTATTGGATGATTCTATACTAATCAATCAAAACAAGTATAATCTTCTTATAAGATGACGAGTAACCTTTACAATCTTACTTTCCAAGGGTGAAGAGTAACCCACAACAACAATCTTACTTTCTAAAGGTGAACGGCAATCTATTCTAACTCTTTTCAAGGCAAAGAGAAGCCTATACAATTCACAAATATCCAAAAGATTCAATTTCCCCAAATTCTAGTAACTAAATACACCTCTTTTAATCAATTAATTTAGATGTTCCTAGATAATTGTAATATGATTGATCTAGTATTTAACTTAAGAATACCATATTTTTCCCTGTGGGTTCGACACTCGGAGTTTGAAAATTACTCCACTTTATTACTTGTTCAATAGCTGCACTTGCCTTTCGTTATGTTAGTTTTCGCTTAATATCATTTTGGTTTTCAAAGTAAATTTGGTTTAAAGAACTCCCATTTTCAATCTATTAAACCAACGAACAACATATATTTAAGAACTATCTCTTCAAAACAAGGCAACTCTCTTTAAGTTTGGTTGGCTCTAAAGCTAGGTATAGGTGCTCTTTAAGGATTGGTTTGAATTTTTTGTGGTGGTTGCAGGTAGTTTTGGTTATTACTCCATGAAAAGTTAGAGTGGTTCCTTCAACTAGGATTATAAGTGTTTGAAAAAGGGTTACCTTTTTACCTATTGAAATTGCTAAAAAAATTGGGCTTGTTCTGGTTTTCGGGCAAAAGGACTTCTTTCTTAACACTCCAATGATGTATGGGACATATTACCACAACTATCACATTCAACTTTATGAGAACTACTACCAAATACACTCATTAGACTATCCAGCTTCTTATTCAGAACTTCCAATTTGAGCTGCAAGAGCTACCATGTCATCAATTACATGAATACCATTTGGCTTCCTTAAATGCACTTAGAATTGTACTGAAAACTATTTGTAGCCATTTCATTAATGAGACTGTAGGCTTCAATCATAGTCTTACGCGTTAGATTGCCTCTAATGGCAGCATCAATTGTGCTACGTCGAAGGTGTCAATCCAGTATAAAAGATATCGACTGGTTGCCACGTGTTAAATCTATGACTTGGACACTTTGCATGCATCTCTCTAAATCGTTCCCATATCTCGTATAGACTTTCAATTTCATACTGCATGACTAATCTCAGTCTTCATTTTTTCTATCTTATAAGGTGGAAAAAATTTACCAAGGAATAACGTCATTAATTCATCCCACGTAGTAATGGAACCAGATTAAAGTGTTGACAACCAAGCTTTCGCCTTGTCTCTAATAGACAAAGGAAAAAGCCTAATTCTAATTGCATCATTAGAGACTCCATCGCTTTTGAAAAGACCACAAATGTCAAGAAAGTTTTGCAAATGTTCATTGGGATCTTATAAAGTTGAACCTCCAAATTGTGAGGACCTAAATATTAAGATGATACTATGTGGGATTTTAAAGTTATTAGCATTAATTCTAGGCGACACAATGCTAGCCACAGGTCTACTTGTGTTCCCTAAAGTTAAGTCCATCATAGTTAGTTCTCTATTTTTTAGTTGAGGTCCTACAACTACATGCTCCTCATGGTCCATCTCTACAGGTTCTGATTCAGTGTCACTCAATAATCGTACTTCTAAAAGATCGAATGTGGTTGCGTGAGCTTCTTTGTTTTTCTTCTTTAACGTGTGCTCGAGTTCTGGATCGAAGTCTACTGGTTCGAGATTGCATCCTCGAGTATGCATACAAATTTAAATAAATTAATAAACAAGGCAAATAAAAGAAACAAAAAGGTAATAAAAGCACACCAATTAAAATAAATAAATAATAAATTCAAAATATTTAGAAAAATTATAAAAACAATTTTTACAAATCCTAAAGTAATTAACACTAATTTCCTAATATTAAGGTCATAATCCCTGGTAACAGTGCTAAAAACTTATTATGTTGGTTAAGTGACTTAGAAACTTTTAATAATTTTAAAACGATTTTACTTTGAAAACCAATGAAATTTAAGCAAGTATATCTATTATAAAAGTAATAAAGTGAAGTAAATTTAAGACTCTAGATGTCGAACCCATCGAGAAAAGGGCTTAATTACTAGGTTGATTATATTACAATTATTTAAGAAAATCCAAACAATTTAATTAAAACCTTAAAATTGTTAAACTAACCTAATTTTACTTGAACACTTCAAAATTAATTTTTAATTGCTTCTGAAAATTTTTAAAAAATTCCAAATATGAAAATTAGCTAAGGATTAGGTCATTTATGATTTAATTAAGCTTGAAACACATTTAATGGTTGGTTAGAGTTCCTTCACAAAGTCAAGACAAAGCTATGGTTAAGACTTTACTTTTTCTCCATTAAACCTCGTTTAAAGTTTGGATATGCTTCAAAACAAGTAAATGGGCTTTAATTTTAAGAAGGTGAGTTCTAAAATTTTAATCTCAAATCCCTAACTCTAACAAAAAAATCCAAGTTTGGTTATTCAAATATTAATTTGTGTTGTTTATTGATTTTTCTAACAAATTAAGATGATTTCTCAAGCTTAACGTATCTTAAACTTTAATCTTAGGTGGCCAGCCCAAAATTAGATCTTTTAAATCTTCAATAAACAAAAAAAAGACCTTATAATATGTCCTTAAGCTCTCATAAATCATACAAACACCAATACTTAACAATAAAAACGATTTAGCCATACATTTTTTTCAAAACATACAGAACATACACTTTAAGCAACATGACTTGGTAGATCTAAAAATATAAGCTATAAAATAAGTTTAGAAGTTACAAAAATATCCAAGAAAGACTTTTAAATGTTTCTTGAACTTCCAACTTGATTTTGGACTCCAAAAAAGCTCTATTTCATCAATATTTTTCAGAAAAATCAAAGTATATTTATAGATATAAGCATAAGAGCATGAACATTGATTAATCAAAAAAAATAGAGTAAAACAAGTGATAATCTGAGTTAAGAAATCCCCTTGGATTATTCTTAGGCTCAATATGAGTCTTAACAATAAGTTTTAATGTCTAGAAACTCAAAAAACAACATATAATACGAATACAAAGTATTTGAAGCCTATAAGCTACTAAGAACAAAAAAGAGAGAAGGAAGAGTGTCTCTCTCTTTTTCCATATCTGAATTCTACTTGATTTTTTTTTTGTAAATCTGAGTTGTTTGTTTGTTTTTATAGCTTTAGAAGCCTCCACATGTGCTAGAAGACAAGGCATTGATGGAGAGCACACCCAAGCTACAATTTTGGAGATTTGAGGCTGATATTGTTGACTGACTCCATTAACATCACCATGGCAGACACACAACGACAGACTATAGACCGTCGTCATTAGACATATCTTGAACTCATCAATGGCACCCTGATCATTCATCAACATGACCCTGGGAGGATGTCATTGATGGTCTGGACTAAGGCTTTTTCTTCTAATTTTTGCTCCAATCTCCATCTTCAAACTCCATCCTACAAATTAAATATAATAATAAATAAATAAAAGATTTAAGTACTGAATTAGGGAGTCATAATTCAAAAAATTAGCCATTAAAACTCAATCAAGTTGACCCCTAATAGTTAACGTAATAACTCTTTATAATCTTGATCTCAATCACATTCTTAACTTGTTCTTCCTATTATCTCTTTTTTACTTTAATTTGTGTCCTTGCTTGCCTTTCACATTTTTATTTTTTCAATACATTAAAAACAAAATAACTATTAGTAATAAAGTTGTTTTGTTATTATGAAAACATATATTAAAACTTCCTTTGGTTTAACACAAATAAAGAAGTTTTTTAGTGTCATAACCTTAAAAAAGTCAAAAAGCATGAAAGAATTCTACTTTTACATTAATGTGTCGTGTTTTATATATGTTTTCTTCATTTCATTTAGTGGTTACTAGACCCATCAGACATGCCCACAAACTTCCACCCACTGCCACCACCTTCACTCATACAATTTATGGATGAGTACTGGAATTTGGTTATAGTCTTATTGTTTCTCTTCCTATGTTTTCTCTTGTATGGTTCTCTTATAAAGGTCTAAAGCCCAACGCTAACCACATTTTGCTATGCATATTCCTTCTTTTAACATCAAGTTTTGTTTGGGTTTAAGTAATATTCGCTTGCACTAGTAAAATAAATGACGTCATTGCAAGCCTTAAGTCCCAATGATTACTCTCAGGGAAGGTAAAAAATGGCACCTTTTATTTTTAGGCAAAAGGCCCATATATACCTTACCGTTTAATTATAAATATAGGTCAGATCGTAACATTTCAAAGTGTTTAGATTAAACCTCAACGTTTAAAAAATGTTCCAAAAGGACCTTAACATTTTTCAAACATGCAAAATGAACCCTCATTGTCTGACTCTGTTATCTCATTCCATTCCACGCCGACCCATGCAAGTGAACTGCAAAGCTTACCTTTCAATCGTTAGTAAGTTATTCAGCTAGGTAAGGTATCAACGGTCTAACTATGAAAGATTGATTGCAACAGGTCATCCCACACTCTCTCTTCTTTCGTTTCAAGACCTAATAAGGGAAGCTTTAGCATACTTTGAAATCTTTTCATATCACATAAGGCGAACTCAATAACATTAGAATTTATTATTTTTTAAAAATTATATGTGGGCCCCACTGATAGCTAAGCAACGCACTGGCAATGGTATCCCCTATGGACCTCATGTGTAAACAACACCATATAGGTTGAAGGGTTTTCTTTGCCCCTTCTCTCCCTACTCTTCACATTTCTCTTGAAAATTATAATCACAGATCCCTCTCCTTGGTTGCAGCGTGTCTTCCAATTTTACAGCTCCTTCACCACACAGCAGGTACGTTTCTTCTCTCCTATCGCGCATCACTAAACATCTTTATTTTATTTTTGTTATTTACTATTTTTCCTCCCCTTTTTTGGTAACTGTCGATGGGGGATCCTCATAATTAGCATTTGATTTTGCTGTGTCAAAGGCTTTTCAATGCTAAGCTTTAGTTCTCAATTTTTATGCCACTTCTCGCTTCACTCATTATTAGCCTCTGGGTTTGTTTTCTCCTTTATACAATGTGCATTTTTCTTCTTCTTTTTTTAAGTTTTTTTATCATGATTTCCTTAACCACAGTATAACATTTCACACTTGTGTATGTCAGAAAAGTAGGTTTGGGTTTGGGTTTGGGTTTTATTATTTTGAGCATCCACTAGCTTGGAGAGTATGTGAGTAATTAAAAAACTAGTAGACATGATTAGCAGTAAACAAATAAAGAGGGAAAACAAAGAAGTGTTGCTTGAGTTACTTGTATTAGAATGCTTGGAAAGATCTACAACTGCCATTAAACTTCACTGTTTTATATTGAAAAGTTTATACTTAAACAAAACAATTTTCTTTTATTTGTATAAATGATTCTAGATGTTTCTACCTTCACTTGTTAGGTTAGCTATAACTTCATATATTCATCGGTCTATAGGAAAGACGCTAAGGAAGTTATGCAAGAAAGACACGACAGGAAGGACACAAAGTCAAATTTCGGTTTTAAGAGAGTCTTAAATTAGGGTTATAGGTTTGGCTCTGCAATAACCTTCCCCTTTTGATAATTGAGACAAAAGTAAGAAAATGTGGTGAAGAGAATAAGTAGACAAGGGAAGCAATAGAACGAGTGGTCCCCTTTTTTATACTTCACTTCTTGTCATTTATGCTTTGGTATATGAAGAATGATGTTGACTTTCTTTGCTTTAGTGGAAAATGATCCAACCTTTTCGATTTACCTTCACTTTTACTTGAATCATATTATCATTACCAATTTGATTATATTTTATGAAAAATGTTAATATATTTATCATCTAATTTTTATGAAGTTAATTTTCATTATTAAACATATTTCTGAATTGATTTTTCAATATAGATAAACTTTTAAATGCTTCACTTTTAAAGAGTAAAGTATGTTCATGATATATATTGTTTATTAGATATAAGAACAAGTTTTTAGTGGATTCATCATAATCAACTTCTAGATCTTTAAATTTAAAGGCTCGTAACATTGTTTGCTATTATGGACGAAATGCCCCATTGAAAACTTCATGGTCTAAATATAATATGGACAGGAGGTTTTATCGGTGTACCAATTATCTAGTAACTGAGTTTAAACTTAATTGTAAAATTTAAATATTGTGCATAGCTTATTTGGCTTTACATAATATTTTTGTGTGGTATGAAATGTGGTTTTTTTGGGTGGTATGATGACAAATGTACTACTAGGGCTATTCAAGTGATAAACAAGTTAAGGTAAAAAACAACTACCCTAAAGAGGGAGGTTGCAACTCATAGAAATATTCATGTGGAGAGCATAAAGGAGATGGAAGATGAGTTAAAGATGTTAAAGGCTAACAACATTATTTTGGAGAAAGAAAAAAAAAGAGTTGAAGATCACATTAATATGTATGGTAATAGGATTGATTATATTATTGATGAGTACAATTTTAAGCTTTTCCATGAATAAATAAGGACACATGTAATAAGAGATACAATGACACTTACTGAGACTTATGTAATGACTATTGTATTTTTAATGGATGAAATGTTAACTTGGATATTAGCTATTGCATTTATTGGATGATTTGTATAATGCTAGTTAACTTAAGCTGAGTTAATAAAGTATTTATTTTTAGGCATTGGCTTTAGTTTACAAATTTTCATTTATTTGTATAGCCTTATAATAACTTATACATATGTTATGTATAGGTTGTGATTTGTATAGCTTTACAGTAGCTTTTCTTACTAGTAACACATAGTTTGATCTAATGGACATCCATATTTGAAATTGGCATCACATCGACTAATAAAAATTAGCATACATTATCTTTCACATGGAAATAGTCACATGCCATACATACCAATGCTTTGCTTCTACTTTCTAAAAGGCATTCATGGTCCACATGCACAAGAATATTATGTTACAATTGTTTCTATAGTAAATATTTATTACAAGTGGTCCAAATGCCATATATCTTTGTAACTTGCACTTGGATACATCTTTGCCCACCAACCAAACCAGGATCAATAAAGTGGACCATGCCACTACAATCATGCTACCTAACCTTGCTCACTAACCTTGCTCGCCAATCACCTTGCTCACCCTACAAAAGAAGAACGATGCAGTGAATTAGACAAAAAAAAACATAATAGCTCTCCTTTAAAACGATTGAAAATCCTTACATTTAACATAATAGCTCTCATCCACAAAAGCAAAAGGTCTAAAAATTTAGCAAAAGCAATAAGTCCAAAAATTTAGCTTGCTTATTAACTATGCACTTACAAAATTCAACATCAACAAAAAAAAAAAAGAGAGAGAGAATCCTCCAACTTAGCATATCCATGTTAATTACCTACCTAATCATTCAGAAACAACTAAAGCTTGAGGAATACTTTTCATCCACAGGTTAATAAGAAAATAGGCTGAATACATACCAAAATTATTTTGCCAAAACTAATTGTCATGATACTTATAGGGTCTAATTTTTCATCACGTTGTTTTCATCAAAAGCACAAGATTGAGATGATTAATCTTGAGTTATTTTATGTCTCTCTACTAATGAAGCTCTCCTTTTTATCACTTCAGCATGTAATCATTTGTTGGCATGGGCTAAGCTACCAACCTGAACACAATAGCCAACAATTTAATTTCATGACCTTGATTTCATATCATGGTCTATGAAATGAACCAAAACATGGGTTACCAATTTCACAAGTATGCATTATATTGTTAATAAACTTACAGTGTTACTTTGTTAGCTAGGAATGATATTATCTTCGATAAAGTTTCCTCGATTAAACTACATACAATAACCAGAAAATTGCATATTTTTACATAACATTAACAAAATAATTTCACAAGTATGCATTACATGATTCAGAAACTTATAGTGTTACTTTATTAGCTAGGAATGATGTTATCTTTGACAACGTTGCCTCGATTAACCTGCATACAATAACCAGAAAATTGCATACTTGTACATAACATTAAAAAAATAATTTCAAAAGTCTACATTCCATGGTTAAGAAACTTACAATGTTACTTTGATGGCTAGAAATGATGTTATCTTTGACAACGTTGTCTAGATTAACCTACACACAATAACTAGCAAATTGAATAGTTGTACATAACATTAACAAAATAATTTCACAAGTATGCATTACATGGTCAAGAAACTTATAGTGTTACTTTGTTGGCTAGGAATGATGTTATCTTCGACAATGTTCCCTCGATTAACCTACACACAATAACCAAAAAATTACATACTCATACATAACATTAACAAAATAATTTAACAAGTATGCATTACATGGTTAAGAAACTTACAATGTTACTTTGTTAGTTATTAGTTAAGAATGATGTTATCTTCGATAAAGTTGCCTCGATTAACCTGTACACAATAACTAGAAAAATGCATACTTGTCAGCTTACCATAACAAAATAATTTCAAAAGTATATATTACATTATTAAAAAAAACTTACAATGTTACATACTTGTGAAGATGTTGATGTTATGCCATATTTACTACACTTTCTTAAATTATGACTAATATTACCACATTTTTTGCATCTTTGCAGTTGACCCCTATGAGACAACTTATTAAATTTGCTCAATTTCTTTAGCTCATTCTTAACTTTCCTTCTTCTCTTTTTAGATCTTCTTGGCATTACCCTTTTTATAGGAGGGGATATTTGTTCGACTTCAAATGCAGGAAAAAAAATTGTTCCCCTTACTAGTTGTAACACATGTTGATATAAACTCTCAAAATGATGCTTCTTATAGCAATCATCTACAAAGCTTTTTACCCTTTGCTGAGAGTGATTGGTAGCACTTATAGCATGTATACATGGATATCTATAAAGATCCCATGCCCTACAACTTATATCTGTAAAGATCTCATGTCCTACAACTACATGTAAGATCTCGACCAATCTTAATTGTATATTTTCCATCACCCTTCAAAACTTTGTTTGCCTAATCTCTATTCCATATTATTTTCCACTCCATAGCTTCTTTTTTGTTTCTTCTCAATTTTTTCACAATTGATGGTGCAATACCTATTTTCCACCCTTGTACAAATTGCTTCCTATAATTACTCTTATTGTCTTAAGCATACTAATAACCAGTCTGTCTCTAGCTAGTAACATCCAACCATTGAAAGTTTTACATATGTTGTTATCAAGCACAGGACACTTTGATTCAAATGATTGGTAGCATCTAGCCCATCTCTATTTTGGATATTCAAGCAAAGACGCTACACATCTAAGTTTGATTTTGTCGAGTTTCTTCAACTCTTCATTAAAATCTTCTTTAAATGTCAACCATGAACAAATACAAAACTGTCTCACATGTCCTTCCTACTGCAATTACCATGCCCATTGTGATAAACGTATCTTGCACACATTCGATGTGTGCAATTGGGAAGCATCTCTTCCATAGCTCTTATCAATCCTTACAATAAGTTAAAATCAAAATATTTAGTATTAGTGATTCATTGCAAAAATATCAATATGAGATTATCTTACCTTTTGCATGTCAGAAATTATTGTTGCACTATCTCCATCATCCAAAAATCTCAAAATGAGATTTATCTTACCTTTTGCATATCTTACCTTTTGCATGTTAGAAATTAATGTCAAATTTATTTAGTATTAGGGAAGAGATTTGGATCTTCGAATCAACGCTATGACACTCCTTTACCGTCGATTGAAAGAAGGAGAGATGTCAATTTTGGTTTGATGAGAATGAAGGAGTTGTGTGCTACAAACAGGGAGAGAATGAGTTAAGAAAACCCCTCAATCCGTATGGTGTCATTTAAGCAAGGGGTCCAGAGTGGGCTCCATTACGATCGTGTTGCTTAGTTAGTGGTGGAGCCTATATACAAATTTTTTTTAATAAAATATCCACGTGGCACTTAACGAAATGAGACAATAAAGTCAGATAGTGATAGTTCATTTTGTTCATTTGACAAATGTCAAAATCCTTTTGGAAAGTTTTGAAAACGTTGAGATTTATCTTAAAATATTTTTAAATGTTAAAATCTAACCTAAATTTATAAGTAAATGTTATAGTTTATATGGGTGTTTTTATGGTGGAAAGTAATACTTTTCTTTTCTCAATACAACCCTTTTGATTCCTTGAAGTAGCAAATTGGAATTTTTTTTGAGTAAACAAGACAAATGAGAAGATGCAATTACTCGAATTCTTCACCAAAATTGGCATATGCTATGGCGAGAGAATGATGACCCACAAGTTATGCTGCAAATGGACATTCTCTTACCATAATGCGGTCCGAAGGCCTATACGTGACCTTAGTTAGATCATCATAAGTAACAACCAATGCTGGTCAAAAGATGAGGGCCAACACACACATGCTTATGGAGAAAATAAGGTAAATAATGAAAGTCACAGGCGAGATCCCTTTCAGAATTTTGAAAGTGGGATCCTTCAGTGGCAATTGAGAGAAAAATGATTCATACTAGAACATGAGTAAACAAGGTAACAAACTAACAGCATAGAACTTGAAAACTCAAAACAATAAAACATCCCAACAACATAGAACTTGAAAACCTAAAAAAACCAAAGGGGAGGGAAAAGAGAAAGAAAAAATGAAACAATAACAAAACTTAGGAAAAAAAAGAAGTCTAATACATTGCTTGGCTTGATTATCATGAATGCCAGATATAGAGAAAGGTGCAAAGAAACAAGAACCATAAAATTAAGGGAGACAAAACGGAAGAGAAAAGAACCAAGAACAAAAGCACAAAGAAACTCAAACTTGTTTGATTCGACTTTCTATTTTTATTTTTTATTTTTATTTTTGAATATTTTTATTATTTTTATATTATTATTATTATTCGGTTGCTCTACTGTATTAATATATTATTTTTTATTTATATCTTATTTTTTTATTTTTAAAAAAATTAAAATCAAAAACCAACAACCATTCCAAATATCATCTAGTGTTTCTTCAACTAAAATTCAGTTGGATCTATCAATGGAGAGAATAAAGAAGAAAAAAAAAAGACAAAGACAACGGCGAAGAAGAGGTGAAGAGGAAGACTATTAAACACAAACCAGTTGGTTTAATAAAACCGATTGAAGTATTCAGTTTACATCTTAACTAAAGGGTTTTAATAATCATATGTGTTAATATTTAAACGAAGTGGCTAACTGGTCAGTCCAATTTGATTTTATATCCATTGGTCTGACAATAAATGACATACTAGAAGACAACATGTTGACATCCCCATTGCATAATTTCTTTGGATATTTTACCAAAGCCATTTCCAGAATTCTAACAATTGAAGAACTGTTATGAGAATTGAGCACACTTTCCATTCAAGCATTTATAAAAATGTCGGAATATTGAAAACAGTATGACCCCACTGAATCATAGAAACAGGCCCTAACATTTCAGGGAAAATTTCATGCCAAAGAATAAAAATTAGGGGAGAAGTATTTGTGTAATGGAAATGGAATCTATACACCAAATAGAGGGATACGAGTGGACCAGGATATAAAAAGAATACCAACACTAGCCTCGAGCAACTGGCGCATTCTTACAGACTGGGCAAGTGTTTTTACGCGCAAGCCATTGTTTTATACATTGTAAGTGAAAACCATGTCCACAATCCAGCTTCCCCAACTCATCATACGCTTCAAAATCTTCCTGTTCACATATGTATAAACACAGAGTGACAGACAATTGTAAGTAATACTAGATTGACATGACGAAAAGTTGAAAAATGCCAAAAAGAAGGTCGCATCCCACCTGACAAACACTGCACTTCTTATCCACAATTACAGGCAAATTGGACGATAGAATCGAGAACCTACTTTTCCTTATGCAACGGCTTATCTCATCTTCCTTTAGTCCAGTACATACATAACCAATTTTATCACCTAGCTCAAGTAGTTCCTTTTTGCATAAAAACAAACACACATGAGTTCAGCTGCCTTAAGAGTAATGCAACACATACAAAGAATGACTAAGAAATAACAAATCGTGGATCGGCTCAGGAGGGATTGAATATAGCCCCTCCCAACAAAAACACATCCGCATCAACAAACTGATATTTGCATCTAGCCGTCAAAGCTCTCCATCCTTCTCTAAGCACCACAAGCACCACAATCGAAACAAAATTTAAGCATACCTCATATGACATGTTGTCAATGTCAAGTCTCCAATCACTAAATCGATCCAATCTTCCTCCCATCATGAAACCATTTTGGAGCATCAATATCTGCATGCAGTCAACACCAGCTACAATGTTTTAACCATCTTAAGAATGAGTGTGTATATATATATATTAGAGCAGGGAAATCCAAGCACCAAATGATCAAGGCAATCATTCATTATCCCTCACATTGCTTCGCATAATAAGCAAGACCATTTGACAAAAACGATGATCAAATTTCTTTCCATAAGGGCCAAAATAAAGAGAGAAAAATGGTATTATATGCATCCTCGGGGAGAAACATGAACTTTAAACCCAAATATCAGGAGGACACACTACATATAAACTAAGAAGTCGTGTTCAGAATGTACGATATGGGGCACAGGAGATTTAAACCTCAAAGGTTAACAGGTGGCAAACATTACTCTGATAATTCCTCCAGAATCAACATGTTTCTTATATAGCACAGTTTGTGGTCCAAATTCCTCAAGCAACTATCAAACTGGTCAACCAGCGAAAAATTGATCAATTATCTATGTGAAGTTTCACCCCATAAAAGATACTTTTTGAAATGCAAAATCTCCAAAATCAATATGATCAATTATTGAGCTTGTCAAAAAAGCAAGATCTGAGACTGAAAGATACTGAGAAACATAAATCCAAACCAGGTTGTAAGTGTAAAAAAATTGAAGTTTCTACGAAAAGAATGACAGAGACAGGATTTAATTTCATGATTACTATCCCTTTAAGTGAAAATTCTATTATTTGGTGGTATGTTAATGTGTCTTTTCAACATACTGCACTGGATCTCACATATCTCCAGATGGAAAATGATGGATGAACCTAACATTTTCTAAACATAAGGGTACCATCTTTTTGTTTTGTGGAGTTCTAAAAATGTTAGACAATTAGATTGTGTAGAATACGGCTTTTGGGAAATTCACTTCAAAAACAAAAGAAGCAAGATCAAGGTATGTGTAAGACACACTCTAGGGGAGTACGGGAAGTTCATGGAAAACAGAAGAAAGGCAGCAAAACCTTATATAGTAAAGGAGACCGGAGTTCACTCCAATTCATAATTCTACCAACATAGAGTATGTCCAAGTAACAACTAAAAGTTTTATCTAGTCAATATGCTATTGCTATCTGGTACCTATATTTAAAACTAAGCTCTCAACTCCATGCTTAGAACACCACCACCCATTTCAACAGAAGAAAAAAAGTTGAAAACCTATTTAAAAACTATGTTAAAATAAAACCACAAATTAATAAGAAAAGCAATAACAAAATCTTATGTCTATTTACAATCAACCGTTCAACTTATACTGTAATAAGTCATATAATACATAAAAACTAAGGTAAATGTTCTGTTTAA
Source organism: Pinacopodium congolense (assembly GCA_028565735.1). NCBI lineage: Eukaryota > Viridiplantae > Streptophyta > Magnoliopsida > Malpighiales > Erythroxylaceae > Pinacopodium > Pinacopodium congolense. The sequence goes on from JAOXYD010000006.1 coordinate 13,039,065, forward strand.
AGAGAAACGCATATTGGATGATGACAAAAATCCACAGTTACAGACGCAACCTCGAATTCAATATGCCATATCTAATAGATAGATGCAGGGATCCTATAATTGCCTGTTCAGAACAGAATGTAATCAACATGGCATAAGCAACAGTACAAGACAACCCTAGCATAAGCAACAGCAAAGGACAACCCTGGTCATAGCACAAAAAATTAGATTCTGAAGCAATGAACATACCTCAGCAAGTCCATCAGGAGAAGGATGCCGATAATGACGACAATAACTCGTGCCAAAGATTTCTGGTTCAGACTGAAACGGTATAAAAAAGGGGTCTGTATCCAAAAATGCTAAGGTATCAGGATCCACTGCTACTCTCCTTGGTAAACAAGAACGCTGCCAAGATTGAGACAACAGATAAATAGCTAAAGAAGAACATGAAGAAGTACAAAAGAATAGTGTAAACTAACAAATATGAAATTAAGAGCAGACTACTATGTGTTGAACGCTTTCACAGCAAGATTCCGACTCTAAACCAAAAAGAGTAATAGGAACTAGTTCGTGTACATATAATAAAGGAGAAAAGCTTTGTCCTTCTCTAACTCAAAGACTTTTTAAGTACCTATCAGAAGCTACGTGTAGTTAAATCCAAATATATCTATATGTAAAAGTGGGGTCCGCCATTCTGCTGTTAACCTAATTAGGAGTTTTGCTTCAGTAGCCATGTAAATCAACACGTACGCGCATAAGAACATTATTTGATATGTATCCTAAGAAATTAAGGACTGAGTTTTACAAGACAGTGAGCTTCAGAAAGGCCTTACTACAAGCAAAATTGGTGAAAGCACCCAAGACACAGATAAGACTAATTTGATCAACCCCTCCAAATAAACATCTCAGAAAGTACACAAGCACAGAGACATTGTACATTTGTTTGCTTCAGTTACATACTATATACGATTAACTTTACTTGAACAAATTGCATACACATAACAGACAATGGTTTGACCATTTTCAGGTTTCATCTTGGGTGCTTAGCCTCCAGTGGCAACCACCCGATAAATGAAACCGTGACTTGAAGTCGTGAAGCAGTTCTCCGCATTAATGACGTCCAGTGAAACATTCTTGACGATAACATAAAAAATAAATTGAAGTACCAATAACCTAGACGAATCTTCACAAGAGAAATCGATCAACGAAGAAAAACAAACCAGACCATTATTAAATGAAAAACAAGCGCAATCATAAAAAATGTGCAACGATCATTATGTATGTATAATTATATATCGAAAAAGGTGAAAGCAAAAATCCAATTTTGAAAATCTAAAATATATCAAAAATCGCAATAAACCATTAGAAGAGCGTAATGGACTTGAACAAACTCCAAAACAGAAAAAGGATTTCCTTCCAAGAAAAATATAACATAAAGAAACAAATAAAGAAAGAACAACATTGAAACAAGTAGAGCATGCAAGGTCATTATTTTGTCCAGAACAAAAATGGCGAAGAAATTGAAGTACACAGTAGATGGAGAACCATTACCTCCCTCTCTCTTCCTCTCTCCCTCTGAATGAGTTTGTCGCCATCAATCTTGCCTCTTCCATTCAGATTCTTCTTTGCAACAACACAATCTACGGACCCAACAACAGCATCTGCTGATAACCCAATTCCAGGTCCGCACCACAAATCCTGAGTCGCCACACAACTCCCATGATTATTATCCCCACCACTGTTACTGTTACTACCAACACCAATAACAGGTTGGTAATGGCTTCCTTTGTTAACATTCTCATCTTTCTTTCGTTTCTGTTGTTGTATATTCTTTTTCTTCTTCACCCTTTTCCCTTCCCATTCCGCCGAGGACCGTATCACTGCCGGCACCGACACTTGTTGCGCCGCCGACGCAGTGCATCCAAGGCCTCTAAAGGTTGAACCTTTCTTCTTGCTTGTTGTGGTGGTGGACGCACCGGCATTTGTGGAGAACGGGAAGACAAAAAGAGAGGAAATTGTCGATTTGTAGGAGCGAGAAATATGTGGGTCTGGATCAGTTTCTGCGGAAATAGGGTGCTCTTGGTTGAATTGGTTTCCGGGTTTTCTTAGCATGATTTGCTCTGTTATTGTTGACGTTGATGACGCGCTGCTTTCTGTAAGAACTGGCATGATCTTGTTCTTTGAGAGAGAGAGAAAGGGGACAAAATGGGAACGGAATGTAGAAATTGATTATCAACCTCCAGAGAGAGTAGATTTGTTTGGTGTTTGTAATGTAAATGTGACTTCAGGTTGTCAACAAGAGAAACAGCGAGAGGAGCTAAGTGGATTTGGAGTGAGTGGGAAAGAACTGGCTTGGATTAGTTCTGATAACTTTTTTTAGGTTGATAGTAGAAATTATGTTTAATTTTCAAGCGAGTTTGTTAGGTGGGCTACGGCTTGTCTTCTTGTTGGAAGTACGTGCTTATTACACAACAGCAAAGACACGGACACTCCCCCTCTGGAACCCATTCAAGACCCTTTTTTTTTTCCTTTTCCTTTTCTTTATTTACTTTTTGTTAGTTAAGATTGACGCTAACTAGTCAATGAGAAAAGCCAAAATCATCATTAACGCATACTTAATCTCCGTCTCTCTGTCTCCTTGCTTCTGCTAATCTATAATCGATAGTTGAGGCTGGGAGGGAGGAGAACAACAGGAAAAACAAGTTTCGAATAAAAAGTCAGATTTGTGAGTCAGTGTGGATGGCATTCGATGGGGTCCCACTCCCATTTGGGAAAATCACGCGTACACACTTGTGTGTTTATTGGTTGCTCTGAACTCTGAAGTTGACCCAACCCATGTCTTCTGTAGAAAGCATGCTTTAGTAGGGTCCTAAGTTTGTTAATTACTCGCGCTGCCCTTTCCCATGCCTGACCACTTCCCAAAAACTGACCATTCTTAACCTTTTAACCACTACAGATGTCCCAAAACATGTAAAATAGTAACCTATCATTAAGAATGATTCCTCTCCCTGTTTTGCTTCAATGTAGAATATCAATTCAAGGTAAATTAGAATTTATAAGTCTCCAAAGAGATTAAGAAAAAGAAGCAATAGAATGACAGTTTGACGTTTAATTTCACAGGGTGGCAGAAACAGAAACTTAAATAGAAAAATTATGGAGCTTCCCAGTTTGCCTCCTTAGCCTAGCTTATTCCTGTCTATTTACTGTTCTTTATATCTATATTCTGATAATTATTTCAGTAAATAATTAATAGAATTAATTTTTAAGAGAAATTGAATGAGTTTTAAAATTTTATTATTTAATTAAAATTTTTTAATTTTAACGTGAAAAAAATCAAAATTTAAGACTAATTAAATATTGTTTTTTAAAAAAGGTGAAAAAAAATTTCCGCTTCTCATGCACAATTCAAATACTATAAACTTTTAGAAAATGACATAAAAAATGAGAAGCCAAAAAGCAGTATTTTTCACATGGAATTGTGCGACAACAGGATTTCCTTATGGACTTCGGATTTATTTGGTATGGATGTAGTTTTGTATTTTAATTTTTTGTTTTATTAAACACAGAAATTGTAAAAAAATAACACATTAATATAATACAAAAATTAAAGATAATACATAAAAATTAATATAATTATATAAAAATTATAATTAAAAATTATATTTAACAATAATACCAAACGACCATCAACTGAACTAAACTGTAGAGGGCCTGAGAAATGCCCCTTCAATCCCAACAAAACTTGATGAGATGAAGTGAATAAAAAACTGAAGGCTTGAGATGTCATTTGTCTTCTCAACGCCTTCCATATGCAACATGTGTGCTCTCAATTCCACCCATTTATAAAGGTTTAGTATCAGCTGTTTCATCTGTCTCTGAAGCCATGATGTTTCACATCAATCGCCATTTTCTTCATTCTCAGATGCACGCGTAAAATTAAATAGAATTTCACAAGAAATTGTCGGAAATATATCTCTTTTAAGTTTTAACCATTAAGAATATTGCCAATACTAAGTTCTTTCTTTCTTACAAGTCAAAATAGCCATGGCACACACATTTAAAGAGAAAGGATATGCAAAGCATACGTTAAATGCCCACGAAAGCATAAACTGGGTTTAGATCATATACTCATTATTTATATGTATAAACTATCGATTGAAGATTTCCGATTAATATAATTTTGCAAGCAAAGTTATAGTGTTGTGATCATGCAGCTAATGTCAATGGAAATTCCTATTATTATTCATCCTCACGTTAGAGGCTTGCTCATTTTTGTTAATCCATTTTCTAAGCATCATCTCCGTTTATTAGTATATATCAGGCCGTTATTAGTGGTTTTAATGATGATCAGTGGGCTGATCATGAGTGGAATTATCGGATTATTGTAATAGGCATTTATTCATAGGGTCACAACTTCATGCATTTAGTATAGTCACGTCAAAGGCTCTGTACTCCAGTATCGAGCCTCGTGAATTACAAATGCAAGATAAAACAGATAAATAGTTTGATGTATTCTCTACTACTAATGAATATCAAAAGAAAATGTAAACTTCAAATATTTACATCTTTAGGAAGTAAGGGCAATCAATATCACAAGAAATCCTAATATATTTAAATTAGCACGATGAAGTATCATATTAAAATGTATTGAACTTTAGTGACTAATAGATCATTCACATTCAAACTTTAGTTATATATAAGGGATAATAAATGCGTCCGTGATTAATTTTTTAAAATTTTTTAATTTAATATCCAACTTTTTAAAGTTTTTAACTTAAAAATCAATATTTAAAACTTGCTCAACTCAGGAAAAAAAGTTAGGGACACTATTAGTTTCATATTGATAAAACTAACTGATTTTGCTATATAAATATCCACCTAACATTTAAAATTTTTTAATTTAGTAGCTAACTTTTTGAAAATTTTTAATTTAATGACCAATTTTTAAAATTTTGTTCAAATCAGGTTAAAATTAGTTTTTTCTTATCAAAATAATAATTAATATATTAATATTTTACTAAGAAGTATTGTATAATAATTTTTTAAGTTTAATTAACAAATATTTAGTTATATGTTAGACTCTCTTTCAAAGAATATTTAAGATTTAAACTTGATAAATCTTTAACTTAAAGGAAATAATTAATAAATAAATTTTTTACATTAAATGTATAATATTCAAAAAATATCTTTTTATAAATAAATTTAGATTTAGGATATATTATTGATTTATAAAAAATAGATATAAACATTAACAAAAGAACTTATTCCTTCAAAAGATTAAAATTCATTCTATTAAAAAACTCAATACCTCACTATAAGTTCTTAAAATTTTTTAGGAATATTATTTGATAGTTTTGATATCTTGACCAACTATAAGAATTTAATAGTTTTGATAATTCGTGAATTTAATCTTTTATAATATATATGAAATAGAAATTTATAAAATATTATTATTTTTATATAGAAAGATCAAATTCAATTCAATTCGTTTCAATTTTTAATTAATAGAATAACTATTTGTATTAATTATTAAAATTCTTCTATTCTAAATATTTTTATCATTCTATTCATTAATTTTACATTTAATATGTTGATTCAATTTTTTTTAAAAAATAATATATGGTTTTTTCTCATAGTGCAATCATACATTAAATTTTTTTAATAGAATAATTTTTAATCTTTTGAAGGAATAATTCTTTTTTATGTTTATATCTATTTTTTTAATTATAAATCAATAATATATCTTTAAATCTAAATTTATTTATGAAAATATATTTTGTGACTACTATATATATAACGTAAATTTTTATTTATGAATTGTTTTTATATCAAAAATTATTAAAATATATGATATCCTTTAAAAGAGAGTCTAATATATAATTAAATATTTGTTAACTAATCTTAGAAGTTGTTATACAATACTTCTTAATAAAATATTAGTGAATTAATAACTTGTTATTTTTATAAGAAAAACTAATTATGGTTTGATTTGAATGAATTTTAAAAATTAGTCATAAATTGAAAATTTTAAAGATTGGACACTGAATTCAAAAAAATCCAAAATTTTGATCATTGAATTAAAAAATTTTAAAAGTTATGGTTATATACGTACACATCTACATGACACTTTGATATTCACGTGACAAAATTTGTTAGTTTTATAAGCATGAAACTAGCGGCGTCTAACTTTTTTTTCCCAAGTTAAGTAAGTTTTTAAAAGTAGATCACTAAATTGAAAACTTTTAAAGGTTAAACAATTAACTAAAAAATTTCCAGAAAGTTGATCACTGATGCATTTATTATCCTTATATATTATGACAATTTTTTTAAAAAATTTCTTATCCCTTCCAACTTTTAACAAGTCTTCTGGACATGCAATTATGCATATTAAAAAGACATTGATTAAGTTAGGTTCTATATAGCCTAGCTCGCGAGTTACTAAGGGCTAATTTGATTCAACTTTCTATTTCCATTTTTTGGTTTTGTTTTCCTAAACACAGAAACCAAAGTAGGTCCTTTTCATTGATTTTTGTTTTATTTCATTAGTTTAAATTTTTATTGATTTTTATGCATTATTTTTATTTTTGTTTGTGCTTAGATGAATAGAAACAGAAAAGCAAAACTGAAAACCTTACTAAACAACCTTTAAGATTTTGATATTTCAAACTAAAATGAGGCCTAACATACATTATTATTTGTATTTGATTGATTGATGCCAACCTATTCTTTTGTCACAAAGCTATATATTAATACACAAAAATATAAAGGGAAATAACAAATAAAAAATGGTTGTGGGAAAGTATACTAAAAATTGATAGGGTTAAACTAATTATGTTTTTAATGCATATTTGCTATGTTTTGACCTATAATTTCATATTTATATGTTTATTTTTTGAATTTGCAGGAAATAGAGATTAATTGAAGAATTATATAAAGACTATGCAAATCTACCCCTCTCCAAAATATCTACATGGGTATAAAGAGACCTATGTAGATGTTCTAAAGACCCAGTAGAGGTCTGTAGTATCAAGAAATATATAGTGGTTGAACAGCTTACCATAGACTTCTGAGTCAACCCGTCGTAGTAGGCGTAGCCTAACAAATCTCTACTAAATCTCCAAGATTTCGGCTAAGGCATACTTTCAATTAATTCCTCTATTTGAGAAGGACTAAAAGGGAGGTCCTTAAGTCTCGAAAGAGGGGGAAAACACAGGAGCCTCACAATAAATAAGAGAGAGATTAGATCTAAAATTCTCTACATTCTTCCTTGGTTTTCTCTTAAGAGTTCTTATTATTCTTAGGTTTAGATCTAAAACTACTTGCAATTTTCCTTAGTTTTCTCTTAAGAGTTCTTAGTATTCTTAGGTTTCAAACACTTGTAACTTCGATTCTAAATTATTTTCTACTTTTTTAAACATTGGAGCTTGCTGTTAAGATACATCTCTGAGCCTAGAAATCATCTAAGGGATTTTCTAACTCAGATTATTTATGTTATGCTCTTGTTTTTAAGATTGATCAAAGTATTATGCTTAAACTTATATCTCTTCTTGATCTTTGATTTTCTTGAGGGTTGATTAACGAATTTGAATTTTTTTAGTGCTAAGATCTCTATCCAAAACCTGTAAATCATTTAGGAGTTTCTCTTGAGTGTTTTCTGAACTTTAAACTTGTTATTCACCTTGTTATTTGTGATTACTCAAAGTATGTTGCTTAACATGATTGTTTTTCTTACTTTGATGATCATGTATGGATAATTTACTTTTCAACTAAGGATTAGTGTGTAAAATAATCAAGTGAGCTTTATGCATGATTAAGGGACTATTTTTTTTTTTTATTGAAGGGCTTAAAATTGAAGGGATGAACCATTTGATTTTAAGTCGACCACTTAAGAAAAAATTAATAGATGATGTAGGATTTGAGAAATCAATTTAGGTTGTTGAAAAAATCAATAAACAATACAAATTAATCATTTTATGAACAAACCTTAATTATTTGTGAGAGTTTAAGTTTTGAGATTAAAAATCTAGAAGTTAATTTCCTGACCTTAAAGCCTATTAATTTAAAGTGATGCGTGGCGAAATTTCATATTAAGATTAATAAAGAAAAGGTATAGTTTTAACTATAGCTTTATCTTGAAATTATGAAGATACTCTAAATTAGCCCCTAAAAATGTTAATTGCTCAATTAATTCATTGAAAACCTAATACTTATCTAAATTCCATAATTTGGTAATTTTGATAATTTTTAAAATAATTTAGAAATCATTTTACATTGTTTGAAACAATTTAAGTAAAATTAACATTTTTAAGTTTTTCAATCAATCATTTGGAATTTCCTAAATAATTGTATGCTAATTTACCTAATAATTACAGAATTTATCTGTGAGATCGACACTTAAGATCTTAAAAAGACTCCATTATATTACTTATTCGATATGTGCACTTGCTACGTATTGGTTGAATTTAAAGTAAAAATTATTTAAAAACTTAAGCCATCTATCAAACAATAAAATGCTTTTGACAGCATTGCTGGGGAAAGAGCTAGAATATTAGGAAAATTTGGTATCAATTACTTTAAGACTTGTAATTATTGTGTTTCTTATTTTGTTAAATATTTTATGCATTAATTTTGTTATTTGAAATTTTGAGTGTTTTTTTTTATCTTAATTGAATAGTTTGTTTATTTAGTTAGTATTACTTTTATTTAGTTCTTTTCATTAACTTTGTGTGCATACTCGGGGTGAAAATCTCAAGAAATTAGACTTTGATCCGAAGTTTAAACGTACATTACATAGGGAAAAAAAAGAATTGCGAGCTACCACATCTAATATGTTAGAAGTAGGAATGTCTAGTGACACTAAATATGAGCCTGTAGAAATGGACTCCCAAGAACATGTAGTTATCCAATCTTAGGAAGAACCTAGGGAACCAATCATAATGGACTTCGTAATAGGAAACGGAGGTAGACTTATGATTAGTATTATTTGGCTTAGGGTTAATGTAAACAATTTTGAAATTGTACATAGTATTATTTTTATGATTACTTCTTCACAATTTAGTGGATCAACTTTAGAAGATCCAAATGAGCACTTGTAAAAAATTTTAAATACTTATGATCTCTTTAAAAGTAATGGGGTTTTGGAAGATGCTATTAAACTTAGGACTTTCCTTTTTTCTCTTAGAGATAAAGCTAAAACCTGGTTATCCATACTTCAGCTTGGTTCTATTACTACATTGGATGATTTAATGAAGCTGTTCTTAGCTAAATTTTTCCCACTTCTCAAGATAGCAAAAATAAAAATTGAGATTAGCTCGTTTGTGTAATGCGAGAATGAAAGTCTATATAAGACCTGGGAGAGATTTAAAGAGATGCTTACCAAGTGTCATAGTCATAGGTTCAGTACGTGGTAGTAAGTGGGCATTTTATACACTGGTCTTACACCTTCGACTCGTAGCACCGTTGATGATATAGCTAAAGGTAATTTTATGAAGAAGACTTAACTGAAGCCTATAATTTAATTAAGGACATGGAAGCAAATAATTTTCAGTAAAATTCTGAACATCAACCTAAGAAGCCACATGGCATTCACGCAATTAATGATATAGTATCTCTTGCAGCTCAAATGGAAGTATTGAATAAGAAGGTAGATAACTTAGTAAGTAAAGTTGGTAGCAGTACTCATAGAGTTAAGTGTGAAAGTTATAGAAGTACCTCTCATTTATCATTAGAGTATTAAGAAAGTAGTCATTTTACCTTGAGAACCTAAACAAGTTTAATTTGTTGGAAATTTCAATAGATAAAAAGGAAACCCTTATTCAAACACTTACAATTCTACTTAGAGGAACCATCTAAACCTTTTATGAAATAATAATCAGAACTATCAACAAGTAGCTCAAGCCAACCCTTAAAGATGTCCTCCACCTAACTTTAAAGCCAATCAACCTCCTGGAGAATCACCTATTTTTTAAGAGATCATGATAAAATATATCCAATCAAATAAATCAAGAATGCAAAATTATGAGGCATTTATAAAAAATCTAGACACTCAGGTTGGGCAAATAACATAACTCTTACAAGAGAGGCTACTCGATAAGTTATATAGCACTATTAAAGCCAAGCCTCGAGAGCATGCCAAGGTTATTATCCTACGGAGTGAAAAAGAGGATGAAACTAAAAGAGTGAAGTCAGAAGAAAAGGGAAAGCAAGTTGATTGCGATTGGCCACATACAAAATTAGCTCAAATTAATCTATCTTTCATGCACAATTTAACAATTTAATTCGAGACCAACAT
>JAOXYD010000006.1:13063141-13079840 GCA_028565735.1 Pinacopodium congolense
AAAAAAAGAGCTAATTCAATGAGAAATTGATAAGTATGAAATGCCAAATTATGGCGAATGACAATGTGATTGAGGTATGACCCGGAGGCATACCAAAGTGAATGGAAGTGAAATGTTTGAATGCATGAGTTACATGAAATTGATCACCATGTGAAATATGTTTATAGTGTTCCATAATCGCCATAGTTGAATTGTTTACATGAAAATGCAATGCTCCTATGCTTCTTGTGATATTATAATATTGAGATGACTTGCTTCTACATGTAGCATGATTGCAGTAAGCAATCCATGCAAACTATCATTGCTTTTTATTATTTTTCCCCACTAAGCGAAAGCTTAGCACGGTGCTTTTGCCCCGTGTAGGTACCAGTAAAGGTGATAAGGGCAAGGGACCAGCACTGCAGTAAAGGCCAAATCTCTTGGATTTTTTTTATATTTTTGGTAATTACTTGTAATTGGGATATATTTTGGATTTTCTTTTCGAACATCCCAATTGTGTTCAAACGTTAAACTTTTGTTTTTGAAAATCGATAGCGATGGTGGATGTGAAATGAAAGAATGCTTTATGATTCAATTAGCTATTATGCATGTATTATTAGATTCCGCTGCATCGTTGCATATGAAATGAAGATGCATGTTTTACAACTTAGTAAACGCTTCCGCAATTGGTTATTAAAATTGATAAAGATCGTGTGAATGCGAGAATTGAGTGAGTAGCGCCTTGGTATTTCTTCTAGGGGGTATTAGGGCGTTACAGTAATATTGATGTTAAATCTAGATTTTCTGGTTGATCTATTTATTATGATTGGTGATTTCACTTTGTATTATCTTACAGCATAATTCATATTTTTAAGGAATGCAGATAGTAGTGTTATTCTATGTATCAAAATTTGTTAGTAGTTAATAGCATTTTTCTAGTTAAATTATTTTTAATTTAAAGAATGTGTTCGATATGAATTTATAAACAAATTGTTTAGTAAAATAAAAAAAATAGATATTGCTATTCAATATTGTTCTACATTGGATTCAAGATTGTTTTAAAATATTTTTAAAATATTAAAATTCTTTTTAAACGCTTCTTAAACATTAAAATTCTTTTTTAATTTTTAAAATTTTTGGGTCTAATTTAAATATTAATTAAAATTTTAAGGTTAAAATTGATATTTTTACCTTCGACTAAAAGTTAAGCCAACTCATAAGCCCGAAAATTTTGAAGGTAAGAGATTATACAATTTAGGGCACCGAAAATTTTGAAGGTAAGAGATTATACAATTTAGGGCACCGCTCTAATTTGAAGGATAATGTTTCTTGGAAAATGCACGCTACCATGTAACAAGGTGATTGAAGCAATGGCTTCATCTTCCTTTATGTCAATTCTTGAATGGTTATAGCAAGTATTATAGATAAACCTAGCTCCCAACAAAAACTTTCCAATCAACTGCATCAGTTGTATGCAGAGTGCCAGATGCGATCATTGGGAGTCGGGAATCCCAAATGTAAAGTTTGTCAAATAATCTACTTTTCCTTTTCTTACCCTGACTATTGTACACATAAAATTGGAATCGGCTAGAAGAGTTAAAAAGAGTTCTTAACTTGTCGATCACCAAGTACGAGAATTTCATTAAGTTTTGATTCAACAAAGAATGCAATAAGACTTCAAATGAAGGACCTTAATCCATAACGTACTGGTATTTGAAACGTAAGTGATGACATTCTTTGGAGGAAAAATGAACTACTTAATTTTAAAAAATTATGTCTAGATTAATGTGCTTAATAGACTACCTATCTATATTTTTTTTCCAGGGTTTCCCTGGCCTATTAGCTGTTTCCATAGTTCTGGCCACATCACTATGCATACAAAATACAAAAAAACCAAAAAAAAAAGTGCTGCAATATTTCAAAACATTTAATGCTCCAACTTATAATTCTTCTCCCAATCCGCTTTACAAAAAATTAATGCTAAGAAAATTGTGCTTCAGATGCAATTTGTCGTCGTGTCGTCGTCGTTGTCGTCGTCGTCATCATCATTTTCTTCTTCTTCTTCTTCATCAAAATCATTATCAGAATCAGACTCTAACAAGTCTTTTGGATCCTTTTCAGGGGCTTTTGATCCTTCCAACAATTCATCATCATTGATCCCAGCCAGTTTCCTCTCCAAAATTCCCTCAAAGATTGATGGAAGTGCCTCTATATCTCCTTCATTGAGTTTCTCTATTCTCATCTTTAACTCTGAGAATTGAATACAAAACCATATAATTCAATGCTTCAATTCAATACCTAATTCAGATGTCAAACATAATTTAAAGCACTTTTTGTACAAGTTTCAGAGGCTTAGAACCAAAATGGAACTCGGGCTAGCTTTATCATGGGAATTTACACAAATACAAATCATCATCAAAAAAGACCTCTCCTTAAGAGATTAAACAGCAGTACTCAATATTGAAGTCCTGTTTTTTAGCAAAATAAATTAAAAGGCAAATATCTTTCTATTACCAACCCACCCCATCCCCAAAACAATTTTTCTTCCCGATGTATTGCTTCTATAACAATCAAAATCCAGACGGCCATAAATCATAAACAACCTAGTGGTTTCCATTTTTAAAAAAAAGCAAAACAGATTGTCAACATTCCAAGAATCAGCTTTTTCCAACATTTTTTCGGGAAACAAATAGAAACCCGTGAGCGAAACAAGAAAAATGAGTAATTTAAAACTGACCTTCCTTGCTGATGATGTCTTCATTTCCAGTGGCTACATTCAGTTTAGGGGTTGAGTCAGACTCGGACGTGTTGGACCTGAGTCGAGAAGGATTCCAACTTGAAAGTGGAGGGAGAGATGAATTGCGTTTTGGATTGAACTTGGAAGCATTGTGGTAAAAATTGCGACCATAATGATTGAAACTTTTCACTAGAACTTTCTTCATGTCTGCAGCTTCCTTCTTATTCTCGTCACAGAGGGTTAAGGTTATATATTTAGGGTTTATGCTTCATCGAAAGGGTAAAATATGAGACATAAAAGTTTAATGTTAACCCGACTACTCCCCCAAGCCATTGGTGGTCCATACAGGATCCACTACCTTTTAAACCAAATTTTAATTTTATTTTTTTTTTTTGTCTTTTTTCTTATTTTTATCTTTATTTAAAAATAAAACTTTTAATTTATATTATTTTAAACATATATTTACGTTTTTACTGTTAATTTATTTACAAATTTAAGATTTTATTTTTTATATATTTGTTTTTTATTTTTTTATTAATTTACAAAATTATTTTTTTACTGCTGAATAGTCATAAAAGCCACCAAACATGATGAGTTCCTAATTTTTCTCATTTCCAATATTGACCTTTCCTTTTTTTTTTTTCAATAACAAGCACATAACCTTCATTCAAGGCATATTCCACCAATTAATAACTCTTTTATTTTCCAAAAAAAAAAATCACTCCTTCCAATGTTGACTTTTACTTGTTTTCTTATCCAATTCATAACAAATAAAGTGTCTATGAGCTCCTAATTATAGTTATTCATTTTTTATATAATATGAAGTAATGCACTTCACATGACCCTAAATTTCTCCTAATAGTCCTTAATCATATCAAGTGAGTATTTTTCCAATCCTAAGATAAACCCTAACAGAATTATTTACTGTTTTTTACGACATATTTTTTGGGTAATCGTCTTAACTAAGGGCTAATTATTAAAAATGATCAATTGTCACTCTATTTTGTTATTAAAAAACAAAATATGATAAAAACAATCAAAAGATTTTTTTCTTTTTTGAAAACTAGAAGATTAAATTGTGTGTTTGAGGGTCAAATTATAGATAGGAAAACTGTTACCCATAAACGGTTGGCAATTTTGTGCTTGATATTCTTTTAAAACATTTTAGGACACTTATTAAGGAGAAAAAGAGCTTCTACAGAAAATATTGAGAATTATAATTTATTAATTCATTAAAATTTTAATTAGACAGAAAAAATTTAATAACTTAAGGAAGAAATAAGATTAAATGGACTAAAATGAAGCAATTGAAAATTTATACTATAAAATAATTTATAAAAAACAAAGGTTTAAAGAAATAAGTAGGGAAGTTAAAAAGAAATTCATTTAAGTTTTTATTTATTAAGGGAAGATGAAATTTAATGTTACAAACTGATATTTAGTAAAGTTTTAGTTATTTTTTATTAATATCAAATTTATTTATATTTATTTAAACTAAAATTTACTAATTCTTTAGTCTAAGGATTACCTTCCACCTTATTGAGTTTATTATCGTTTTCTTTACTGACGTAGAAACAAAATTTTGATATAAAGTGAAAAGGTAATTAGAAATAACTTAAGGTCTAATTAACATTGTTGACCTCTTTAATTTATTAATTATCTTTTTATTTTAAGTTGTTCTTATGAGTTTATTGCGTTTTATTTTTTTCTAAACTAACTAATGTGAAAGTAATTATTATTAATTCATGAAATGGAGTTGGTAGGACGTTAACATTATCCGCTCAAAATACAAACTCAAGAGTCTTACCATGGCGTCCTAAAATTGCATGACTGTGTAGCAATCAGTCGCGTCTTTAAGAAAATTTAGTGGTACTTAGGTATAGTTTCTATTTTTAATTGTTATTTTTAGTTTTTATGTCTTGTTGTTGTTTTTTGTTGCTATTTTTGTTTTTATTTTTAGTTTTTATTGTTGTTTTTAAATACTTTTTTATTGTATTATTATGTGTATTGGGTTTCTTATGAAATATGTAAAAAAATTATATAAAAGAATTTGTAATATAATGTTATATTGGACCAAAATCTTCTACATTTACATTAAGTAAAAGCTATACAAATAATAAAAGTTTTGTTTAAAATAAAACATTAATAAATACAAATTATGTTTTGAATAGCATGTCAATACACCATATTAATAAAAGCCTATAATAATGAAAAAAATTACATGAACATAATATTATATTATTATTATTATTATTGTCTGGTATAGATAAAATATATAAATTGTTCATTAATAAAATCCTAAACAATTGTACAGATTGTAGAAATAAGGCGTTAAAATTTAAAAATCAAAATTTCTAAATAGCATTTCATATCCAATTTAATATTTATGTTACATTAAAAAAACCTAAAATATTTATGGAGAATACTAAAATCTAAATTGAACAATTACCAATATTTGTATTTTTTTGTTTAAATTAACATAAGAATAGTGAAATATTATTGAGATGTAAGATAAAAAATATTATTATTTAACTCATTATATGTGCATTATGATATACAATCAATTCTGGTTCCATACATTAATCAATGGGAAATTAGTTAAATTAACAAAAGTTTTTAGTTCATGAAGTTAAATGCATAAATAAATTTACATATATATCAAGTGACAATAGTTTAATGAAGTTACATATACATGAAATCAAGTTACATAAATATGACATTGCCAATTTAAAGGGGGCTTCAGACATAATCATTCCATATATGTTCAGTGATTGTACCTCGTAATCGAGATGCAGTTTGCTATTGTGCAAGAGTTGAATTATACTCTACTTATACACTAGGTCATTCATTTATAGTTTCATACTATTGGTTGACATGTGATATTGAATAATCTAATAATGCATTGACCTGTACATGAATTCTAATAAAATTATGAATAATACAATAAGCGATGACAATGAATTTTTGTTTGCTCATGTTGTATCTACGTATATTGACAGTATGGGAAATTTTGCTTTCAAAATACCAAAACATCTTTTAAGGATGTTTTTCAATGATGAATGCCTGAAGTTAAACAATTCTTGTGGCCCTGATAGTTGTCCCCGTCAACGAAAATCTTGCAAATGATATTGTTGACTATGATAGGGTGTTAGAAACCTAGGTAAGTTCGCGTATCCAAAGTCGACCACATAAAACTTACATAAACACGTTAATATACATAATGTTAATACATCAAACGTCCGATAAATTAAACTAAATAATAATGTAATTAACAGATGTAATATCTTGTGGAGGCATTGGAAACTACATCCTTGGATTTGTTTCTGCTTCAGAAAGAATTCAGAGTCATTAATAGTACCCTCCCATCATGCTATCACATATGTGAAATGCATGTCAAATGAGCAACAACACATGACATTTTGTGTTGACTTAACTCTTTTGCCCCTATATGGTATCTGCTTGTCTGGAGGAATATGTGCATATATATGCGTCTCATCTATTGCTCCCATACAATCCTACAAAATGGAAGATTATGTATAATGAGAAAATTACTGTAATGAATAAATTTTAATGACAACAATAAGTTAACGTATACTTTGAAATATGGAAAGTATATGGGAGTCTGTTGAATCTCTCTAGGAGTTGTGTCAAATAATGGCAGAATAATAAATTTTTTTACGAGTCTATTGACTACATGTAAAACGTGTCGAAAATGTTTTAAAATTGTCCATACGGAATGTTAGAAATGCTCTGCAATAAGTCTGATTGTTTAACTATAACCGATCATTATCAAGAAAATTACTACTTGTTCTTAGACAGTCACATTCTTTATTGGTTTCAATCCTTCATAATTTGTTAACTTGTCGCATAGATTCACGAAAATGGTATTAGGTATTTGTAAATTCTCATAAATTCAAATTGGACTACCATTTACAAGTTCCAACACCCAATCATATCTAATAAGTGATGAAGTCTGACATGGTAATTTTCCTAACCGAAAAGCATCTGCATTGGTAATCATCATGACCATTGATAAGTTATCATCATATGAAGGAAGAGGTGGATCTGAATCCTTACTCATTTATCTACAACGATAAAACATGATATTGTTAATCAACAACTGTTACCAAAGGTTCATCGTAAGTAATTCATTCATCATACACGTAATTCTAATAAATCTATGAAAGATCCGAATTGAAAAAACTAAACTAAACATATATCCTAAACATTTATTTGTGGAAAACAAAGATCCAAACCACTTGTTTATACCAAACAAAAGAGTACAACAACAAATAAACAAAGATATAATGTTTCAGAAGTCCAACAATTAAACAAAAGCAATCATATCCAAAAACTAAATTAGGAATACATATCCAAACATAAATGTTTTTCATAGTCTTAACAAGAAACATATGATGCATAACTTCTCCATCAAAGTACTAGAGCAAGCACTCAACATCTATAATTTCAAATTCTCAATAAAACCCATCTTTCGATAGTCTGACATCTTTAGGAAGGCATCCCTCATCCCCGGACGATCACATAAATATTACAATAATTTGGTAAATTGTGTATTATCCACTTTAAGCCCCTCCATCGGCTCCATCAATTGCATAAAGTTGTCATAGTCTCGCATTCTTGCACTATCTGGACCATTAGTTCTAACAGAACATGTTGAAGTTGCCATATTTTTCTCATATAGTTATAGCTTCTTCCTCTAATTCTCTGTTATTGATTTCACTATGTCTTCAAGCAATGACACCCGCTTGTTCTTGCCCATCTTCTTCACGAGAGACTTCCTTTTCCGATTTATTAGACTAACTGCTTCTTCCACCACGTTGTTGGATGATTTCTCTTCCTCATCACCATTCTCATGAGTTGTATCATCACTAAATAAGGGTGTTTTGGTTGAAGGATGCACGTGTAGGCCTATTACGGTAGTATCCCCAAAAATGATACATAATTCTTTGTATCCTTGCAACTCTTTTTCTTAAACCTGTGAGTCATTTTGTGCACCTGAAACCAAAGGACATAAATAATTAAAAATGATAAAGTATACAATGTATGTAACAACAATCATATATTGCATACCTTAAACAGGTTATCTCAGCATTCATCTTCTACTGTCACTTTCCTGGTAATGGAGTTGTATCCAATACTAGTTTCCCTAATAAAATTCTTAAAAATTTTAATACTTGTCCGCAGGTTATTGTACTTATTCTTCAATTGTATATGGTAATAGTCCTTAACATATTTCATTTTCAAACCGGTTTTGAATTTTTTCCACCCTTTTTTCAAAAATGTGGTTATCATTATGTTACCTTTTTTGACTTCCTCCACTATAAGTTCAATCAACTGTAATTCAATTTGATCGATCCACACCCGATCCTTCTTACTTATCTATATGCAATCATTAGAATTATTGACATTACTATGATCTTCCATCTATATAAATATATGCAAGTAGTTAAAAAAATGATATCTAAGCCATTCTTTTACTGAAACCAATCATTCATGATAACACTTTGACAAATAGCACACATACTTATTGCAAGTATTACATCTACATCACCAAAACCAAGCTCATTCTCAGCATTGTATGTAATTTCAAAATTCAGTGTTAACATGACATATCAAGTATTAAACACTATTTTTCAAAGCTCATTCTGGCAAACCACACAAGGAACAGAAGCAACAACTAAACATAATTTCAAAACAACATAAATCTAGGCAACCAAATAGATACACCAAAATTTCCAAAACATACAAAGATCAAAATCAAGATATGGGTTTATACCTTAAAAACGGTGGTGGTGCAGTCAAGGGACGATATCTGGATATGTGGAGGTGTTGGAAACCAAATTTGGAAACAAACCATTGATTAAAATCAATTCTGGAAAACAATAAATGGAATCGAAGCAAGACTAAAACAACCATTCAACAAAAAAAAAAAAAATCTAGGCAACCCACAATTAACAACATATCTAAAATACAAGTAATAAATATTAACCCAGATTATGTTGGTGTTAGATTCGGTGCTAGAAGAGGTGCAGCTAGCGTTGGTGTTACCGGAGCTGGAGGCCAAGCTTCAGTAGTTGGAGTCATTGATGGTGTTAAGATCTGGTGGCTCTTCTTGGGTCGCACAAGTGTTGGAGTCAACACCTGGAGTTGCCTCCTTAGGTTGCGTAAGTAAGGGTAGCGACAATTGGAGCTATGACCCTCGGTGAGTCAGGAGCTAGACTCGAGCTGTAAAGGCGATGCTTCTTATTGTGGAGTTAGCTCTGGACGTACGCAGTGGAGGCGGCGCTGTAGTCTATGGAGTTAGCTTTGGACGTCAGCGGTGGGGGTGATGGGTCGCGTGCAGGAGCTAGAGTTGGGCGATTTTGGATCTCTAAATTTGGCCATTGGTATCTGGTATTGTTTTTGTGAAAGGTGTTT
Source organism: Pinacopodium congolense (assembly GCA_028565735.1). Lineage (NCBI taxonomy): Eukaryota > Viridiplantae > Streptophyta > Magnoliopsida > Malpighiales > Erythroxylaceae > Pinacopodium > Pinacopodium congolense. The sequence continues at coordinate 13,072,296 of JAOXYD010000006.1, forward strand.
TTCTTCTTCTTTTTTGTTCTGTTTTCATCCTATGTTTATTTTTGTTTTTAATTATCACAACGCCTTTCACAATTGATACCCAATCCGTTTTCTTACTTTGGTTTTTATGCCTAATAAAACCGTAACCACAAACCACAACACTAAGCTATACTAAATAAGGCCTAAGTTCACACTTAAATTATGGAAACGTATTCTAAATACAAAATTTGTGAAATACAGAATTGGTCACAATTTATTCTCCTAAATGTGGCTACACATATAGATAGAAATGCATCATAATTTGCTTAGGAGCTTAGCAAATCGAGGGGACATAAAGAAACTAATAAAACTTAGGTTACTATGACACTCTGGTACGATTTTATGTTTGATTAAAAGAGTACCTGTCATGAAAGCATTCCATGCCTAAGCTTCACTTTAAGCCAAAGCGAAAATTAGAGCTTGGCTCCAACCACCATAACTTACGCCATGAGGTCCCGAGCCATGACTCGGAAGTCTACCTTACTACTAACCTTCCTCATTTGCTTCCATCACATCCCCATGTATTGGAATTAAGGTAGTCCTTTGATCTACTGTCTCGTCTAGTCACCCTTCAACTAGAGTACAACTCTCACTTTTTTTTTTTGTAGCATTTGATTTGATGTTTCCTTGGCCACACTTCAAATAAAATATAACTTTAATTTTATTAGCCAACCTTAATTTATTAAACAAAACGTTATTTACTGCATATGGATGATGAAGATTAATAATTTAATTTTTATAATAAAAATAGTTAAATGGGCAGATTTTATTTTTAATGAAAATATTAAAATAAAATATCATGAAACAAAATGAACATTTTGATTATTCAACATATGTCTTTTGAGCATTTTCTTATTTCGTTTTATAATTATAATTTATAAAAATTAATTAAAAATTTTAGAAATTTTAGTATTTGGATACACACACATATATAAAAAGACTTTCATATGATATTAACCATGTAAATATATATATATATATATATGTATACATATATAAAAAACTTTCAAATGATACATATATCATCACGTTTATTTTATTTTGCAGTAATTATGAAAATTTTCAAAAACTTCAATAAGGATGTACAATGTCTAGTAGAAATCTGCAAAACTAATAACATTATTCTTATCTAAAGCTGTTAGTCATTGTCATCTGATTCTTAGTTATGCTTATCTTTTAAGATCTCCAACAATTTGATAACTTTTTTATCTTTTATTTTTGTGACTTTGGTTGAAGTTTTCTCACTTTTATTAATTTAGATTCCTATCATAACACCCTCCCGTGTTAAATCTAAAAGCAATCTTATCAATTATAAATTCATTTTATATGTAATTATAGAATAACATATAGTAGTAATTGGCCAAAAATATTGATAAGAGTGTCAAATAGTAACATGGACTTTGCCCTCCAAACCCATTATTTGAAGGCTTATAATCCTAAATGCAGTTGTCCTTGAATTTATATTCTTTTTTATTGTGAAATTGACAGGAAATAATAGCTAAACTAATCCCCAATTAGAGTCGGGAAGGCTTTAGAAATAAAAAAGAAGAAGAAGAAATTGAATAAACCTAAATACTCCAGACTTCTTTCATTTCTTCATTTGGTTTAGTTAATACATGAAAACGAAAGGCTGACTTAGGATTCGTAGACAAATGTCCTTATCTAGTTACATATCGTAAGGCACTAGAATGTTCTATATAAAAAAAAATATTAACAATGGTCTTTCTCTCATTTAGGTTCATAGCATTTCATTTGATCTATTTAACAACTAAACTTGAGTCTCCTTTTTTAGTTTTTAACACCATTTGAGATGAAGTTAATGGTCCATACATATCAATACTCAGTGCCTAAAGATTGGCCTTGTCCCAAAGGTTGAAATTGAGATAAAGGTAACCAAAATTGGTGAGGTTTTCCCATGTAGCTTCACTTGCATTTTGTGTCTACCATTGATCCAATATTTGTTATTAAAGTCCATCTGTAGTGTAAATGGAGTGGTAGCCTAATATTTTCAATGGAGGAAGCACCAGATTGGTTCCTGTGGAGCTCATCGGTAAAGGAGAACTTTAGAATTGTGGTTAGCCCCGACAAGGCTTTAATAGAGATACATGAAAGATAGGGTGGATATGAGAAGTTGGTAGTAGTCCAGTTCATTAGCAATAGCACCAATGTGCTTGAGAAATGCAAAGGCCAAAAAATCTCTTAACAAGCTAATCAGATGGTTTAATCCAAAATAAAAATTGTTTATATTATTGTAATTTCAAGTAAACCCAATCACTGATTTCAAAGCTAAATTCTTGATAATGAAGATTAGTTTGTTGTTACATATGATGTCGTGCTCTAGCTAGATTGTCTTTCACTTTGGCTAAGAGGGCCTATCTTTGTTGAAAGGATTCATCTAGAGAAGCAATGTTAGAAGAGCCATAATGGTAAGAGCATATTAAGGAAGGAGGACAACCATATAGGGCCTCGAATTGAGGCATGCCAATTGTAGTATGATGAATGGAGTTATACCAATATTTGGCAAGATGAAGATACTAGAACCATAATCAAGGTTCATCACTCACAAAGCAACAAAGATATGTATCTAGAACTTGATTTGAGGCCCCTATTTGGTGATTTGTTTAGGGGTGATAAGAACTACTATAAGTCAAAGTTTTTTCATTGAGATGAAATAATTTGTTCTAAAATTGGTTAAGAAAGAAATTGTCTATTGTTTTTGGCATTTTATGTAGGCGATCAATTTCAACTAGAAATAAAGAAGCAATTAATATAATAGAAAAATTTTTAGGTGAGCTAATGAAGTGAGAAAACTTGGTTAAGTGGTCAACAATAACCCATATGATAGTCTTGCCATCAGACTTTGGAAGGTAAGTGATAAAATCCATAGAGAGTTGGTCAAGTATGGTGGGAGTAGAAGAGGTGAAAGTAGCAAAAATTATAAAATCAAGTGAGGGAAGTTGAGATAATGCATTATTGACAATGTTATCTTTGTTTGGATTGCATAAAATTTCATATTTATAATCACATAACTTGGATAAATATTTTTGCTAAGCTGGAGTCGAGATGGTTCGAGTGATTACGTTCTTAAGGGTTTTTTTGTCTGAATAAATTTTGAATTTGCACTCCAATAAATACTGTCTCCATTTTTTTTACTAACACAGTGATGACTAATATTTCTCTTTCATAGGTAGAGGTAGCTTGCATATGAGAATATAGCTTCTTACTAAAGAAGGTGAATGGATGGGACTCTTGAGATAGCATTACACTAATAGCAACAAAAGAAGCATCTGTGGAAAGATTAAAAACCTTAGAAAATTAGGGGAAAATAGAGTAGGTAGAGTGGTCATAGAATGTTTGAGTGCATGAAAAACATTTGAAGCACCCTTAGTCGAATGTAGAACTTGTGACTTTAAAAGGATCTATCAGTAGACTGTTGATTATGGTATAATGTTGCATAAATCACCAATAGTGGTCAGTAAGTCTAAGAAACCTATAGAGATCAGTTAGAGATTTAGGAGTTAGTTAGTCTTGGATTACTAGTAATGTAGAAAGATTTGTAGCCACTCCGAAACCTAAAATAATGCCCTAAATAATCAATTATAGTGACCCCAAATTCGCAGTTAGAGAGCTTAAGATAGAACTGATTATTAGCTAATAGTTGTAAAACTTGATGAAGATGATATAAATGAGTTGTTCAATATACAATATAAACTAGTATGTCAAAAAACCAAAAAATAGGATAAATTTGCATAGATATAGCCTAAATGTCTCATACATTATAGCTTAAACTATTGAAGCATCATTGGTGAGGTCAAAAGGAATCACCAAAAACTCGAAATTTCCATTAATTATTCAGAAAGCCTTCTTAAATGTGTCTTCTAGGGCAAGACGAATATGATGATATCCTACTTGTAACTCATTCTTAGAAAATATTGTTTCACCATAAAGCTCCTCTAAGAGTTCATTTACTATTAGAATAGGAAAAAAAATCTAGAACAATGATAACAGTGAGTGAATGATAATTGAAATAAAAGTTCTAGCTATCATTTTTTTTATTTTACCCAATAAAACTGGAGAAGAATAATGACTGGTGCTAAGCTTAATAATACCTTCTTGTAACATCTTAGAGAATACTTTAGCCATTGCTTCCTTTTTAATAGTGAGGATAATAGTATTATTTGATGTTAATAGGTGATAAGGTAGGTAAAAGGTGGGTGTTATGATTTTAGGAATGATGGGGTGGTAAGCCATGAGAAAGGACATCATATAAATCAAGACAATAATTTAGTAGGTTTAAGGTAGGATTAGAAGAGTTAGTGAGAGTAGAGCTGTCTCTGGTAACATCAATGGATAAAAAGGTGATGGCATAAAAGGAAGCCAAAGAGTTAATAGTGATACATAAACATATTTGAGAGTAAGTGGCTGAAGTTGGGGTAAAAGGGAATTGATTTGTAAGGGTGACTAGGCTACCTTGATGACAAAATTGCATAGAAGGGATTGAATAATCCGATAAGAAAGGTCTAAGTGTTTGTAACCATTGGACACCTAATACGACATCTGCCCTATGAATAGTAATATGTAAAATGGAAGGACAAATGTAGTATATTATAGGGTGATAGGAACATCAACATAGAAATCAGAACAATGCAAGGAGGCACCATTCCAAACTAACATAGAAAAGGTACGGAGAGCAAGAATTGGTATACCTAAAAATTAAGCAACTCGTGGTTGCATGATACTATGTGACCTTCTCGAATCAACTAAAATTAAAACTGAGTGTTCATGAATAAGACCTTGTAGACAAAAGGTGCAAGGTGAAGGTGATCCTAAAAAAGCATCATTAGATCATTAAAAGTGAATTAAATAAGGAGGAATGATAGAATGAGTGAGAGCCAAAGTAGGTAAAGGAGGTGGTGAAGTGGGAATAGTGGGGTCTAAAAGAGTGGTAGCAGGAATATTGCCTCGGACTTGAGGTTCAAGGTTATAAGCTGAGAGCAAGAAAAATTGTCTAGACTTGTAGTAATGGCATGGGGAAAATCTGTCATCACAATTGAACACAAGCCCTTGGTTCAACAATCCTACATTTCATATGGAAATAAATGACGAATAAGGAGAGGGGTATTAGTTAGTGTGATAGGTAAGAGAGGTGGTGATGATGGTGTTGGGGAAGGACAATTGGGAAAATGAGAAGAGACAAAACGAGAATCTCAGAGTTTTTCTTCAATTAGTTTGGCAAGACTAATGGCTTGGGAAATATAATGTGGGAGAAGAATGTTCAATTTCCATTGAATATCTAGACAAAAGACAGACAAAAAACAATTAATGATTATTTCAAGGGAGAGGCCAATAACCCAATTACATAAGCGTTTAAATTGTAGTTAATAGTCTATAATCGTAGTAATTTGGTGAATTTTAAAGAGTGCAACCTGATGATTTTCACAAGTAGTAGGACCAAATCTTAATTGAAGAGCATGAAGGAACATGTCCTAAGTGGAGAGCAGATGATTGGATTGCATCCAAAAAAAACAACCAAAAGCATCTACCCTGAATATAGAAAGAAATAAGAGCTAGAATTTGTTTAGGAGGTATATAGTAGAACTCATAATATTTTTCAGTTTGAAAATCCAATTTAAAAGATTTGATCCATTAAAAATTAGTAAGCATAATTTTGATGATTTAAGGATAACTAAGATAATGTAGGAGTAGAATGGAGAGATGGGGTTGGTGAAAGAAGAGCCTGGTTGAGAGGAGGAAGGATGGGTGAGGGGAGAAGTGAGATGGGTAAAAGAAGGAGAAGAAACATCAAGGTGAGAGAGGTCAGGTGGGAAGGAAACTACAGGTGGAGGTTTGGTGGTGAGATAAAATCACAATTTAGAAACATCAGTAGCCATAAACTCAAGGACATTGTTTTGTTTATTTTATCAAGATCAAGAGAGTTCCAATCTTGAAAATTTTTTAGTTCATTCCTGAAATTCGATATTTTCACTATTTTCTATGGTTAATAGTCATCAAGAATTTAATTCTTAAAGCTTAATTTTTGATGATTGCCTTTAATTGTTGATAAGAGAAAGACTAGTAATTGTATTATTATTTTATTATAGTGAAAGATTTGCTAGCTTGTACTTGTATTTTTTACTCCTTTAATTTAAGATGATTTTCTACATAAAAAATTTGATATTTTATGTAACTGGTTTCTTGAAATATTATTGTGCTTTTTTTTGTTAAATTATTTTGGTGTTTTTTTCTATTGGATAGCTTTACATTAAATCAAGGAAAATTAATTTTAATATTCCACTATGATAATGTGATTATTAAAGAGATTCTCCCATCAACTAAGGTAGGAGAGACTGACCAACTACCTCGAATAAGAATAAATGATGAAATCCTCCAGCTTAGAGAGAACTTGGAAAAGGTTTAAAGAGAAAATGAGGAGTTCAATAATAAAGTTTAAATTATATGACCTATAAAATCCTTTAGTCAATACTCGCCACTTAAGTCTTTTAGTTAGTTATCCCTAAAGAATGTGCATGTATATTGTTTATTGTTAAATACATTTATATCTACAAGTCTTATATTGGTTTTTGTCATTGATTATCATTGAATGTTATGTATATAGATATACTTTTAGCTAAAATTCGTTAATAAAAAATGGAATACATTATTTTTAGGAAAAATAATTATGAATTGATAAAAGAAATTGAGATCATTATTAGATATGACATCTATTTTATTTTTTTCCCTACTTTTGATATTCCAAAAATTACTCGAAATGTAATGCAAAGCATTTTATCAACATTTTCAAAAACCATTGAAAAATAAATTGCAAAAATTTTAAGTTATGGTTTAATTAACTCTTAAATTTACATTATCAAAACCATCACAATTCATAATCCATAAATAACTTGTTGAACACAAATTTTCATAAAAAGGAAAAATTTAAAAATTGTGTCTATAAGTTACTAAGCTAACTACGATATGTAGATATATAGATAAGGTCAAGCACACCCACAAGGCAAATATATGTGTTGGTTAAGTTAGTGAAGATTACATCGCATTCATGGTTAAGTGATAAAGTATATAGTTAACTAGCACTTCCACAAGTACAACACACATTTACAACCTTCAATAAACATTTTATTTTTATATAATTTATATAATTTATAGTTCTTATTTAATCTATAACAGCTTTATAACAATCTCATGTCATTTAATCTTTCAATTTTAAATAACTCCTCTTATCTCTTTGATGGCATTCACATCTAAATGAATAAGTGCTTGGATAAATAAGAATGCTTAACTAAAAAATTATAGTTCAATATATCTAGTATATTATAGACATACAAATGTCTATGTAGCTTTAAGTTCTTTAAACCTTCCTGTTAAGTTGTTATTTTTGTGTTACCTTTAGTTTTAAATTTCTTTAAATTATGGAAATTTGTGCTTAAGATTCATAGACTTATCTTTGAATTTCCACAGAGCATGGGAGCTGAATTTATTCAAGAAATTGCAAAGGAAGCAAGTAATTTT
>JAOXYD010000006.1:13079940-13093480 GCA_028565735.1 Pinacopodium congolense
AACAGAAATCATTGTCATTTCTTGTTTTTGTTTCTTATTTTAAAAAACATAAAAATCAATAAAAATAACACAAAAATTAAAAATATACAAAAATATATATAAATAAAAAATTGAATCAAGCTCTAAATTTTTTTAAATTGAAGAAAATTTTAAAAGTTGGAACATAGGAACCACCGCATACGACAAAAAAAAAGGAGGGACTAAAAGGCAAACAGAGCGAACTCCGTAAGTCAACAGGAAGCTGCAAATTGGGATTAAAGAACTGCCAACTTTGTACGTTCTCAGATCAAAATACCTTACAAAACAAACATGAGTGGAACAATGGCAGCTCCTGGCATTTCTTTCTCGGAATCCAATCAATATCACCTTAGAAACCCACCAACCATAGCTTTGCTCGAAGTCGCAGAACTCAGTTTCAACAAATGCTTGCCAGTGGCTCTCTCCTACTCTCCCTCCAAGCTAACCTAAAACCCTTTAAACATTCAAAAGATTCAATCTTTTCAAGATCCTGTTGCGCAATCAAAGCAATGGCTGCTTCGATTCCTGGAACTGAATTAAGTTTTGGATTTGGGAACCTTTTACAGACTTTGACTGTGGATGTGCAGAGAGCGGAGTGTAGGCCACTGAACGTGCCTTTGATATCACCTTTTACAATTGCATCATCCCGGCTTGATGAAGTAGAAAATGTGGCGATTAGGATTGAATTGAAAAATGGCTGTGTGGGATGGGGTGAGACCCCTATATTGCCTTTCGTCACATCAGAGGATCAACAAATAGCTTTGGTGAAAGGTAGGGAGGCCGCTGAGTTGCTAAGGAGCTGTCCGTCGATGACTTTAGGTTCTATTTTGAAGGAGGTTGGAGGGGTTCTTCCAGGACATGCGTTTGCTTCCGTGAGTGAATTGAAACTCCTAAATGTTTGTGATTGTAATAGCTTGTACCAGGAGTTTGAATCTGAAAGTGGTGGTGACGTTGTTAATTGTCTGAACTAGGTTTGAGCTATAGAAATTATGGAAAAGGACAAACTTGAGACTTGATAGTCAAAGCTTTATCTTTTTCTTTTTGCTGCTCAGTATCCCATTTTATTTCTGTTCCGGCTGGTAGATTGGATCATCCCAAGTGTTTCAATTTCAGATTTCTGATGCCTTTGGTGAGCAAATGGACGATTTCCTAATTCCTGACTAAATTTTGCAACGGTTGTGAAATTGTGATACCAAATATGACTAAGGTTTGTGCATTATTATATAGTCCTATGCTGAGATTAAATTAAAGAAAACAGCAACACTTGGAGGAAAAGGGTACTGATTTCATAAAATGAAAAAAGGGGGGCATTATAACTAAGTATTAACAGGTATGCTGATATCTTGTAGTAGTCTTCACTGATATTTGGTAGAATTGTTATTTTTGCTGTTTCGGCTGATAGTCTATGCAAACAGAAATGTTGCACTGTTGTCACCAAACGGCATGTGAAAAATCGCATAGAAAGGCTTTCTGACGGAAATTATTGATTTTTTTTAATAAATGATTTAGTTCAGTTTGTTACTGAAACAAGCTTCCGATGTTTAATTAAACTATTTTTGCAACTGAAGGTAAGGGCAGGAGTTGAAATGGCACTTATTGATTCAGCAGCTAAAAGCATTGGGATACCACTGTGGAGACTATTTGGGGGAGTGTCTAACAGCATAACCACAGATATAACAGTTCAGTGCTTCTCCAACTCTCCATAGTTAAAATATTTTTGATCTTTTGGCAATTTGCATTACCTTATGTCGAAACAATTTAGTAAAAACATTGGCTTTAGCATTTAGCTCCTTGCTTCATGTAAACTATTTTTTTTTCCCCCCACTTCGAAGCTGTCAATCAGCTACTTTTTATTGCTAATAAACAAGTGCTTCACCCATAAGATATTGGCTCACAGGTATTATGTCTAACAGATTCCAATTGTATCACCTGTTGAAGCTGCTGAATTGGCATCCAAGTATCGTAAGCAAGGATTCAGAACTTTAAAGCTCAAAGTGGGAAAGAATCTGAAGGGAGACATTGAAGTTCTTAAAGCCATAAGAGTGGTTTACCCTGATTGTTTATTTATCCTGGATGCTAATGAGGGATACAAACCTGATGAAGCAATTGAAGTTCTAGAAAAGTTGGATGGTAAGAATTTATAAACTGTTCTCTAATGAATACTAGCCTTTTGAAATTTTAAGATGTGGAAACCTTTGTAAGCACATTATTTGATCTTTACTGAACCCTCCTCCACCATCCACCTAGAGAAAAGAAAATTAAAGGATCCCTCTTTCCCTCTGCACACATGGACACGTCAAATTGTACTTACAACCGCTTAGCAAAGGATGTTTCATTTCCTTACCTCAATTTTGGGGTTTCCCTTACGTTTACATCCGAAAATTAATGCTATATTTCTTACAGAAATGGGGGTTATTCCTATTCTCTTTGAACAGCCAGTTCATAGAGATGATTGGGAAGGCCTTGGTCATGTTACTCAAGTTGCGAAAGCCAAATATGGCATATCTGTTGCAGCAGATGAAAGTTGCCGAAGTTTAGATGATGTCAAGAAAATAGTCAAAGGGAATCTTGCAGATGTTATTAATATTAAACTTGCCAAAGTTGGAGTTATTGGGGCACTTGAAATTATTGAGGAGGCAAGAGCATCTGGGTTGGATCTCATGATTGGTGGTATGGTAGAAACCAGACTGGCCATGGGCTTTGCTGGTCACCTTGCTGCTGGCCTCGGTTGTTTCAAGTGAGTGCTATGAGTTTATGCCTTTGATTGGAACATAAATATGTATGGACGTGTTTTCAAGCTTCCATGTTTACTGTTTGCTTTCTAGTTCAATATGTTTTTGTTTTAGTCTCATGTTTGGCATTGTTTTAGATTGGTTAGTCAGAAAAATGTCCCATGCAGGTATATTGACTTGGATACTCCCATTTTGCTAGCAGAAGATCCTGTTTTTGAAGGTTACGAAGGTATTCTTTTAACTCCAGGTTTCTGTGACCGAATCAATTGTGTCTCCAAATTGTCAGCTTTAGATTGGGTCATTTGATAAGGCATCTTTTTTTCCAAATTTTTCTAGTATCTGGTGCAGTTTACAGATTCACGAATGCAAGAGGGCACGGTGGTTTCCTTCATTGGGAGAATATTCTTTGGTAAGCTTTAGCTGTTTGAGTGTTGTGGTCATCGACATGATGTGAATTTTGGACTTCTAGAAGGTTAATATTCGTTGTCTGTGTCACAGATTCTTAGTGCTGAAAGAATGAACGCAAATTTCGTCCCTAAATTTACGTCAAATTACTATTAGGTTTTGGTTTGTTTCAAATTGTTAGCATTACAAACAGGCTAAACATTTCATCTCAATGGCATAGGCTTCTCTTTTCACCTAATTGTCTTTCCTAGCAAGAAGTACTTTGTAACCTATGTTGCCTTAATCTAACCCATTAGCTTTTAGGTTTTGATTGTTTATGTCAATCAAGATCACGTAAGTCTCATTGGCAGAGTCAAGAAATTCCTTGCCATATCACCTGCATTAGTTCATTGCCAGAAAGCATGTTTTACACGAATATAATTGGTAGTTATGACTGGGAAGTATTATTTTGTACCACTTAATTCCAGATATTGAACTTCTTTGGAAAAGGATAATTTATGATAGGGTGAAATAAGTGTTTTCAACTATACGAGGCTCTATTGAGTAATAGCATTGCAGCTTTACTCTACTTTCTTCACAGTTTGAAATCACACTTTCAGTCTAAGAGCCCTTTGGTTTGGATTTAAAAAAAGAACTTCTGAGGAGTGCATCCTTTAAGAGCTTAAGTTCTTATATTTTTCTTTCTATAATTGCTTTTTTGATTGAATTAATTAAAAACCCGCGTTGCCAAGCACTACGAGGCGCAGAGTTCTATCGCATAGAAGTCGAATATTTTGTCTTATGCTACTTTATATTATTCAAGAATGGATACTTGGAATTTTCTGGTGGTTACATTTCTCGCTGGTAGAGGGTGCTGCATTATTATATGATAGATGGTGCTTTATCCTTGATACTCTTATGAAATCTGGTACAAAATTAGAGAATATTCTGTTTTTAATTAATTAATTTTTATCCCAATCACGCAGAATAATACAAAACACTGCCGTCTGAAGAACTTGGTTAAATCGTTTGAAGGTATATGACCGACACTTGCTCTTAGCTAAGACGGCAGTCCCACCGGGGTTTTCAGTTGTGTCTCTGCGTAAGTAATAATTGTGGGAATAAGTTGTAGCATTTACATGTTGACAAAACTGGGGATAAATTGATGTGTCATTCTTAAATATATGTACGATGAGCCATCAACTCTACTTTGTAGAAAAATGGCAGATTTTTTTTTTACTGTAATTTTTTGCTTAACTGGCATGCCTTAATCAACATTATCAGTGGGATTTGGTTGATAATAAAAATTGGCATATAAATGTCCTCACTGTCCATTGTGCATTTTTATGATCTGTATCTCAAGTTTACATCTGGGGAAGACTATCATAATCTTAAGTTAAAACGCGTCATTGCCATCTTACATATGCAATGAATTGCAGGATTGCCGGTAAAGCAATTAGAAGCAGATTCAAGAATTATTTATTTAGCTCAATTTTTTTTCAGTTTTAAGACTTTAATTTATTTTCCTATTAACTTGTTTGAATACTTTAGGATTTTTTTAATAAAAAATTTCAAATAGTTATTTATTGTAGACTTGATTTTTTTAGCCATAATTCTTGTTGACCTTTCTTTGGGTTTTCTTTTTAAATCATAATTTCTCTTCTATCCCCTGGTTTTTCCATTAAACCTTCTATTTAATTATTTTTTATCTGCACACCGGAATTGATAATTTTTACGTCATGAATTTTCCTTAGCGAGTCTCTGGTTGGTCTTAAAGTTGCTCAGCTACGAAAACTATTTTTTGCGATGAAAAACGCGAAGGTTGGAAAATAGTGAGTTAATTAATTATGTATTTTAAATAAATTATTTAATAAATCAACAAGAAAAATATTAGATTCTGACAAATACTATGTATACTTCGCCAACTAATACCAAGTTTACATATATGCAAGTAAGCCAATCATTTCAAGCTCCAATCGCTTATTTGGTGCAAATCTGACAAGTCACGAAATGTTAAAACAGTATCACATTTTCTTTTATCAATAAATTGTTGTCTTTATTAAGATTTGAATCTCGGAGAAAGTGTTTGTTTGTTTTATGCTATACCACAAACATATAGATCATAATTTTGTAGTCTAATCGACATTTTTCTCACATAGATTAAAATTAATCAAATAACAACATCAGTCACACTTATTTAAGACACACAATATAATGGATGAAAGTGAAACTAAACTAAATTAAAACAATGTAAACTTATAAGAAATCAATAATAAACATTAGGAATTACTTCTATCCTTATTTTGTTGTCTTTTTACTCTATTAATTTAATTATAATTGACTTAAGATATTCTATAGTTTTGATTATTCTCTCTTGAGATCTAATCTAACATCCCTAATTAAATTAGATAGGAATTGAATTGCAATCGCTCGATCTCTCAAAACTCTTCCTAACTATTTAAGTAGTTTTAAAGTAATCATATAGGTATTTAATTAATCAGTTAAGATTTTTCTTCAATTAATTATTAACCTGATGTTTATATGTTTATTAGAATACTAACTCTCGTTGTAGAACCTAAAATTAATGTCTTAATTCAATCTCTTGATTTGAATAAAGGAATATGCATAATAAACATTACAAATGCATATGCATTGAATAAGTAAGATCAGAATTTAACAAAATAAATCAAGAGTAATTCCTAACGAAAATTTAGCTATCTATAGTGTAAACAAGTCCCCCTAATATTTAGATTCATCATACAAAAAGGTGGAATAGAAAACAAATAAGAAACTAAATGCAGTTTGATGATCCTTTTCTTCTAACCCTTGCACGGAAAAATTTGAAAATTGGGTTGATCTTGATAAACTCTTTGTTAAATCTTATTTTCTCTTGTTAGCAACCTCCAAAATTTGTTTATTTTTGTCCTTAAATGGACAGCTCCTGAAGTTTTCAAATCATCTTGAGTCTCAATACCCTTCAAACTTACTAAAAACTTGTGAAAGTTGCGTACCATATTTGCCTTGAAGGGCCACAATCGGGGAATTGCCATGATTGTGGCATAGAAGCTTCACGGATCCAACACTTTCTCCCACGAATGTGGTTTGCTTAATTTATCAATTTGATCTCCTCTTTGCTTCCTAGTATAACTCTAAATGAAAACACCTTAAGTATCTACATAAATAAGATCAAATTCATGTCAATATCTACACTTATTACTCAAACACATAAACAATAGTAAGAACATCAAAAGAACATAAATTTAAGGCTTAAGCATATCATTATCATCCTAAACACTCATAATAATACATTTAATAACTAAGTAAACATATTCTAAAGCAAATCTATTAAAGAGGGTGTGTTAGACATCTCTTGTAATTTTAGCATTTTTAAAAAAATTAAATTATTGTTTTTATCAAATTTAAATTTTAAGGGAGGAGAATATTTTAAATATTTTCTTTCAATGAACCCACTGATTAAAAGAATAACACTTAGTTTCGAAAGTGACATGAAGTCTATGTTCTGATTTTCCGAATCTGAAATTTGATAGGATATCCTTATAAAAACCAAAGAAACAAATGCAAGTATTAAATTATATATAGCGCAGTGGACCATATGTATGCCCCTAAATTATTGGGAAGGTCTATAATACAGATTTTCATAAAATGTACAAAGAAAAGCAGAAATCCTTGAAGCATGCATGAATGTGAACACTTCAAAAGCAGGCTGCGCCTACAAAGGTGAAAGTACACAAATGCTTTTCTTATGTCAATACATCTTTCCTCTTCTAAGCTCTCTGTTCTTTCTCATTACTGTCTAAACAGTTCCCAACCCAAAATTCTTGAGTCTAATATGTTATCATTATTATTATTACAACACGAGAAACATAGATGCTGCATTATAATTTAGTTGCGCCCATGGCCAATGACAGTTTTCTTTTTTTCTTTCTCTTTGAATTATTAAATGCAATGGCATGTCCAATCTCCCTATTTCGCCCTAGAACGTATATACTCATTATACATCATATATATATATATATATACTTATAATTTAAGATTGTTTGGTTCATTTTTTTATTTTTATGTATTTATTGAATTTTGTATATTTTTATACTATTTTTTATTTTTATGTTATTTTTAAAAATTTTAAAATTTTAAATTTTTATATTTAAAAAATAAAAATAAAAAACACAAACAGGACTTAGTTCTTAAGGAAAAAACTACATAGTATGCAACTGGTAGACATCCATGGCCATTCCTTGTATAAATCAGGGGGTATTTTAGTCATTACCCCTAATTTATACAAGAGATGGCCATGAATACCCACCAGTGCATACCATGTAGTCAAACCCAGTTCTTAATATATATATTCACAAGTTAACCAATAGAAAGTCTCTTTTGTTCTTGGTCATAGAATGTATATAAGTCTATTGGTTACTTTATTACTCATTTTCAAACATAATGGGTTCTACTTTTGACATTCGTGACACAAAAAGTAAACGTGTGAAGTGGGGCATTCGTTTGGTACGTGCGTGTTTTAAGTAGTTTTTAGACAATGATCGATGGGTATATAGGTAGTGCTCCCAGACCGACAATCATTAATTCCACCTTCTTGTGATGTTGATTCTTGCTGGGATAGGTAGGGCCAGGATTTCGATGAGCTTTCGGCCACCGCTAGACGGTGCGACGTGTTATGTTTGCGTTAATGACAGAGGGACTCCTAATTTAAGCTACCATCCGTCTCCTATGGCCGAAAGCATTGAAAAAAAAAAAGGAGCCGAAAGCATTAAAAAACTAAAGGACACTCATTGTGCTAGGGTCTACAAGCATTCTCCAACTTCAAAGTTCAATATGGCATCCATGATTCAATTCTTACTGGAGTTTGTTTAGTTACTCATTATATATAATAAATATGCATGCGCAAAACCACTAACGTGTCCATTCATAACTTTATGTGCTTCTAGCCAAGTTATTGTTTGTAAAGGCTTTTCCGAGAGATAACATAAACTTCTAATTCGTGCGCACATAAAATGAGAGCTTCTTATATCATCGGTAAAATCCTTAATTCACTAAACAAAGCCCTATATTATAACTTACAAGAGATAATAAATAATAATTGAGTAATTTTTAAAATTTTTTTCAATGAGTTAAATGACAAATTTAAAAATTTTTTAAACTAAGAGATCATCTTTTAAAGTAAAAATTTAAACTCATATTAACGCAATTAACAAACTTTGTCATATAAATCACTATATCAAAAAGGATTTGAGTCAACAATAAACTTGCAACAGTTAAAAAAATATGACTAAAAATTAGTATAATATAACAGCTTTTCAAATATTATTTTTAATAATATTAACAAGCAATGATAAATTAATATTTTTCCATATGTTTAAAAAGTCCACTAAATAAAAAAATTATATTAAGTTATTATATGTGCAATAATTGAAATTTTTACTATTTAAAATAATTTTAAACAACAATCAAAGTGTTGCTATTATATATAATTGCATTATCTTTAATATTTTGATGATTTTGGTATTATTATTAATATTACTACAATTTTTTATAAATTAATTTTGGGATATCTTGAATAAAAAATTAAATATTTTTAAATTTTGAGGACATTCTTTATTTTTGCTTTATTTTCTAAAATTAAATTTTGAGATATTTTAAATACATAAATTTGTATATTTTCAAATATTTATAAATTTAAATTTAAAAACAAGTAATTGGATATGAATGATTGAACTGCCCTATGAATGATTGAACTCCCATGATAAAAATAAGTAGCAAACTAATTTAATTTAATGATTATGGTATTATTATTTTTTTTTAATATTCCTACACTTTATTTTATTTTTTATAAATTATTTTTGGGATATTTTAAGTTAGAAAATTTAGATATTTTCAAATTTGGAGAACATTCTTTATTTTATTTTTTAAAAATTAAAATTTAAGAAATTTTAAATTAAAATTAGATATTTTCAAATTTTTGTAAATTTCATTTTTAAAAGAAAACTATGAATTAATAAATAATTGATAGAAAGCTTAGAATCATCATAAACTTTTTTTTAAAGGATAAAAATTGAATTAATAAAGTTGCAGTGTAATAAAATATTACAAAGAGGTTGACACCTTTAGGAAAATCTGACTTAAAATGACATCACTCCTTATACCATCATAAATAAAAAAAATGGAGCGATAACTTTAGACTCTTCGATTTAACCTAGAACGACACCTAAATTAAGGAATCCACAAGAGAATCCTAGGCTGCAATCTCCACCATCAACATGTCGATTGAAGATAGGAATGATTCCAGCCCTATATCGACCTTAAAAATCACCGTAACACAAATTGATATTGGTAAACATGGTTTAGGTTTTGCCTTTTTTCTTCAATCGATCCTTACATGGAGCTTCATCCTTGCATGCATATAAGAACCTATTTATAGATGGATAATCAATCTCATTTTATGGCTTCTCAACTCTATTTACTTCACCTCTATCTCGAGCTAGCTCCACTATAATCCATTATTTTAAGGGTTCTTCCATTAAGGCATGTTACCTCTTAAATTGTCTCTATTACCTGTTGTTAGCCCCATACCTTGATTAGGTGTCAATACATCAATAATCCATAGCGCTTCAAGATATTCACTCCTCTTTTCTTCCCTATCGCTCAAGGTTCTTCTCTATCAATGGTTCTACAGATACTTTTGCTGCTGGTTCTCTTTATTCGACACTCCTCATTAATGGCTCCCTTCATCCAAGTATGCATTGATTTCAATTCCTTGAACCCCCTCCCTGCTTCCCATCGTGTGTAATATATGGAAGAGAGTAATTTTTTTTATCATTAATAAGGAAGTATGTGCATGGTTCATCTCGCTCCTTCACTAGGGGCGAATTGAGAAAGAATCATTTAACAGTAATTTAAGAGCAAATTGCATTTCTTTAATTGGGAATATAGAGAAAACCGCATTGCACTTCCTAATGCTATAAGCATTTTGCGATGAGTTATAATAAAATTTGAGTGATGCTTGCTCAATATGTTGAATTATAATTTAATTTGATTGATGTTTTGCATTAAAGGGAAGCGGATTTATTTGTTCTTTGAACATTTTAAGAATTTATACTACTTATATTCATTTACACAATTTGATAAGGAATTTTGTAATGTTTTTTTTGATCTTTAACGAGTCATTAAGATAGATATTATCTTTCTTTTATGTATGTAGTTTGGGACTTGGCATGATTCCTTTGCATTTGCATTTGTTGATACCCAAGGTTAGCTCAAATGGGATGTATTGTTTGTTAGTTTTAACTACACTGCAAGTATACATATCATAACTTATAGTATAATTGATATCGATCCCTACGAGGATCGAATCTAGACACCTAACAATCTGAATTACACTTGTTTAAGGTAAAATAAAATTATAGAACTGAAAATTAAACTTAAATTGACAAAACTTGAATGAATTTAATCACAAAAAGCAGTAAACAACAAAGATACTCAATAAGGGAGACTTAAGGGTTGTTCTATCCTTGTTTACCTTCCTTTTACCTTATTGATTTAACTGTGTTTGACCCAATATTTCCTAAAGTTTCATTAGCCTCTTTCAAGGTGTAACTAATTGTCCCTAATTGAAATAAGGTAGAATTAATCTTGCAATCTCTCAATCTATAAGACCTTTTCTAAATATTCAATTATATGTGAAGCAATCCTATAGGTAATTAATAAAATAATTAAGATCTCTCTTCAACCACTTATTAATCTATTAATTGCAGGTTTGTTAAGTTACTAACTCTCGTTATGCACCCTAACTCAAATAAATCAAAACAATTTCTTAATTCTAAGTGATTATGAGCTTAACAATTAACATAAACAACTATGCATTAAAACAATACAGTAAAATTTGGATAAATAATTCAAGAACAATCCCTAAAATAGATTTAGAAATCCATAATCATGTTCAAACAAAGATTATTAAGATAAAATATCAGAAGGAAGTAAAAGAAAGATAAACTAGTGAAGATGGTGAATCCCCCTTTGCTAGAAAATCTGGATAGCACTTGTTGAATCTTGATTATCTTCCTTGTTCTTGAGTTTCTTTGAGTTTTTCCTCTCCTAAAAACCTTCTTTTTTGTCTTATATGTCTCCTAAGGTCAAAATGTTGCTGCTAGGTTAATTTCCACTACTTTTATTGTCCAAAATAGCTTCAAATGAATTAAACACGTCATCCCCATTAATTTTTCACGTCAACAATTCTAGCTTTCAGTACTGCTTGGTATTTTTGTTATATCTTCGTCTCCAAAGCTCCAATTGTTATGAACTTTGGTATGTAGGATCCTCACATGTTAGTCTAGTACCCTGTAAAATTTCATAGCATTTGGAGCTCTATAAGTACACCTAATACCTTTCCCAAATCAGTTGTTTGGAATCTATTTTCTAGCTTAGCTTGTTGTGATCTTTCCTTTGTACACTTTTCATAATTCGTCATCTAACTTTGATATATGGTATGGAGCCTCCTAAGTTGATACTCTAAATCCTTAAATTGATCCCACTCCTCTTTTTGAACCAAAAATGCCTTAAAATTTTCACAACACTTCCGTATAACCTGAACAATCATCAAAAGCAACATAAGAAGCATCTTATTCACAAATTAATCCAATATGCACCCAAAATCATGTGAAATTTCCTTTCAAATCTAAATTAATGATCATGAATACATTTATAAAAGATGTATTATTGGGTGATATCATGTATATTGCCACAGTTGATGAAAAATGTCAAGTCTCAGGATCAGACTTTGGTAAGAATGAATTGAAGTTTATACTTCTATGATGAACAGTCCTCATTTTCTTAAATTAAATGTTAATATGTTTTTATTTAGGAGCTGATTCGATATGTACATATATGTAGAATAAGGATTAAGACATGATATTGAAGCACAAGAGTTTAGAATTATAAAACAAATGGCAAGAAATCATTTGTACAAACATATTAACCTTTCTAGCCCAAGTTAAGATTAAATAGAGATCTCTGTAAGCCTTTGAAATTAAAACTGAATTTGTTTTCTAGCCAGTCATTTGTACAAGCATGTACTCCACCTAGAAGCCATGTGTAGTAAGTTATTAAGTTCGTTGCACCAAGGTGAATAATAAACTTTTTAAGAAAGTAGCAGAAGAAGACTTATGCTTATGCATCTGACTTGTCGCTTAAGCTGTGTACATTTTAAGGTATACATTAATGTATGGATATTTTTAATATTATATATTATTGTCTTAATGAACATTAATCCATGATGGTTGTTGCCTATTCAATAATATGATGCCTTTTTTTAAGATTATCTTGGTGTTGTTGATAAAAGGATAAAACTATTGCTTTTATTGTTAGAGATTGTTGCCTAAAAAAATCAATTCATTATTTTATAAGAATTCAAACTATTGCTATATCTATTTAATATTATTGTTATAGCTTGAAATTATTCTATTGTCTTAGTCAAGACCTTAAGTAACATTATTTATTTTATTGTCTAATAAAAAAATTATTCTACTTTATATCTATAGCAATACCATTTTATTTAATGACAAATATTTCATTCCCTTAATGAAAATGCAATACTAATTGCACTTTTGACTACACTTTTATCTATTACTCAATGTCTTTTTTGTTGTAGTAGATGTCCAGATGTACAACCTTAACCTTTAAAAATTTTGAATTCAGTAAATAATCTTTTAGAATTTTTCAATTCAGTGTCAAACTTTTAAAAAATTTTAATTTAGTGACCAATCTTCTAAAATTCATTTAAATTATGTAAAATTATTTTTTCCTTATAGAAATAACAAGTAATTAACACAATAATATTTTAGTAGAAAGTATTATATAATGACTTTTAAGTTTAATTAACAAATATTTAATTATACAGTTTAAGTACATGGCTTGCAGGCCCGCATATATAAAAAAACAATAAATTTGATATATTTAATAATAATATAATATTATTATTATATTATATATGACTATAGACGGCTATGAAACGTCGGCCGTGTAGTTATATCATTAACATATATTATACTTTCTTTCAAAGAATATCTAAATTTTAAACTTGATAAGTCTTTGACTTAAAAGAAACAATTCATGAATAATTATTTTAAATTAAAAATATAATAGCCACAAAATATTTATTATAAATAAATTTATATTTAAATATATATTATTAATTTATAGAAAAGAATAGATATAACTATAAAAAGAGCTTATTCTTTTAAAAATTGAAAATTATTTTATTGAAATAGAATAATTTTCAATTATAAATAATTTGAAAATCATATTTTCAATTTTTAATTATATTTTCAATAGAATAATATTCAATCATTCAAATATATTTTACAATTGAATATTTTCAA
>JAOXYD010000006.1:13098469-13131190 GCA_028565735.1 Pinacopodium congolense
CAAATATCTCCTTTTGACCTGAAATTTGATATGTAGGCTCCTCACATGATTCTAGCTCCTTGTAAAATTTCATTACAATCTGAACTCTATAAGAGCATCTCATGCATCACCGAAATTGCAGTACGAAAACTGATGCTAATTTTGGGTTTCATTCGTTACCTACAATTTCAAGCATCAAAGTGCATCAATCCATTCCTAAAATAAGTTCATATTTTGCCCTCAAACACTAAACAATACCAAAAACAATCAAACACTTAAAAGATAATGAAAAGATATGTAAAAGTTCATACTAACTAAGTTTAAAACATATAAACAATACTTAAAATACCTAAAACCAACCTAGAAACATACTATGAAAACACACTTATCATGTTGGCAATGTGCCCTAATCATGGGTTCTTCACATGGCTGCAAATTAATATATTTTATATAAGAGTCACACTATCAACAAAAAGCATCTTTGATACAAATGTAGGGGGAATTTAATGAGAAGGACTCTAGATCAGGCCTACAAATTGATAAAGGAGATGACCAGTAACAATTTCAGTATCACACTGAGGCATCTAAGAAGGCCTACTAGTACTTATTTAGTGGACAATTTAGTAGTACTATTAGCTCAAATGGAAGTATTGACATAAAAAAACTAGATAGCCTTGTGCAGAGTATGAAAGGAGGTGTAAGTTTGATAGGAATGAATTATATTGAATTTTGATATGTACTTTTAATATAGTTTCATCCCTATATTTGATGTAAAAATGCCAAATTTCTATTCATTTTAAGTTTTAATGTATGATTGATCATTGAGCACACATACTAGTTAAAAGGGCTAAGTTTAGGAGAGAATTGGAGCAAAATGGAGTAAGGAACTGCTTGATAGCTTAAACAACGGTTTCTATAGATCATTAATGACACTGTTTAAGTCCTGTCAAATCTCCATTTAACTCCCAGTTTCATGTTCTCCAATGGTGGTTTAACAGAGGGTTATTTGGGGTATTATTAACTACCATTTAATGTTTAAAAAATGAAACAAATAAGAGCAAACCAGACATTTACTCCACTAAACATGTCCAATCCTATTTTAGGCATATTTAATGATTAATAGGGAGCATTTTCGCGAGCTTCCACATCTTTTTTTTTTTGGACGACCACCACTTTTCTTCTTATTTTTCATTTATTAAGTGTTCTAAACTTTCAATTCAAGTTGTAGTTGATGTTAATCATTTTATTAATGTTCTAGATAGCTTATAATTTCAGTTTCATCTTATTTTCAATGTTCTTTAACTATTGTTATAATCTTATTATAGTTATTTTATATTTTTTACATTTTGGATTTGTTAGATAGTGTATAATCCTTTGATATTTATTGAATAGATTGCTTTTTTTTTACAATTCTAGCAGCTTTCTTTATTCTTTCATTATGTTATTTTGCAAGTTATTTTCTGTTTTGATTAATTTCAATATGTTAGGCTAGATTTATTTTGGATAAGAAGATATTTAAAGGATGATATGTTTATAATTGTGAGATATGAATTGATTTTTAATAGGTATTGTGTTATTTACTAAGGTTGAGATAGGATTCTACTTAAACTCCATTAATTAAGAATTGTTCTATAAGTTTAGCATCATATTAGCGATTTTTAGTTCAATTATAAGGTCTAGGATTATGATATGCAATTGTCATTAGGAAATACCATAAGTAGCGACAAGTTAATTAATTTTGTATGTGAAACTTAATCAACTTAGCCTAGAATTGCAATTCTTTAGATTACATAATCCGAGCTAGTAAAGTTATGGCCTAAGTTAGTTGTTACCTGGTTTTTAATACTACTGTGTCTTTGAATCTAGGGATCGTATCTTAGGTTATCGTATAGTTAGAAATAAATTTACAATCGTACTAGATTTATCTAAAATGGAGGAACATAAGATGAAGAGCTTGTTTGTATCCATAAGTTATCATCTTAGGTATAACATAATCTACATGCTTCAATAATCACTTGTAATTCCTAAGTTCTAGAAATATCTTCTGTGTAGCTTTTTGTTATTGTCATATGTCTATTAATATTTATGTTCTTGTCTCTTTAGTTGCATTTACCATTCTAGTTATTTGCTTTCTTGTTAATTTGCATTTTGTTTTATTTGCTTGAATTTTAGTTAGTCGTCTTTTTATTTAGTTTAATTTCACAAAATTAGGGGAATTTTTATTTTATTTTTATTTTTTAGTGCAAGATTAGAAATAGAATTTGACACCATAGCTCTTTTTGGGATCAGCCCTGACTTACCCTACTGCATAATTAAGTAGTAAAAAATTTATTATTTTGTAGTTAACGACATATTCATCAAATTTTTTGTACATTGTCGGGGAGTTAGCCTAGTGTATTTTGTTATTTCTATTATTATTTTATTCTTTATTTATTGCTTTCTCATCTTATTTTATGTTGTACATGTCCCTTAACCCTTTAAAACATACACGATTATGGAAATTTACTGTTGAGAGTAGAGGCTTACTTCTTTCTCTGTTTAATCCTTTTTCATTTTCTCTTATTATAGGTCATATGAGGCTTTAATATCTTGAGCGCATTCAGCATGCTCACATACCTAAGTGTGGTATTTCATCTTCATTTGAAGAGGAAGCTAAATAGAACTTACAAGAGTCTCAAAAAGAAGTTAAAGACACGATGGAGCATTACCAATGCACTTTGAAGGAGCTTTCAACTCTTATATTTAATCCTGATTGACTTTGCATCAATTATCCTGAAAATGAACATAAGTTTGAGATTCGACTTGGTCTAATTCATGCTTTGCACATTTTTACAGGTTTTCAAGATAACAGCTTGTTGGGATCTGACTACATCACTAGCCTGAAAAAGTTCCTTAAGGAGTTTCATATTGTATTTTCAGGGATGAAGCATGTTGATGTCGTGGTGGATTAGTTTAGATTCCTTTTTTCTTATCAGCGAGGATCTAGTAGCAGATTGGTTCCCATTTGGGACCAAATGCAAGAAGTGTTCCTTAAGAAGTACTTTCTAGCATTAAGAGGAATAAACATTCAGAAGGAGATTTATAACATTTGATAGGAGGGAGGGGAGTTGCTTCATGAGTACTAGGAGCACTTCAAGAAGCTATATAATAATTGCCTTAACTACCAGCTAAGTGAATAAATTCTTATTCAATAATTTTATGAAGAACTAATACTTGTGGACATGAACATGATAGAGGTTGCTAGTGGAAGGTCATTAGTTGATAAGACACCAATTGATGCAAAAAGGATGATAAAAACTGTAGCATCTAACTCACTATACTGGGGTAGTAAGAATAACATTCCATCCTCTACACCACAAATTAAGGACATTGCTATCTCGAGGTTAGAGAAGTAAGTAGAAAACCTCACATCCTTGGTAAATTCAGCTACAGTTGAAAAGGAGAAAGCCAAGGTCTATGAAATTCGCTCGTTATTTACTCATTCTACTAATACATGCCCTACCTTTCAGGATGACTAGTAAGTGTATTCCATCAAAGGACCCTAAGGTTAACAGAAAGGGTATGAATCCTATGGTCCAACATATAATCCAAGGTAGAAGGATCATCCAAATTTGTAATATGGAGGCAACTACTAAGGAAGTGGTTCCAATTTCAGACCTCTTACCATGTAGCAACCATAACGATTCATCTCTCCACCTAGTTTCTAGCAGAAGTAATCTAGACCTCCTTTACCTTTACCACCACAAGCTAAAAGCATATCACCAGAGGAAATCATGAAGAATCTGGCGACCGACACTCTTTAGTTCTAATAGGAAATGAAGAATACCATAAAAAATTTAGAGAATCAGATGAGCCAAATAGTAGACAATATAGGAAAGTTGCAAAATAAAGTTTCTAATTGAATTCTTAGCTAACTAGAAAGGAATACTAGGGAGAACATGTCTTTTATCTTCGTGTAAAGTGCAAAGTAAGAAAAGGAGGAGGATTTGAACAAGAACGAAGAGCAAGAAAAGAGGGAAAAGGAAAAGGAAAAGGGAATAGTGAAAGAAAAGAAGGAGATTAAGATGCCTTCAAAGGTACATGATATAACATTTCTTATTCCTAATTGCATTGCAGACCCTTTTCTTAGCAGGTTGAAAAAGAGGGAGGATCAAGTGAAGATGGAGGAAAAATAAATGGAGACAAAAAAAACAAGAGGAGGAGAAGGAGAAGTAGAAAGTAATCTTCGACTTATTCTGTAAGGTAGAGGTAACAACATATATAATTAAGGCTACTAAAGAGTTTTTGAAGGAGTAGAGCATGAGAAAGCAAAAGAAGAATAATCATGGAAAGGCAAGTCTTGGGGAAGGTGTATTAACAAATCTACCACGAAAAATACCATCCATATACACAAATCTTGGTATCTTCGCCATCCCTTGTAAAATAAATAACATGAGGTATGAGTAGTGCATGATAGATTTAAGAGCTTCTATTAACATAATTCATGTATTTGTTTTAAATCTTTTAAGTTAGGCTCTTTAAAAGCGACTCATGTTATTCTTAACTTAGCGAATGATTCTAACGCTTATCCTAAGGGGTTCTTTGAAGATATCTTATTGCAAGTTAACGATCTCGTGTTTTCTACATACTTTTATGATGTGGACATGTAGGATAAAGAGTCTTTCATTCTATTTAGGAGACCATTTTTTAAGACATCCCATGTAATGGTTGATGTCTATATAGGAGATTTGACTATGAAGTTGGATGCAAGACTATAAAAGTTCAACATATATAAAGCTACATTACATTATACTAATTGCAAGCTAGTTTTAATGGTGGATTTGGCTAACTTATTGACTCATTTATACTATTCAGATGTCGAGTTTGAGATTTCTTTGGATGCTAAATGAGGCACGAACAAACAGGGGTCAAGCTTGTGATATTAAACAAGCAATTGTTGGAAAGCACTCCAACCATGTCCTTCATTTTTTTTACATTTTCGTTAGTTTTCTTTTGAGTGTTTTTTCTTTCTTTAACTTTTTTGCTTAGAGGTGTGTTACAGGGCTGCGATATTTCATATCAAAGCTGCCATAATATCCACATTTCAGGGGAGTATTGTTGTTCTTATTCCCCTTTGTGATTATATTACTTTTAGAACATTGAGGAAAATGTCTCATTTAAGTGTAAGGGTGGGGAATAAGTTCAAATTTTCTTGCACTTGAATTATTGTGACTTCTATTGCGATGATTTAAGTGTTTTGTCTTTAAATGATCTTTAATTGTTAGTTAATTATTAATTATAGTATTTTAATTCAATATATACTTTTGATTTAGTTGAACATTAATTGATTCTTGAATGATTTCTAACCCTAATTTTTTATTTTTCTTTTTCTTTTGAGTGCTTTCATGTATTTAGTAAACATTTTGTATAATATTAAATGCTTAAAATCATTTTATATTGTTTGCCATGTAAATTTAAAATAGGATGTTTTGTTTAAAGCAAAAACAAAAAAAACAAAAAAGAGTTTTGTGTTTGTTAAAATAAGAGAGTATTCTTTTCACTTCACTGTATTTAAACTAATGTAAAGACAGGAAATTATGAGTGGTGCTAGTAGCTGTTTAATAACGTAATCTATCCAAGTAATTGGAAGTGCTCATGATAAAATGTTCACCTTCAAGTAAAAAAATTAGATGACATCTCAGATAAGCTAAAAAGGAATATCTTAATTGAGTAACCGAGGTAATTTATGACAAAGTCTTTGTCTTCTTATAAAAAGACTAGGTGGTCTCTTATAAAATGCTTCAAAGTTGAATTTGTGTTTTGTTTTAGTTGTTTTGAACATTTTAGACTAGATTTAAATGATAAACTATATGAAATGACTTAAATGCTTGATATTATGTATCAAGGGTTGCTTCTTTACTAACTATGTGTTTTGTTTGTGTTTAACTAAGCTTTTGTCAAAATAAAGTTGAAATTTATGCAATACATCAATGGCATTAGTTGATTTTTTTTTTACTCAATTAGCTTGAGACTTTTAATCAAGATTGTTTGAATAAAATGTTTAAGTCATTGCTTGAGGATAAGTAATAGTTCAAGTGTAGGGGTATTTGATAAGGATGAATTTTATTGAGTTTTGATATGTGTTTCAAAATTGTTTCATACCTACCTTTGATATAAAAGTGCCCAATTTGTATTTATTTAAGTTTGAGTGCAGGATTGATTAGTGGACACAAACACTAGTTAAAAGGGCTAAGTTTGGGAGAGAATTGGAGTACTGTTGGATAGAAACTTAAATAAAAGTTTTTGCAAATCATCAATGATGTTGTTTAAGTCCTCTTAAATCACCATTTAACTTCTAGTTTCAAGTTCCTTAACGATGGTTCAACAAGGAGCCATTTAGGTAACTATTAACCATTATTTACTGTCAAGAAAATGAAAAAAAAAGGCAAACTAGAAATTTACTCTACCAAATGTTTCCATCCCTATTTTTGGCATATTTAAAGATTAAGAGAGAGCATTTTTGTGAGCTTCTATACTCTTATAGACAGCCACTACTTTTCTTCTTATTTTTCCTTTATTTAGTGTTTTAAACTTATCATTCAAGTTGTAGTTAATATTAATCATTTTATTCATGTTCTAAATAACTTATAATTTCATTTTCATCTTTTTTTTCAGTGTTTTTTAGCTATTGTTCTACTCTTATTTAGGTTATTTTATGTTTTTTTTCATTTGGGTTTTGTTGGATAGTGTATGAATGCTTGATATTTATAGAATAGATTGATTTATTTTCAATTCCAGTAGCTTTCTTTATTCTTTTATTATGTTATTCTACAATTTATTTTTTGATTAATTTTAATATATGTTAGGTTAGATTTCTCTTGGGTAAGAAGATATTTAAGGGATGATGGCTTTATAATTGTGAGATATGAATTTATTTTTAATAGTTATTGTATTATTTGTTAAGGTTGAATTGGGATTCTATTTAAACATCGTAAATTAAAAATTGTTCTATAGGTTTGACTGTCATATTAGCAATTTCTAGTTTAATTGCTAGGTATAGGCTTATGATTTGTAATTATCATTAGCAAATATCATAAGTAGCAATAGGTAAATTGATTATATATATGAAATTTAATCAACTTAGCCTAGAGTTTCAATCTTTACGTTATATGATCCGAGCTTGAGAGGTTATGGCTTAAGTTAGATGTTCCTTAGTTTTTAATATTGTTACTCCTTTGAATCTAAAGATTGTATCATAGGTTAATACATAGTTAGGGATAAATCTACAGTCATACAGAATTTATCTAAATTAGAGGAATATAGAATATAAGAGCTTTTATATATATATATATATATATATAGGCTAGCATCTTTGGCATAACACAATCTACATGCTTCAATGATTAATTGTAATTCTTAAATCTCGGAAATATCTTCTACCCAACTTTTTATTATTGTGATTTATCCCTTAATATTTGTGTTCTTGTCTCTTTAATTGCATTTTAATTTTTCAAAATTAAGGGAATTTTTATTTCTTTTTATTTTCTTTAGTGTAACATTAGAAATAGAATTTAACACATTAGCACTTTGTTGGATCGACCCTAACTTACCCTACTATATAATTAGGAAGTTAGGAATTTATTATTTGGTAGTAAACAATAGATTCACCAAAAGTTCATTTATGAGGAGTTGTACTACTTATGAGCATTGTGGTGGTGATTTACATTCATTCTTTGAGTGTCAAATAGGAAATCTATTTGTATAAAGGTAGGAAAAGGCATACTATATGGGAAATTATAACAAGCGAGGGGATCTTTACTCTAACATAAGTAACCCAAGATAGAGGAATCATCCAAACTTCTCTTAGAGTAACAATCAGATGGCATAACCATAACCTTCTAGTTTTCGGAGAGTATCACCTTTAAGGTTCAAGGCTTCCATATCTATATAGCCTAAAAAATCCAACCTCAAAGAACTGTTGACCAAGTGTAACTCTATTATCGAGGTTAGGATGTAGAATCAAGAATCTTCCATTAGAAATCTAGAGAATCAAATGAGCTAGCTTGAGATTTGATAAAAGAAAAGATTTCAAGTTCATTACCTTGTACTATTAAGGTTAACCTAAAAGAGCATGTAAAGGTAATCTCATTAAAGAGCAGTAAGGAGATTAGAGGAGCTGAGGGGAGTGAAGAAGTAGGAGCGAGTCAAGAGACCATCAAAGAGGGAAAGAAGGAATCAACTATGAAGGAGGATCATCTTAAGTTGTTTGCAGATCCAATCGCTAATCCAGTAAGACTTATGATACCTTATCCTAAGAGGCTTAAAGTTAAACAATTAGATAAGCAATTTAGTAGGTTCCTTAAGGCTTTTAAAAATTTACATGTCAACATTATTTTTTCTAAAAAATTTAGCACAAATTCCTTCATATACTATGTTTTTTAAAGAAATGATTCAACAAGAGAAAGCTCAAACAATATGAAACTATCAGGTTAAATGAAGAGTGTTCAACCATTTTGTTAAAGAAGTTGCACCTAAGCTTAAGGATCTAGGGATTTTTACTATTCTTTGTATTACTGGTGACTTGCATATAGATAGAGCACTAATAGATTTAGGTACATTAACTTAATGCCTCTTTGTGTTTTCAGGAAGTTTAGATTAATGGAGCCCAAACCAACCATAGTTCCCTTATAATTGGTAGATCGGTCAATCACATATCAAAAGGAGTCATTAAGGACATGTTTATGAAAGTGGACAAGTTCATTTTTTAGTAGACTTCTTGGTACTTAATATAGAGGAGGATTGAGACATTCCTATTATATTTAGGAGATTGTTAATGTGTATTTTACATTGTTTTATGATGTATATTTCATTATGTTTTTATCCATTTGATAATTGAATTACACAAATATAGAGTTTTTATTGTTAATTTCAGGTGTATATTGGATTCGAAAAATATTGTGAAGATTTGGACTCAATTAGAGCTTATAGGGGAGCATAAAGAAGACTGAGATATGTGGTGCTTAAATGAGCAGAGTTCGGTTGATCAAATGACCAATATTGATTGACTGAATGGACATCGGTTGACCGAATAATTCAAAATTAATTAATCGGTTGACCAAATAGAAGAGTTGGTCGACCGAATGAGGACTGCAAGCAAGCATCGGTTGACTGAATAGTTAAGATTGATCGACCGAGCCCAGGAGCTCCAACTTCAGTTCTCGGGTTTTGTTCTTTAAGTTCTGTGTTTCATTTAATGAACACAACTCTAGGTATAAAAAGAGTGAAGACAGACGTATTTGGGAGACGAGTGACGACGAAAAAAAGAGGATACAGAGGTTTTGACATCTGAGTCAACTTCTCATCATCAGAGTCGAGTTTCTGTCATTATAATTAGTTCATCGTCATCATCATAGTCGGTTATTATCTTATTAGGAGTTTTGTTAAGAGTTTTTTTATTTTTTCTAGTTTTAGTAGTCTATTTATGGAGCATCTAAATGCAGAACTTTTTTAGAATTATTAAGGGAGTGACCATCTTACTTTGAGATTTTTTTATTGCTTTTATAGCTTGAAGAGATTCCGTTTTTGTTGATTAATCAATGGATATGCATATTTCGATCATCTATTGTGTTCTTTTGATTAACATGTGTGAGTAGTTCATTTTTGGCTGAGGTTATGGATTGATTTGGGTTAGAAACAGGTTTTGTAGATGTGTTTTTGTTGGATTAAATGCTTTTTGAACCTTAGTTTAGCTTGATCACCTAGATTATGGTCATAGGAGAATGAGTTTCATGACCATTAGAACTTATTTTACCTGAAAATCAAGCTAACAACATACTTAAACCTAAGAGTGGACCAAGCCTTAGGATCTTGGGTGAGAGTGGAGCCTATGACTATTAGGTATAACTTGTTTAAGTGAGTTAAGTCCTAAACTAATCCACCGTTGTCAAATTTAGGAAACTTAATTCAAATTAAGTCCGAAACCTTAACCATTTTTAGTCTCTTGATTAAAGTGTTATTGTATTTAGTTCATCTTACATTTCACATATTTTCTTTTATTGCATGTTTTGTGTAATATTCAAATCAATCAAATTTTAGATTTCTGAGTTAATTGTGCATCGTTGAGTTAATTTTCTTGCATATTTAATTTTCCCTTAGGTACAATAATTGGTTTTACTCTGTTTTATATTATTTGTAGACGAGGGTGTGCTTGCCTCAATTATTTGGTCTAAGCTAGATTTTCATATATACATTGTTTTAATTAGACCAGCAACAAGTTTTTGGCACGTTGCTGAGGAATAGTCCTAATTGTGAGTAATTAGGTTAGACGGTATTTATTTTATTAGGTTTAGTTCTTGTTTAGTCATTTATTTGCTTATTTGGGTTGTTTAAACTTGATTGCTTACTTCTGCTTGTTTTGCTTTAAAGTGTTTGTTTCTAGTTTTAGTGCTTTTGTGGTTTTCCTTTGATTTGTTTTCTTTGGTTACACACACTCGTGGTTACAAGCCCAAGAGTTTGTCATTAGATACTGAAATTGAAAAAACTGTTTACAGGTTGAGAAAGGAAACAAGATTGGCTCAGAGTAGTAAGGCAGAAGAAGAGGTTCTAGAAAAAGAGAAAACTGAAGAGCAGTTTGTAGAGATGACACGTCTTGAAGAAGAGATCATGTAGCATCTTAATGGAGAAAGATAATTGACTATGATGGATCTGACTATAGGACACAACAATAGGCCTCTACGTCCTATTGTAAGGCCGACGATTACAGTAGCCAATTTTAAAATCCCCCCCACAGTATCACTTCCATAGTTAGGGCATCTCAGTTTGGTGGATTACCTTCAGAGGATCCAAACACCCACTTGGAGACATTTTTGGATATTTTTGACTTGTTTAAGAAGGATAGAGTGTTGAATGATGCAGTAAGATTGAGACTTTTACCATTTTCAGTTAGAGATAAGGCTAGAGCTTGGTTGGATTCATTACAGTCAAAGTCCATTACCACTTGGGATCATCTGATGAGATTGTTCCTAACTAAATTGTTCCCGCCGGCCAAGGTTTCCAAAATGAAGAACGAGATCATTTCATTCACACAGTATGAGAATGGGAGCTTATATGAGGTATGGGAGAGATTCAAAGACATGCTAACATAGTGCCCTAGTCATGGATTCACCACTTGGCACCAGGTCAACACATTTTATACTGGAGTGACTCCTTCCACCAGGAGTACTATTGATGTAGCAGCTTGAGGTGGTCTGATAAGAAAACTCCAGATCAAGCTTATAGACTGATAGATGAGATGACCACTAGCAGTTTTTAGTATCATATAAAGAGACATCCTAGAAGACCTTCCGGTTCTAAAGTTGTGAATAATACAGTAGCCTTATTAGTTCAGATGGATGTGTTGACAAGAAAGCTAGATAATTTAATACATAGGATAAAGGGCGGAGCCGGTTCATTGATGAAGAGTTGTGCTATGTGTGACCATTATGATGGAGATTCACATTAGTCTTCAGAATGTCAAGTTTGAAATCCCTTTGCTCAGGAGTAAGAAGAGGCCCATTATGTGATCAATTTCAATAAACATAGAAGGGATTCATATTCTAACACCTACAGTTTGGGGTGGAGGAATCATCCTAACTTCTCCTAAAGGAATGATCAAGCAGTATAACCTTCTAACATTCAGAGGTAGCCATCTCTTGATTTTAAGGCCACCACTGTTATGCCAGTAGAAAAATCCAACCTTAAATAGTTACTTTCAAAGTACATATCCAATACCGAGGTTAGGATGCAAAATCAAGAATCATCCATCAGGAACTTGGAAAACTAGATGGGTCAAATTACTAGTTTTTCTGAAAGAGAGACCTCCTAAGTCATTGCCTAGTACTACAGAAGCTAATCCGAGGGAACATGAAAAGGCAATTATATTGAGAAGTGGCAGATAACTCGAGGAAGCTAAGAAAAACCAAAAGAATGAAGTAGTGGAGCATAATGATGAAGAAGAGAGTCAAGAAGCGAGCAAGGAGGAAAAGGAAGCACCAGCTGCTAAAGAGGAGCACCCCAGGTTATTTTCTGATCCCATTACAAATCTGGTAAGACCAAGGATCTCATATCCTCAAAGATTAAAAGGTACACACTTATACAAGAAGTTTGGTCATTTTCTTCAAATTTTTAAGAAATTGCATATCAACATTCCTTTTGTAGAGTCTATTGCACAAATGCCTTCATATGCTAAATTTTTTAACGAAATTTTGTCCAATAAGAGGAGTCTTGAAGAATATGCAACCGTGAAGTTAAATGAGGAGTGTTCAGCCATTTTGTTGAAGAAGTTATCGAAACTTAAGGATTCAAGGAGTTTTAGTATTCCTTGTGCTATTGGTGATTTACATTTTGATAGGGCCTTGATGGATTTGAGTGCGAGTATCAATTTAATGCCTCTTTCTATTTTCATAAAGTTAGGATTAGCGGAGCCCAAGCCTACCACGGTTTCACTCCAGTTAACAGATAGGTCTATCACACACCCAAGGGGAGTCATTAAAGACGTTTTGGTAAAGGTCGAGAAGTTCATCTTTTCAGTGGACTTCTTGGTCCTTGATATGGAGGAAGATAGAAATTTCTCCATTATCCTTAGCAGACCTTTTATGGCCATTGGACGGACCATCATCAATGTGCAGAGAGGAAAGCTCATCTTGAGATTTCAAGATGAAGAGATTGTGTTTGATGTGTTCGATGAGATGAAGCATCCTTCTTCTTCTTTTGATTCATGTAATTTTATTGATGTTTATTCTCCTGATTCTGATTGTTCTTCTTTTGTTTGTGCAGATTTATTGGAAGGGGAAGCAAAAGTTGTGCTTGAAGAGTCAAATGCAGAGTTACTAAAAGAGTTAAAGGACATTGGAGCTGAAATGAAGTAGGAATTTTGGACACAATACAGAGCATACGAGCCTCTCCAATGACCAGCTAAACCTTTACCGAAGCCTTCAATTGAAGAGCCGCCTTCTCTTGAACTAAAACCTCTTCCAAGTCATTTAAAGTATACTTTTCTTAACCCACCTGAGCACTTACCTGTTATCATTTCTTCTTATTTATCAGGTGCCAAGAAAGAGCAATTGTTGAGAGTATTGAGATACCCCAAGAAATCTATTGGGTGGTCCATTACAGACATAAAGGGTATAAGCCCTTCTTTTTGCAAGCACCAAATTTTCATGAAGGATGGAAGTAAAACATTTGGTACAACCCATTAAGAGACTTAATCCACATATGAAGGACATTGTCAAGGATGAGGTGGTGAAACTCCTTGATGTAGATATTATTTATCCTATCTCAGACTCTGGTTGGGTAAGTCTTGTGCAGGTAGTACCGAAGAAAAGAGGCACTATCATTGTTGAAAATGATAAGCATGAGTTGATAGCCACTAGGAAGGTAACTAGTTAAAGAATGTGTATTAATTATAAGAAGTTGAATGATGCCATCAGAAAGGATCATTTTCCTTTACTTTTCATTAATCAAATGATTGAGAAGTTAGCTGGACATGATTTTTACTATGCCTTAGATGGATATAGTAGATATTTGAAGATTTCGATAGCCCCGAAAGATCAAGAAGATTACTTTTACATGTCCATATGATACTTTTTCTTATAGACACATGCCTTTTGGTTTATGTAATGCTCCAGTTATTTTTCAAAGATACATGATGGTTATTTTTCTGATATGCTTGAATCTTACATTGAAATTTTCATGGATGATTTCTTTGTGTTAAGTATTTTATTTGATGCATGTTTAAAGAACTTAAAGAAAGTCTTGATTAGATGTGAGGAGACTCACTTAGTTCTTAACTGGAAAAAATGCTATTTTATGGTTCAAGAGTGCATAGTTTTGGATCACAAGATTTCTAATAGGGTTATTGAGGTAGACCTAGCAAAAATTGATGTAATTAAGAAACTTTCACCCTCGTCCAATGTTAAATCTATTAGGAGTTTTTTAGGCTATACTAGTTTTTATAGTCATTTTATAAAGGATTTTTCAAAGATTATTAGACCTTTGATTGAGTTGCTTGAAAAAGATGTTGTTTTTACTTTTGATGAGAAATGTATGACATCTTTTGAACTGTTGAAGGATAAGCTTGTGACTGCTCCTATTCTTATATTTCCTTATTAGTCTTCTCCTTTTGAGTTAATGTGTGATGCAAATGATTATGCAATGTGTACTGTGTTAGGTCAGAGATAAGGTAAGCTTTTCCACCCTATTTTTTATGCAAGTAAAAGATTCCAACACCCTCCCCTACCTTATCGCTGGAGGATTAAAAAATGGTAAGCATTAGAAATGTCATACAATAAAGAATAAATGAGGAGAGAGCACTTAGATTAGACTTTAATAGTAGTTCAAATGAAAAGTACTCTCTAGATTCAACCCCGTCCACTTCTATTCCCTTAGATAAAATTATTTTTTAAGAATTAGAAGACATTAGACATTTTATTAAGAGGAAACAAGAGAAGTATGAAAGGCTAAAGTAGGAGAAACTCAAGAAAAAAGGTTAATAGAAGACTATTCAAGGTCCTTTTATAAAGATAAAAAAAGAGTCCACCTCTAATAGTCCTTAAAATTTTTTGCCTTGTGAAATAGTATAATATTTTCAGACCATCTTCTATGTCAAACGATGTATTCTGTTTAGCGTTCTTGCTCTATGTTTGGACCATGTTTTAAACTTTTATAGTGGGGATGTTCTATATGTTACTTGTTTGGTATTCCAAGAGTAGGAATATCACATGGATTATTTACTTTATACTTGCATTTAAGATGTGCCAAGATACTTTAAAAGTGGGGACTATCCTATGCAAGTCC
This sequence comes from Pinacopodium congolense, assembly GCA_028565735.1. Lineage (NCBI taxonomy): Eukaryota > Viridiplantae > Streptophyta > Magnoliopsida > Malpighiales > Erythroxylaceae > Pinacopodium > Pinacopodium congolense. The sequence continues at coordinate 13,113,260 of JAOXYD010000006.1, forward strand.
TTATAATGAGACACTTTATTAAGATAAACTGTCAGAGCATTGAGTATAGCTTTACTAAGTGAGCAGGGCCCTAATTTAAATTTGAAATTGGATGTGGAATATAGATATGCAAATGATTAAAATTATTTATAATGATCATATGATATGATGTGAATGATTGCTTAAATGAACCATGTTATCATTGATACATAATGTGATGAATTGAATTTTTAGTTGGGGTAACGCTAATGTCATTAATACTATAAACTGCATGTGTGAATTTTAATGTGATCCCTTATTAAGTTGGAAGCTCATTCCTTACCTTTTAATTTTTAAAAGGTATTTAGTAGTATTCCAATCATCTTGATTTTGCTCATCTTGCCCTGATGATAATATTAGGTAGGTTAAGCTAATCACAGGATTTCTAAGGATTTATTTTTATTCAAATTAAAATAGTATTAAACTTCAAAATTCTTTGCTTTTAGTATAATTTTGAATTGAAAAATATTGATTAGATAATTTATTAATACTTATTGTTATTGGGATTTGTAAAATGATTTAATGTATGACCTTATTATGGAATTTTTTGAGGTTATCATTTATAGATCTATAAATGTTTAAGAGAATGAATGGATGAGATTAATCTTTTGGATAATTATGAATTAGGGTTTATGTTTGATTTGGAAATTGATTTTGTTAAGTTAGTGTTTGAAATGCATTGGGAATAAATTGAGGAATTTGTAAGGTAGGATGTTACATTAGATGGTACCAAAGTTAGTTAATGTTCTTAGAGCCAAACTAAATAGGTCTCTTTTATAATTTGGTTGCTGGCTTAAAGGTAATTAAAGAAGATTTAGTTAATGTGATTCACATTTCAAATGTGCTTGATCAAGAGAGTGTAGGGCTCAGCTAATAGTTTCATAGTTATTCATGTATACATGTTAGAGGAAAGAGTTGAGAGAATGACATATTTATACGTTATCATCATTACTATTCTTTTAGTGAGATTATTTTAAAGTTTTGTTAGTATTATCTATTATAGTTTTGGATACATAATTTCTTATGTATATAGATTATAGGTATGACAATTTTAAGGAAGGTTAGCTCATGTATTTTGAAATGGAAGAGAAAGAATGAATATCTAATCTAGTTACTTGTAATATGGTAATTGTGAATTTTATAGAGTTTAGGGATCTTTAGGAAACTATTATTTTGAGGAATTATATGATAGGAAAGCATTTGATTTCAAATAAATATGCTTATACGACATTGATTAGTGGAATTTGTAATTATAAGAGATTGGCAAAAGTAAAATTGTTAATGGATAATCTATGTGGTGAGCTTAAAACTTGATATAAATTACATTTACTATCTTGATAGATAGGTTCTAAAATGGAATAGTATAAAATAAACTTTTAAATTAGGGAGTGAAATGGTTTATATCACTTTACCAAATTGAAAAGTAAGGATTTAAGATAGGAATTTAACATTTATAGAATATTGCTTGGAGACTTTTGCGAAATAAGAAAGATAGATGTAATTGGAGAGTATATCAAAGTTGAAATAATTTGGATGGCTTATTATATGGATGAGATAAAAAGGTTAATTGAGGTGTCGATATTTATTATTTTAGATCGAGATTCATACTTTATTCCTTAATTTTGGATTATGCTTGCAATTAGCTTTGGTTATAAGGTTAAATTTAAGTACAGATTTTCATTCATAGATAGTTGGATAAATATAATGTATCATTATGATATTAGAAATATGATGAAAGATTATGCATTAACTTTAAAGGAAATTGAGATCAATATTTGTTTTTTTATGAAATTTGTTTATAGTAGTAGTTACCACTAATATTTTGTAGTCATCTAATAAGACATTGTGTAGTAAACAACGCAAAGATTTTTTATATTAGGATTTAAGGATGTTATATAATTATAAGGACCATAATTGATTCAAGAGATGATAGTGAACACAAAGATGGATTTGAGGTTAGAGACAAAGGTATTTTTAATAGTGTCATATTAGAGAAATATTGTTCGATTTAAAAGAAAAGGGAAGTTAAGACTATTGTGTACTGAATCCTATAAGATTGTTCAATGTATCGCTCTACTCAATCAAGGTTGTTTGTGGTTCTTAGGTTACATGGACTTCTACTGGAATTTTATTAAGGACTTATCTTATATAGCAAAGCATTTGACTCAATTATTGGTGAAGGATGTCACATTTAATTAATTTGAAAAATAGTTTCATATTTTTAATTAATAGAAATAAAAATTAGTTAATGCATTACTACACCTATTGGAATTTATCATTTGAACTCATGTTTGATGCAAATGATATAATTGTAAGAGTAGTTTTAGGTCAATGCAAGAATACGATTTTTTAAACAATTATTATGCCAATTGAAATCTCGACGATGCATAATAAAATTATACCACAACTAAGAAAGAATTGTTAGCAATCCTACCATTATTAAAATTATACCACAAACGGCTTATAAAGTCTTATAATCTTGTTTTTATTGGCTAAGTTTATTTAAAGATGCATATGTTTTTGCTAAATTCTATAACTGTGTTTAAATGACCATTTCTAAATCACAGGATATCCCCCTTAAATAATGTTCTAATGTGCGAGTTTTTTTACATATAGGCATTGATTTTGTGAGACTTTTACTCAAGCCTTATTCCAATCAATACATACTTATTACAGTTAATTATGTTTCTATGTGAGTTAATTATGTTGCATTACCTATTAATGATACTAGGATTATAGTTAAATTTCTTACAATTTTTTTTACCTAGTTTAGTACACCTATTTTGGTTATTTGTGTTAAAGCTACGTACTTTTGTAATAAGCATTTTGATAACTAACATGTCGTTAACTGCTAAAACATAAGACATATTGAATTTTGAAATTATAAATCTTCAGTTTAATGAGATAGATGAATTTTAACTTGATTTGTATGATAATGTAAAAAATTTTAAAGATAGAATTAAGAAATGGCATGACAAGAGAATTTCGTAATATGTATTTAAAGTAGGTGATATTATTTTTGTTTATGATTTTTGTTTACATTTGTTTCTATGTAAACTTTGGTTAAAGTGGTATTGTCCTTCCAAGGTGACAAAGGTACTTCTGTATGGAGAGTTAGAAGTCTGTGGTTCATTGAAAGTAACATTTAAGGTTAATTTTCAATGAGCTAAGATTAAGGTGGTTAAATCAAAAGAGGCACCAACATTGACCTACATGACATTGAGTGAATGGAAGGAAAATTCGAGCTATCGAGAATAAACTGGCGATTAAAATGAGATAACCCGTTATTTATTTATTTATTTATTATGATAATTTTTTAGTTCTATTGTATAGGTCATTTAATTAATTTATTTTTTACTCTATCTTTAATTAATTGGTTTTAATCCGTTTCTTCACTTGACTCGAGCCATATGTTTTGGCTTTTTATCACAGGAGGTGACTTGCATTGCCATGCATATACCTAGCTTTTGTGGCTATGGGATATAGTGATGCCTTAAATTCAAGTGTAACGTTTATTCCTTAAACTCATTGGTTGACTTCATTACAAGTTGCACCCACAAGAGTTGGTCATATTACGAATCACGTGCAACTCATCGTTAACTCTCCATTAGGATTGTTTGATCCTTTATTTAGTGTTAATGAGTATTTTGTTTCATTTAATATTTTGTATCCCTAGACTTAATACTTTTTATGTTAACATTAAGGGTAATGTTTACCTATGTTTGAGGGCAGTAAAATGTGCATAAAATTTTTTCTACAGTAACAACTCTTGACTAAAATTTTCTGAATTGCTCAATATGTTTGAGTATGTAATTAATTGTTTAATCTGATGTAGTTGTTAATGAATAATTTTAAAATTATAGTTTATTATTCTTGCTGTATGGATTGATCTGTTGAATTGAGAAAGTTGTTTAGAAAAAGAAGGCTTGCATGTCTTTATGGCTCTTGATTGTCTTACCAATTTTAAAATTTGATCATTGAAGAAAAAAAATGCGCACATTGAATGGGAGATGATTTAGGCATTATTTGATATCCCATTTACTAAATATCTTATCCTTTTGTTCTAGATAGAAATTTATCCATCCCCCATGCCCTTTTTTAGCCTTGGTATTAATTCTTATCCATCCCTCTCTACCCTTTTTTAGCCTTGGCATTAATTGTACCTTTATTTCTTTGATTAACCAAAATTCTTTGCCTTTGTGTATATATTGTCATCAATGTATAATGGAGTTTATGCCTACACGTAGCAACTATATTCTAACATTGATACCCATCAGGGTAAATTAATATAGGAACATGACACTTTAATATACGAGGTTGACTGATCGCTGAACACTAAAGTTCTAGGAGTTTGCAGTCAAAAGTGAGAATATGCTCACTTGCTAAATAGATAGATTTTCTTTTAAAGATTTCAAGGTGCTAAGATTTAACAAAGATCACGCAAAGGCTAGCTTGAGGTATCATTTGGTGGAATAGTATTAATGGAAGTTTAAGCCTTTGAGTTGGGAATGCTATCTACATATTGTAAACCCACAATATTTATGGTGTTAGTGTTAATATGCTTTTCATATACTCTTCTTTGATATTAAGCCTCCTGCGAATCCAACAATCTTCAACTTTATTATAGGTCATGGAAGACTTATTGATCTTTTGATTGTATTAAACTTTGTCAATGAAGATTGATTAAGTATTCTTGTGTAAAGGGATTGGAAAATTAAATCACATATTTATTGAAATTTTAATAAGCTCTATGCATGTTGTCACGGTCTGATAGTTCGGTCTACCGAAATGCGAGGTTCAGACGGAAAGACCCAGAATCTTTTAGAAGACACTACACATATCTAGACCCACATTAACTCCTTGATTGGTGAAGAAATTAATATTGGTAGGTGGTAGAACATTCTAGAGATTCATTATAGCCGTTAGATTGAATAAATCCTAGCCATCCATTTAAGAGGTGGAGGGCTATATAAGGGGCAAGGGTCTTCACTTGTAAATCATCTCATATCTCATATCTCATATTTCTCATTGTATCCTCTCTCTAAGTGTATAGCTTTCTTTCATTGAAGTAATAAAGAGAGCTATCCAAGGTCTCTAAGCTACTTGTGTTCTTCTTGCCATCTTTCGCATATATTGCTTTCACCAAGTGTTTGATCAAAGTACTCTTAAGAAGTACTTGTGAGAGACTGAACTAGCATTCAAGCCGAGGTAGGCGACCCCGAATCGTGGAGTTTGCTAGTGCTGCACGGATCTTCGATAGGGAAAGTCTGAGCTCATGACAATGTTAGCCTATTCAAAGATGTGATTTTTTTCTTTCATAAGCTAGTAGCATACATTTTCTTGGTAAGTAAAAATTAAATTGACTACGTCTTACAACTATGTAGTGGATCTTTTACCTTGGTTATCACCTTCAATTTGATGGTGTGGACCAACGAAACATTTTTCTCATCAAACTTTGTTTATATATTAATGTTTTCTTTCTACTTATTGGCAAGGAAAAGCTTTAGTTTAGAGAAGTTGATAAGCTTGATTTTTATACGCAGGAGTGGTTGGTTAATATTGTGGTTGTGATTTGAGTTGTTTTTATCTAATTACAATTAATTTCATTCTTCATGTATTCTCTTAGAAAGATTTTAAGAAAGGTTAGTTTCTCACTTTTTTGAAAAAATAAAAAGGCCAAAAACAACGGTTAATATCTCAACTTAAAAGACATAGAATCGTAACTAAAGAGGAAGTTCTCGTTAAAAAAGAAAAATATTGTTCCAATTTAGAGTGAAAACATTTATTGGATCGTAAATCACTAAGAAAGCCTTAAACAAACCTGAATTCATATATGTTATTCCAAGAGTTTTATTCCCTCTTTACTTCTCTGTTTGTATTCTTTCATGGGTGAGAATTATGTTTGTTGTATATAACAACTACCGTTTCAGAATCATTTTAAAGTGAAAGGGAAAGGGTCTATGGACTATAGATCCACTTGATTCTAATGTCTTAAAGTCCATTAACCATCATAATGGGTTCAGTAATTTAGAATCAAGTTACATAGGCCACAAGATTAAATAATCTAATAATCTCTCACTTGGCACATGTTCTGACTTGGTAATTCAACATCAAAACTTTAAATGCACACTTTTATATGGAATCTTTCAAGTCATCTTTAATTGAATTAAGATAATCGGATCATGGAAGTCACAGGTTATACAACACAATTGCTTCCATGTATCACATAATCTACTCAACTCATGAAATGTTAAGTGGGTAAATCTATAATCATTATCTTACAAAAATAATACTTGTATACAACATAATGTGGATAACAAGTAAATAGGCAAAGCCATAACAATAATTGAATTCATAAGTGTCATAATAATTCGAGCAAAACAATCATATGTATATATACATATCAAAACATTATGCTAACAAGGACTTATCTATAATGCTCATCATTTCAACATGACTAATAAATGTTTTGGGCGGTAACCCTCTAATTAACGGATCTGCTATCATTAGATTAGTACTAATATATTCAATTGACACTTTTCGATTTTGCGCTTCTTCTTTTACAGACAAGTACTTCAAATCTATGTGTTTTGCATCATTGGAATACTTGTCATTCTTAGAGAAGAAAACGACTGAGGAGTTGTCACAATAAATTCTTAAAGGTCTGATGATACTGTTGACAATGTCAAAACCTAAGATAAAGTTATACAACCACAATCCATGAATCATGACCTCAAAGCATGCCATAACTTCAGCTTCCATAGTGGAAGTAGAAATGACAGATTGCTTTCCACTTTTCTATGAAACTGCTCCTCCAACTAACAAGAACATATAACTGAATGTAGATTTTCTTGAATCTACACAACCGACATAATCTGAATCTGAGTACCCTATCACTTCCGGATTGATTGACTTTCTGTATGTAAGTATATAATCCTTAATACCTTGTAAATATCTAAGGACTTTCTTTGCAGCTTTCCATTGGTCCATAACATGATTATTTTGATATCGACCCAATATTCCAATAGTAAAACTAATATTTAGTCGAGCATATATATAGGCATATATTAAACTTCCAACTATTGATGCATAAGGAATATGCTTCATTTCCTTATGTTCCAAATCATTCTTTGGACATTTCATTTGACTATATTTGTCCCATTTCTAAATTGGAACTATGCATGCGGAGTACTTTTCCATTTTAAATCTCTTTTTCTACAAAACTGTGAGATGTAATGATATTATTAAACTTCAAATACCATTGTTGAGAAACTTGTTTTAGTCCATGTATTGATTTCTTTAATCTACACACTAAATTATCCTTTCCTGTGATTTTAAAACCTTTTGGATGGTCCATATACACTTCTTCTTCTAAGTTACCATTTAGAAAAGCGGTTTTTACGTCTATTTAATGAAGCTCTAAATCATAATGAGCCACTAAAACCATAACAATTCTTAAGGAGTCCTTTTTTAAAACTAGAGAGAAAGTCTCTTTATAGTCAATGCGATCCTTTTGAGTGTAACCTTTGCTAACAAGTCTGGCTTTATACCTTTAAATGTTGCCTTATGAGTCACGTTTAGTCCTAAAGATCCATTTGTAACCCACTTGCTTTACACCTTCTGGCAACTTAACTAATTCCTAGACTTTGTTGTTATCCATTGATTTCAACTTTTCTTTCATAGCATTGAAACATTTTTTTAGAATTGTTACATTCCATGGCTTGTTTAAACGAGATTGGATCCTTATCAATATTCAAGTCACATTCATGTTCAAGTAAATAAATTTCATAGTCACTCGAAATAGCTGGTTTTCTCTGCCTTATAAACCTTTGTTATGTTATTTCTTATGGCATCACTTGATCATTTGTAACTTGTGCATATAGAATCGGTTCTTCATTATCAATTTGTGGAGTTGGAACATTTAATTGTTATGCTAGTATATTGCGTATCCGTGATGTAATAAGAGGAATAAAAACTAGGAAAATAACACTTGATGGAAGAGTTTCAACTTGAATCTCTTCAATCTCCACTTTTCATGTTTCCCTACTCTCACAAATTTGACCATTCTCAATAAACCGAACATTACCAAACTCAACTATTCTCGTACTATGGTTATGATAGTAAAATTTGTACCCCTTTGACTTTTCAAAATAGCCGATGAAATAACCACTAACGATTCTCGCATCAAGCTTCTTTTATGTGGATTATACAACCTTACTTCTACTAAACCACCTCAAATGTGAAGATGTCGTAAACTAGGTTTCCTGCCTATCCACATTTCATAAGGTGTCTTAGGAACTACTTATTAGGAATCTTATTAAGTGGATACACAATGGTCTTTAATACATGTATCCACAATGATAAAGGTACAGTACTATGACTCAGCATACTCTTAAACATATCTATAAAAGTACGATTCCACCTTTCAACTACACCATTTTGTTGCGGTGTATCAAGTATTGTGTATTAAGCATAAATGCCTCAACTTGCAAGAAATTTTACAAATGGACTTGAACATTATCCACTTTCATCAAACTTTTCTTAATATTTGCTACCTTTATTATACCTAATTATCTTTACTTTTCTATTTAGCTATCTCTCTACCTCGTTAATGAACACCTCTAGGATGTATACTAATTGAGACTTTTTATGTAGCAGATAGAGATAATCATATCATGAGAAGTCATCGATAAAGGTAATAAAATATTTTTTACCGCTTCAAGAAGGAACATCAAAGGGACCACAGATGTCAGTGTGTATTAGTTCAAGCGGTTCACTACTTCTTGTGTCTAGATGCTTTGCTATGTGCTTGGTTTGCTTACCTTTAATGCAATCCACACATATATCCTAACTAGCAAAATCCAATTTAGGTAAGATTTCATTTTTCACTAACATTTGTATCCTTTCCTTAGATATATGACCTAATCTTTTATACCACAAAAAAGCAAAACACTCATTATATAGACTACATTTACTTTCTATAATATGATTAACGTGATACAAAGATTCAGTAAAATCAATATTAAGATTAAAACGATATAAACAATCAATTAAAGTACCTGAATCATAATAGTAGTTGTGTTTATACAATGAAGAAATATCATTTCCTATCTTAAATTGAAATCCTACATCATCCAACTTTGTAAACAGAAATTAAATTCCTAACACATTCAGGGATATAAAGACACTTGTCTAAATCTAGGTAACACCCAATGTCAAAGATCAATCTGTACATCCTAATGCCCTATATTCGTGCCTTCATTCTATTCCCCATATACAAGAACTTTTTAGTTCTGTTTATGATTTGGATTGAAAGGAATTCCTGTAAAACATGTGACACATAAGTAGTTGCACCAAAATCTAACAACCAGGTATTATTAGGCACTTTAATAATGTTTGACTCAAAATATACTGAAACATAGTATGTATCTTTCTTTTCGAACCAAGTCTTTCGTTTCAGACAATCCTTCTTAAAGTGACCAGGTTTCTTACAGAAATGATGGCACCTCTTGTCTTTATAGATTCGGCTCTCATTAACCTTACCAAGAGCTTTATCCTTATCTTTACCTTTATTTTCTACTTTATTCTTATTACTACTAGCTCTTTGATGAAAAGTGACATGAACAGAGTACTCCTTTATTTTCTTCAATCTTTCTTCCTCCTGAACCAACATGACCTTAATCTCTTGAAGGTTTTATTTTTCCTTAATGACGTTATAATTTACCTGGAACTGGCTAAACTCAAGAGGAAGTGAGTTGATAATGAACTATATAAGAAAGTACTTACTCACATCCATACCCATCGCTTTCAATTTAGCTGCTAAATTTGACATATGTGTTACATGATCATGAATGGGCTGAGACTAATCAAATTTCTTGGTAGTCAACTCACTCATTAAATTCTTTACTATGGACTTATCAGTTATTTTTTATTGAAAGTATTCCTTAAGTCTCAATATGAAAGTATTGTCCGTCTTAAGCATTGATGGCTTAATATTTTCTACAATCATCATTCACATAAAGTTCAAACTTAGCCTATTAGATTGTTCCCAATCCTCGTAATAAGACTTATCAGCTTCAGAACTACTCTCGGTTATAGTTGCAAGCCTTACGTCTAAAATTATGGCCAAGTCCAAATCCATTACAATTAGTTGAAATTGAATTTGTTCCGACCAATTCGCATAATTTAAACCATTGAATTTAACAAGTTCATTTTATAAAGCGAACAAATTAGTCAATGCTGCAAATATAACATATAGCTCACGCATTAATGCTTTGAGTAAACCTAAATGTAGTCAGACTAACTAATAACTTTGATTATGTATTTAAATTTTCCTTTGGGTGATCTTTAAATACATAGTTGTAACCTATAATAATGCAAATATAATTCACTATAATGGAAAAATCAATCATATTCTAGTCAACATGCATGTTATCTTTGGATATACAATCATATTAACTAAATATGTTGCTAAGTCCCTTTAATGTCATTAATTATAAGTAATAATCTAACTTTGGATGACCTGCTAGCGTTATAATTAATGATTTCAATTGTTCAATAAAACTTTTATGTTATTTAATAGCATCATAACAACCTCAACAATTGAAAATTCACAATTGAATATCTAAATATTTCTAAGCTAGGTTACTTTGGTAACTAACAAGCTTTCTATACAATAAATATTTAATTAGACAATTATCATACACGACTAAATTTATTTTAATTAATTTGGTCACTTTGGTGACTAACAAATTATTGTAAATTACCATGTCATATATCGTATTAAACATGTAATTTCAAAATTTAATTTCAAGCATAACATAATATAAAAAATTCAAAGTACCAAATAAAATATAATATGGCATTAATTTCTAAAATTATATTATGCATAAAAAAATATGCACAACCATTATGCATATAAACTAAAATACAATAATTAGTCACTTTATGAATTAATTAAAATTAGAAATACTTGATTTAGGGTCTTAAAATACTTTCATAGGCCCATAAGGTTCAACTAATTAAAGTCCAACTTCAAAGTCCAAAAGCGGAACCTAGTATGGCCCAAATCATTAAAAAAATCAAAAAATCAAAATTAAAACTGGCGAAGAGCGCCTGTTGCAGGTGCCTAGGCGCCTGATGAGGCGCATGCACATGTGCCTCATCTTCCTCAGGTTCTATTTCGGCAATTTCCTTTTTTTTTTTCAATTTCATTTCAGGATCGATTCTTTCAATGTTTCTTTCATGGTTTGTACTTCAAAACCAATACTTTAAGCCATCAACGATTATAGCCCTTATTAACCCATTCGGTGGTTAGAAAACAATGATCAACAATATGATGTTTCTCACTCTAAATCGTGTTCTTACTCCACCATCCATAAAATAGTTTTCAGAATCCAAAAATTTCGTTCTCAGCCATTGAATTGTAGGCTCTCCACATACTTATGTTGATAAATGTGAATACGTGTTTTCGTTTCTTTAACCTTCAAACAACCATACTAAAGACATGTAAAATCACAAAAAATGAAAATGGATTTAACCTGAACACCCTTTGTGATGGCAGTTTAATCATTCATTCCGTTATAAAACAAAATAAAATGTCGTGATCCTTGAACAACAACCGATGGCTACTGATTTGTTTTTCATGTTCAGTCTCAAAACATCCAAAAACCAACCATTTCACTAAACCAAAAGGAAATTCGATAATGGGAGACAATAAGTAATGCAACACATGGCTCTAATATCAATTAAAAACATTTATAGGATCGTAAATCACTAAAAAAAAGCCTTAAACAAACCTGAATCCATATATGTTATTCCAAGAGTTTTATTCCCTCTTCACTTTTCTATTCGTATTCTCTGATGGATGAGAATTATTATGTCTTATGTATATAACAACTACCATTTCAAAATCTTTTAAAGTGAGAGAGAAAAGTTCATAAACCCACTCAATTCTAATGCTTTAAAGTCCATTGACCACCATGATGAGTGGATCCAGTAATTTAAAATCAAGTAACATGAGCCACAAGATTAAATAATCTATCGTGGAGTAATAACTAATAAAAATTAAAGGAGGAAATAAAAGGTTTAAATGAATAAGAGTCCTAATTGTAAAAAAAGCCTAACCCAACCCAAAGGAAAAAAAGGAAAGGAAAAACTCAGATGACCGTAAAAGTGGTTTTTGGGGACCTATTATATGGAAATGACTATTCAATCTTATTACTTTTAATTTTATCGAGTTAAATAGTCATAATTACTCTGTGAAGAACCACCAAAAACTACCCCCACAAAATTAACCAGTCAAGTTTGGAAAAAATAATAATAAAACTTTAGTTGTCCTATAAAAATGGCCCCAATATCCGTTACGGTGCAAATGACCAAAGGAAAGCAAAGCAAAGCAAGTTATCATCTTGGCGGCAGTACCATTATAAAAGGGGGGATGACGTTCACCTTAAAGGCGAAAGCTCGACTTGCGAACTGATAGTAAAGAGCATGGAAGCCTGGTTGAAACGAAGAGTTTATAAACTCTTGTGGAACCATAGTTCTCGGAATGAAAAAAAAGAAAAAGAAAACAATTCATAAAAAGGATGTAAGATACCATCTTCTATTTGTGGCTTAATAAATTAAAAATTGTTTAGTATTACGAATTTCTTTTGCAAAAGTGTGGTTATATCTGCTTTCACGAATTAAGCATCATAACTAGTGCTATGGTGAATACTGATTTAAGAAGATTTTATTTTATTTTATTACGCATTAATACTATGTTGGATCCATGAAAGTACAACTTGCAATTAGTAAGAAGAATGACCAAATTAAGTTACATGCATGTGATAATTTGATTATAATTTATTAAAATTAGACCTTTTCATAAAGCTTTTTGTGATTCTCATTCTGACCTCTTTTAAGAGAGGTCATCCTTTCTTCTCAGATTTTCTAATAAATAAATAAAAGACAGGTTAAAATTGTTCTTTCGCCGCATTATCTTTTCTACAGATTTTTCAAAAAAAACAAGAAAAGTATCGTCCAATATTACATTTACACCTACGCATTAAAATTTTAAACTACATAGTTTTTAATTTTATGAAGACGTGTCCTGATATTATTGTCATTGATTAATTTCAAGTATTATTTGGTAAATTTCCCTTAGTTCTAGCGTGCATTTACCGTTTAGCTACTATCTAATTATCAAAGCAAATAATTAACAAAGGAGCCCAAAGGCTTTGGTGGACAATAGTCGCTCTTGAGAGAATGGTGGTTAGATTCACTAGTTATAACACACGACGGGATGCAGTTGTATCTGTAATTTACCTCACCAATAATCAAGAGAGGGAATTAATCCTTATCGCTAATTAACTCGTTAAAAGCTCCCGATATACTGAACATGGATTTGGCTGCAGTTCATCCCAGACAACGGCAGCCAAATTCTGGACCTCAAACTACTTCAAATATTTACCTATGTTATCGGACTTTAGCTGTAATCTGATTCATAAAGATGATTTTATTCGAGAGTTTGTGAAATGGCTCTCAGTGAACAAAAACCAGATTATGACTTTTGGCAACCTCAAGCAATTTTTATATGATACCAAGTGGTCATAAAGATGAATTCACCTACGTGGAAATTGCAGCTTGCTTCTGTTCTTCACAACTGTTATCTTAGGCAATGCCACCTCCCCTAAAATGATATGAACATATGTAACTTCACAGATTGGTGCAAGTACCAAAATTTTCCAAATCAATAAAGTCAACCAATTAAAAGTATATATTACAAAAATGTACATTAGATACCTTCCACTTACGTGAGAGAGAGAGAGAGAGATCAAAGACGAAAAACAATATTGACGCTTAAGAAACACAAGCATCACAAGTATCCAGACATTAAACCAACCTAAATGATATTGAAGCTTAAGAAACACAAGCATTATAAGTTTCCAGACATTAAACCAACCTATTTATTGCACGAAGGGTCGTCACAAGCCTAATAACATGATCAAAGAGATACTGAAACATCATAAAGTAGTTGATTGTCAATGTTCGCAACCATTGACCTTAAGGGTTATACCGGCCATAAGATGAAGCATAGGTATTGGACACCTCTCAACCACAAAAGAAATATCTCAGAACGGCAAAAACCAGAAGCAAAATTCTAGGTGGCATTCTAATTCCCAAAGAGAGAAAATAAGGATAAATTCAAGGGATTACTCTGTTGTTATCAATTTGTCCTCCAGAAGATAATTGTACAAAGTACCATCAATTAAACAAACAACAGTTCCCACCAGCTCAAATTACAAAAGCACAGGGGGACCTGGTGGTAGAAGGGTCCATTACCGGCCTAAACAAGAAAAACAACAAACAGCTTTTAGGCCCTTTCACCACGAATTCGTCTGGCAAGCTGGATATCCTTAGGCATGATAGTCACCCTCTTGGCATGGATCGCACAGAGATTAGTATCCTCAAACAAACCAACAAGGTAAGCCTCAGCAGCCTCTTGAAGTGCAAGAACTGCATGGCTCTGGAACCTCAAGTCCGTCTAAAAAGAAGTAAAAAAGAACAACAGAAGTTTAATCTCCATTCATTAAAAAACAAACACAAGCTCAATGTAGCAAGAAAATAACTAGTTGTAGGAACTGGTACCTTAAAATCTTGTGCAATTTCACGGACAAGACGCTGAAAAGGCAGCTTGCGGATTAACAGTTCCGTGCTTTTTTGATACTTACGGATCTCACTGTTCAAAGGATGTGTAAATAACATGTAAAATAATAAAAAACATCAAAAATCAATGATGCAGCTTTACAAGAACATAATTTTTTTTTCTCTTCAAGAAAAGGACCCCTACCGAAGTGCCACAGTTCCTGGTCTATATCGATGAGGTTTCTTGACTCCACCTGTAGTTGGTGCAGATTTTCTTGCAGCCTTTATATAGATAAAAAAAAAAAAGAAAGGGAAAAAATTGTGGATTGAGAGTCTCATATACAATTGCCACATCACTTTGCATAATAATCAGCCTAACTAGATTAACATTATTACTGAAAAGACGTACTCATAATAAAATTTGGAATTCAGATTTTTAAATAGCCTAGCTAGATTTTGGGACAAATATATCGCAGTAAAGCACACGTGTCCGATCCATCAAAATCTATTAATGATTCGAAATATGAATTTTTTATTCAAGAAGCAATGGAAAAATAGCAGAGCATTCCTCAAATAAAATAATTTATTCCTTTCCTTTGCGATGTCAAAATTAATTCCTACAATTTCCTACAATCCCTCTGCTCGCAATCAAGTAAGAGCTCGCATCTTTATGGTTCTAACTTCATTAGTTCTTAGAAAAAAAATAGAGTGACAGACAAATCCTAGTTCGCGAAACGCGCATAAATAAAACTTCAACAGAATCCAAGAATCATATAAAGAACAAATCAAACCGGAGCCTTGAAGAAATCCGAACAGAACCTAACACCAAACAAAAATGCATATACATAAATTTAAGGGAACGGAGAGAGAGGTGCCTTAGTAGCCAGTTGCTTGCGGGGAGCTTTGCCACCGGTGGATTTGCGAGCAGTCTGCTTGGTACGTGCCATCGTTCTCACCTCGCAAACCAGAGAACCGAAAATTTCTCAGATAAATTGAATTTGAGGCCCGGAGGTAATTTTAATAAGACCCCGCGGTTACGTAATTCTAAATTAGGAAAAAGGCTCCAAAAGTCGGTCTATAAAACGACGGCGCGGAGACCACATAGTCTCAGAAGGTGACCGTTAGTCCAACGGGCCACCCGACACTTTTCCGTAGTTAAGCTCAATTTTATGTTTTTCGCCCTTTTTCCTGGAAGCAAGGGACTATTTATGTACACAATCAATTAAATTTTTTTCTTTTGGAATTTGGTACGTGCACTAATACATAAAATTCGACCTAGTTTTAATACGGATGTAGATTAAATAAACTATCCAATATATTTTAAAAATTAAAAAAATTGCTCTCTACTAAACCACCTTGTTAAAGCCTTTTTTGTACTTATAAATTAATAATATACATTAAAGTTTACTTATTATACTTATAAGTTAATAATATACATTAAAGTTTACCTACTTCGAAATTTCACTTCATGTATTTATCACATCACTTCCATACATATCTAACTTTTTCCTTTAGGGTTGACTACCTAGCCAACCTTTTGCTGGCCAATCGTGGCTAGCATTCATCACATGTGATACTATGTAAAAAAACATTAATGATATAATTTTGTGTATGTAAGGATTGAAATATAATTTTGTGTATCTCCTTCATCCACTCCTTTACTCTTTCTCATTTTTCTATTCCCATACCTTTTGTTTGCTTCTAGAGGCATTTAAATTTGAATATGCAGTAGATGCTTTAGTTTATATAGCATTCGGCGAAGATGAGGCTGCTTAAGATGCATTATCTCTTAAGTTGTTTTCTCATTGGCAAAATTAGAAGCACCCCTTGTTTCAAAGATTTGGTCATGACAGTATTGGAGGATGTTCTACAGCAATATGGCATTAGATATAGGGATGTTAATTTGGAGACTAGAAAAGTTGAAAAAGCTGGCATGCTACATTCTTTTGCCTTTTCATCTTATTAAGTATCAATTAGGTGTATGAGCATGAATAGATAGCTTTTAAGAAAAATTATGTCTCCTTTTTTGGATGAATTTCCTTTGAAAGTACTTCTAACATCGAGTAGATATAAAACCACACATTATTTGAAAAAGATGGTCAGAGTTGTGGGAGGTAAAGATTTGTTGGGAAGCCTTCGAAGGAGAATTTGAAGGTAAGATTGCGAAGCAGCATCATTCTATGTAATTCTTTTTGATAAGGTGTAACTTGGAGTTGTTTTTAAAGGAGAGAGAATTTAAAAATATATTTTATAAATATTTATACCCACTTTTTTCTTTGCTCATACAAGTAATTGAATTTACCTTTAATTTAGTTTAACTATTTGTTTTGATGATCTTTTTCTTTTTCTTTTTTTTTTGTTGTTGCAGACTTTAAGCCTCTAGTAACTTCTTTATTCATTGAAAACCACATTAAAACCTCTCAACATTACGTTTTGAAACTAATGGGTAAAGAACAATCCACAAACAAGCTACAGACGTAATTGCCAAATCCATATAACTAGACTATTCGTTTCCTGTTATTAGGTTTGACTTACCTCCCTATAAAACCCAACATTTTTATAATCAATTCAGGATTACTTGAATCCCCAGTAATTTCCTCAAAGCTCTTCAATAGTCTAATTTGTAATCTCTCTTTATCCTGTTTCTCTTCTTCTTCTTTTTTTCCTCTTCTTATAGTCTTGAGGATTCTCACTCTTGGGTCTCCTGGTGGTTCTTGTCTTCTGATAAGTTCTAAAGACAATTCCTGTTGAATTTTTTTGATGTAAGTGGAAAAATTATAGTAGTTAGAGGCTTATTGATTTAGGATTAGTAATGGCATACGTTCTTTTAGTCCTTATTTTATTTGCTTTGGGTTAGATAACGAGTTGATCATTATTATGGATTAGCCCAGATAATAGCATTGGCAGTAATGTTAATCCATATTAAATATTTTGATTTATAAAAATAAAAAATATTTTTATTAATAGAGATAAATTAAAATATAATAAAAAATAATTTTTTATTTTTATAAGTCAAAATATTTAAAATCATTTAAATTATATAAAAATAAATTTAAGGAATTTCCTCAAATTTGTTTTTGTATATAATTAAGTTAAAAAACTAAAAAATATGAGATTTAAAGATAGATTTATAAATAACATTTATTTTTAAAATACGTTAAAACTTGTAAAAATTGAACTTAAATTATATAAAAATTCAGTAAAAATTTATCTTAAAAATATTCTAAAAGTCACTTAAAATAATTTTACTAATAATTATTGTCTTGATCTTCTATTATGAATTAT
>JAOXYD010000006.1:13139803-13156297 GCA_028565735.1 Pinacopodium congolense
TCTCCATTTAATCTTGTTTAAAGTTTGGTTATGCTTTAAAATCAAGTAAATGGGCATGAAAATCAAGAAGGTGGGTTTTGAAAACTTAAGTGTCTTCAAAGTATGCTTATAAGGTTGTATTGCCTATTCTCATGTAACATGTTCTTTTCAGCCGACAATATTCTAGAGTCATTGTCTTTAGTAAAGATCCCCTGCCAAATTACAGACCTGATCTTGATGACAAGCGTCCACAGAGAGAGGTACTTTCCTCCTGCTGGAATATGTGTCCATGTGCAGTTATGAAATTATAATGGTACTACAATTTATATCTGAAAAGGGGTGATGGATACACCTTAAGAATTTTTATCACTTTCTTTAGTAAAAAGTTCCTATATGCATGCCCTAAACTCGTGTTATGTAATTAAAATTTGATTCTCCTTTCTTAATTCTTGAGACGCTGAATGTTCTGTCTATTGGTTATCAACATTTTCAAATGATTTTGAGCATCTCTAGGTGTTGTTGCCTTTTGGACTGCAAAGAGAAGTTGATAGTCATCTCAATGCATATCTTTCCAAAAAGTCCGTAATTAAGGGAAGAAGTAATTCTCTGTCAAGATCGAGCAATGATGGAAGTAGGAACAATGCTGGAATTTATGAGCAGGCAGGACCTCACATACAGAATAATGTTGCCATGGAGAAAATTATTCGGCGGAAAAGTATGCAACTGCACAATAAGCAACAAGAATGGCAGGTATGCTATGCGCTGGCAAGTTCAACTACTTTAGATACCCTATGACTTAAATCTTGTCTTTAACTTTATCCTGTCACTTAAGTCTTTTGGTAAGTAAAATGTTGTTAGAAAGTAAATATTTTACATTGGTATGCTTTTTAAATCTTAATGCCAGGTGTCATCTAATATATGCTTTGGAGTTCTAGTATTTGATAAAGAAAATGGTTTTCTTGTTTCTCTGATGGATCTGGAGGATTGTTGTGTAGTATTGTCCTGTCTTATTTTGTTTTCTCATGGTTTACATTATTTACAATTAACAATATTGCTGTATTTATTTGTTAACTTTTTTTTAAAAAGCTAGTTCATAGGATTGGTTGTTGTCTCCCTCTTACTGTTAATGCTTATGATGATATGTTGTCCTCAATATGAATTTCTTAGTTTGTTGGGTAGTATCATCTTGTCTTATTTTGTTTCCCTCAAACGGAGCTCATTTAATTGTTACTTTTCCCTCCTCGAAGGCTGGTTGATGGGATTGGATGTTTCCTCCCTCTTCCTCTTGTTGGTTATAATGTTATGTTATAGTCAATGCCAATTTTTTACTTGTAATCATTATTGGATAACGAGTTTTATTTGATGCAATTATCATGAAAAAATGTTGATTCTTCTGCAGGACTCTCCTGAAGGACGACGGATGATTGAATTTCGTAAAAGTCTTCCTGCATTTAAAGAGAGGGATAGGCTACTGAAAATGATTTCTGAAAATCAAGTACATATGAAGTTTTTTTTCTTTTTTTCTTTTTGGGTCAATTAACTAAGACATTCTGCAGTATTGTTGATTTCTTTCAGACTTTGTGGTTTGAATTTAACCCGCCAGAAGTTCCTATGGTTTGATAAGACACTTTTCTCAGTATTTTATTTTGTAGTTTCACAAAATGAGTATTATGTTATGATTCAAAGTAATTTTATACTGTTGGTCAAATTTGTATAAAAGAATTCACCAAGTGAAATTTTAGTGACTGACATACTGAAATGACCAGTTATTTATTATACATACTATTATAGAGAATGTCATACTTTAATTATTAAATCACTAGTGCCTTCCAGACTGAATTTGAACTGCTCACCTGTGTCACCAGTATACTTTTTTCTTTGGAGGAGCAATGGCAATGGGTGGTTGTCATGGAAAAAGAATGAACTTTGAGGTCTTATCTTGTTAAATGATGGCAATATGGCTTATAAAATATTAATGCATATTGCAGGTAGTTGTTGTCTCTGGTGAAACTGGTTGTGGTAAAACCACTCAACTTCCTCAATACATACTTGAATCTGAGATTGAAGCTGCTCGTGGAGCTACCTGTAGTATTATATGCACTCAGCCTAGGAGAATATCAGCTATGGCTGTTTCTGAGAGAGTTGCTGCAGAACGAGGGGAGAACCTTGGAGAATCAGTTAATAATTGCCTTTTTCTCATGATTGCTTGTTTGAAATGTCACTGTTTTGGTCTTAGGTTGATTTCTGTTTTTTCCCGTACTGTTAAAAGGTTGGATACAAAGTTAGGTTGGAAGGAATGAAAGGGAGGGATACTCGACTTCTGTTCTGCACTACTGGTGTATTGTTGAGGAGATTACTTGTTGACAGAAATTTAAATGGTGTAACTCATGTCATTGTTGATGAAATTCATGAGCGAGGAATGAATGAAGGTAGTTTGAATCTCTGTTTATTTGATTATTGGTCAGTGAATGTATAATAAACATAAGTTGCTTCAATGTCAGACTTCCTTCTTATTGTGCTGCAAGATCTCCTTCCTCAAAGACCAGATTTGAGGCTGATTTTGATGAGTGCAACTCTAAATGCAGAGCTCTTCTCTTCTTACTTTGGCGGTGCTCCAACCATTCATATTCCTGTAAGTTCTGACAAGCTAATTGTTCGTCCATCTCTGTTTTCTGAAAACAGTGGCTTATCCTTCATAATGTCTTTCCAAAAATTTCAAGTCAACTGTGGATTCTTTTTCACTTAATTCTGGGATCAGAGTCTAATTTATATCCAATTTCTATTTCTCTTTCTAATTGCTATCTGAAAAGTTTAAATTCTATGGTCAACTTCAGTGTAACTTAATTTTGTGGCAATATTGACCTGTTAGCTTACAAAGGATAGTGCATATCTGATTGCATCGCTCGTGTATGGTCTCATTGACTCGGCAAAAACTTGACCTATTACCCTTTTAGGTGGTATAACTCTTCTGATCAGAATAAAGATTTTCATATAGTTGCCTATAAATTGTAATTGCAAAATATTTCACTAGATTTTCGGACAATGACTTCATTATTCCATATTGTCTGATCATCTTCTGGGCTTCATTGCTAGGATATTCTCAATCTATGATTTAGTTTTGGAATGATTCTCTTTCAGAGTTCTTACTTGTCACATGTAAAATGAGAAAAGTGAACACTACATTTACTTGTTGTTAATTGGTATGGATTTAATTTTAAGTTTTGGTTTCTTGTTTTTTTAAATACAGAAACTGAAAACAACAGTATAAAAACCGAAAAAGACAACACACTAATACAGTACAAAAAAAAAAAAAAGCACAGAAACCGAAAACAACACACAAAAACCAATACAAAAATACAAAAACCACAACTAACAATAATACCAAACGACCCTTAAGTTTAGCAGTAGTGCAATACAAATTACAGCTAATGCTGATATTTCAAAAATAATACTATTGCATTGTGAATATTACTTGTCTAACATACCTGGAGTATGGATGCTTCAATGTGATAGAAACTGCCTTAACCCAAGGACGATACAAAGACAAACTTTGCAAATTGATGTTGAAGCTTCTTCCATATTTCACTTCCAACTTCCAACTTCCAAAAACTGGTCATAAGCTTGCCCAATACGTGTGAACAACGAAAATTCTCCCAACAAACTGATAACAACTTTGCTCAGTTAGTGCCAAAATGAAACTCCCCAAACAGCCTAATGATAACCATTTTAATCAGAGTGAAACACCTTAATATCCAATTCAGAGGGTTGAAACCTTCATAATGTTTGCTTGGGAAGAGTTTGATTGCAGCACTCCTAGTTCTTGAACCTCCATAAATGGTATTGATCTCTGTGTTGTTACCATCACTCCATAAATGATATTGGTATACCAGTCATGCCATAGATCAATGTTCTCTCTCTCTTCTCTTCTCTTCCCTTCCCTACGTTCTATTGGCTCATGTCTTGTAATATTTAGAAAAAAGATAATATGAGATTATTAATTAGTTTTTAATTTATCTGTTTTTAATAGTAAGCCCATACGAAATTATGCTAATATTTACATTTAAAAAAATCCAGAAACCCTTTTATATAGGATGCATAATCATCTTGTTACATCTCTAGCATTATGATAATCCCTTCTGTGAATATTCTTTTTTTGTAGAATTTGTAGATACAGAATATGTAATTTCCATTATTTAAAGTAGCTCTTTATGGAGTTCTAAGGACAGTGGAGTGTTGTTCATTATTATCTTGTAATTTAAAGGGCTGTTTGGTTCTACTTCTGTTTCCTATTGTGGTTTTTGGTTTTATTTTTTTTAAACTCAGACAAAAACCTCTTTTGTTGTTGATATTAATGTAGTTACACCTTTAGTACTGTTAATAATTAAATATCAAATGCAATTAGAAATAAATTGATCTTATGAAATATTTTTCTTTTAATCTCTTAATACAATATTAATAAAATATTATATTTTATTAAAACAAATATAAATAAATAAATTTAAAATTTTGTAAAATTTTATCTATAGACTAATATTTGTTTGAAAAATTATTTCATAAATAACTATTTTGAAAATTTGAAATTTATGTATGTAAAAGATATTTTAAATTTAAAATGTATTTATTAAATAATTACCAAATTCTAAAAGATTTTTATTGTTTGAAAGAAAACTTTTGATTTTCAAATTTTAAGTTAATTTTAAAAATAAAATAAATTGAATAATTAAATTATCTTAGTCATAATTTTTTTAGTAATTAATGTTAAATATATAGATATTACATATTTAGTTGATGGTAAATCGCATTATGATAAAAAGGCAAAAATAGAATACAAAAGCCAGTTTTTATCTTTTCATAAGTTATAAACTAAAACTAAAAGGTGAAACCAAAAATTCAATCAAATAGGTTCTTTTTCTATTGAATTTGAGAATGAAAACAAAAACAAAAAACAAAAAACTGCACCAGAACCAAACAGGCCCTAAGCAATTATTAGCAAAATGACCTTTTACTGATGGCTTTTGTGAAAAGGTGCAGTAATGAAAGTGCCTCTACCAGTTTATGCCTATTGCAAACTGATGCTCTATTAGATTTTCTTTCACAAAGACTATTGACTTTGTTAAATTCTCTTCAGGCCTCTTTTATTGAAAAACTGGTGGGCCAACCATCAATTCGATCTGTTTTTTCAATTGAACTGGAAGGATTGATCCTAGAAGGAGTTTGAGGGCTTCCTGAAAGTTTAAAAGAATGCGATTGAGAGGAACTGGTTAGGAATTCTATTGACACAGGAATAACTGGATTGACCAGAAACAATGTAAAAAATCTGCATTACCAATCATCTGAATAGTTCAATGAACTTATGATTAGCAGGTTCGCTAATATTCATTTGAAATATTTGAACTTTGTGGATGAATCACCCGTTCACTGATTAAGCCAATAATTGGAAATTGAATGTTTTCCAGGTCTGTATTTGGTCTGGTTCTATAACTATGGTTGAAAAAGTGGGATAGTGATGTTTTATGACATTCCTTCTAAGTGCGCATATCTTCATAACTCCAAAATGGTTATGGGAAAGGTAGAATATTGGAAAAGGGACCATCTTTCATTTTGTGATGTGAAATAGACATTTGTTGTAGAGTTCTGTAGCATTTTCATGGTTTGTTTCTGCAAGCTCCCTTAACATATACTATGTAATATAGTAGAGATAGATCATCATAAATGTCATGGCGCAGTTTTTATTTCAACATATTTAACATGCTCTCTTAGATCTTCATTTCACCTTCACTAATGGATAAGATTGCCATCTCTTCATTAATTTTATTGGTGATAATTGATGGTATGCTTTCCTTTTGGTTCCTCCTTTGAATGGCTTTAGATACTGGATTTGTGCTTCATTTGTATCTACTTATTTCCTTTAGTAATTTTGTGCTAATTCTACTGTGGAAAGAGATATAATGGAAATTCTTGATCTGTTGGCATTGAACTGCACCTTTCCTTTCCCTCTTTTATCCACTTGGGGCCTGGGGGATCGCTTCTTGTGTCCATTTCAGGGGTTTACCTACCCAGTCCGAGCACATTTTCTAGAAGATGTTGTAGAGATGACAGGGTACCGATTGACTCAGTACAACCAGATTGATGATTATGGCCAAGAAAAGACATGGAAAATGCAGAAACAGGCTCAAGCTTTCAGAAAGAGGAAGAGCCATATTGCCTCTTCTGTTGAGGTACTTTATGAGGCTACCTACTTGTTGCAAAATTTCCGCAGTTGACCGATCTATACCTAGTTGTTAATGCTTTGACAGGAAGCGCTTGAAGCTGCTAACTTTAAGGGTTATAGCCCACGCACGCGGGACTCTTTATCTTGTTGGAATCCCGACTCAATTGGTTTTAACCTCATTGAGCATGTTCTTTGTCACATAGCTAGAAGAGAAAGACCTGGAGCCATATTAGTTTTTATGACTGGGTGGGATGACATAAACTCTTTAAAGGATCAGTTACAAGCTCATCCAATCTTGGGTGATCCAAGTAGAGTATTGTTACTTGCATGCCACGGTTCAATGGCCAGCTCAGAGCAGGTGATCTTTTGTTCATATGTAGGGATAAATATGTTGGGCTGAACATGCAAAAACTGAATCTGCTTCATGTATAATCTAATAGGATAAAATCCATATTTGAGACAGATCAAAACTTCTTGGACTCCACTCCCTTGAGAGCAGGATGCCGGTTGAAATGAAATTATCTACTGTAGTTGTGATATTTCTGAAATAACCTCTGCCAGTATGAAATTTGTATGGGGCCCTTTTGTTTTGTAATGTTAGGTCAAGGATAGTACTCAGGCTGTAGTTGCTTTTGGTGAGCAAAACCTAGTGGTAGTAAACTAATCAAAGACATCCTTTAATAACTCTTTTGTAGAAGACTCACCATGGATCTTTCTGAACTTAGATTCATAGAGACCCCAATGCTAGTTTTGTACTAATGTTCGATATATTAAATCACCAATACCAGAGGGATGCTCATTTATTTTCGTAAAAATATGTGATGCTTTATTCCTCTTTAATATGTGAATATATATGTAAGCATGTTTTGTTGTTAGTATCATGTTTTTTTACCAGAAGTAGATCTGGAGAATTGTCAGTCTGACATGATATTCATTGTTGTCCTTATTTCCTTTCACTGTTGTTTTCATACAGAGGTTAATATTTGATAAACCTGAGGATGGAGTGAGGAAGATTGTTTTGGCTACTAACATGGCAGAGACAAGTATTACGATCAACGATGTTGTTTTTGTGGTTGACTGTGGGAAGGCAAAGGAGACATCTTATGATGCACTGAATAATACCCCTTGCTTGCTGCCTTCCTGGATTTCAAAGGCTGCTGCTAAGCAGGTAAACCTACCTTTACATTATGAAATATTTGTATACCCCCGCTTCTTGCCTTATTTTAAGGATAATCAGAAGGCCTTGGGATTGACTATATGGAGTGAGTTTTACATTTAGTATAGCTTGATTAACCTTTATTTGCAAGGCTTACCTGTTTATCAGTCTAGTTCACACGTGCATTAAGTGGTACTTTATCACCCTTGTACTTGATGCAGTAAGTTGAAAGAGTTAATGAAGCTTTGAAAAAAATGAATTAATGAAAAGACTTTCAAAGCAGCAACTAACTTTACAGACCAAAAACAAGTTCCATTTATATCTATATGGGTAGGGGCTAAAATATTGACTACAATTCTCAGTTGGGTTTGATATATGCCTATTAATTATTTTCTTGTTTAATATGCTTCTCAATAAATTTGATACACGTGACACCAATGGAATTTCTTAAATTAGTAGATATCTTAAAGTTTCATTATTTGCATCATTCGCAGCATTTTATATTGATTTTCAGCTAAACATTATACTAAGAAGTGGAATTACATAATTTATATTATTCTAGCTGCTGGACCAAATTTTTAATATATCAGTTACTGCACTCCAATTTTATTACTTCTGGATTTCTAGTAGGCATAGTATATTGGACACATTTGAGACAGTAAAAGTAACTATTGCTTGTCTTCCAGTTTGAGGATTTGCTGATTATTATTGATTAATAGGGATGCTATTTTGACTTAACCATTAGATTTTATTTAGTTCCCCGCCTTTTGTGTAATGCTCAGGATGAAAGAAGTAATTGATTTCTTTGCAAATTTAAGCTGCTAGATCCACTTTATACCATGTATTGACTTGTATCATGCTTAAAACAAAGATTTTGATTCCTAGAGGGCCAATACTACATTTTGCTTTTTGAAATTTTAATTTCTTATGTAGTTCTGTAATATAAAATTTGACTTCTGTTTTAGAGAAGAGGAAGAGCTGGTCGTGTTCAGCCTGGCGAGTGTTATCACCTGTATCCTAAGTGTGTATATGA
This sequence comes from Pinacopodium congolense, assembly GCA_028565735.1. Taxonomy (NCBI): domain Eukaryota; kingdom Viridiplantae; phylum Streptophyta; class Magnoliopsida; order Malpighiales; family Erythroxylaceae; genus Pinacopodium; species Pinacopodium congolense. The sequence continues at coordinate 13,148,183 of JAOXYD010000006.1, forward strand.
AGCTTTCTCTGATTATCAATTACCAGAACTTTTGAGGACACCTTTGCAGTCTTTGTGTTTGCAAATCAAAAGCCTCCAACTTGGAAGTATTTCGGACTTCTTGTCTAGGGCCTTGCAGCCTCCAGAACCTCTGTCGGTAATTCCTTTTGGAGTTTATTTTCATGAAGTCTGCAAACTGTTAAAGCTTGTATATGTAACATTATGTTCACTTGCTATGCAATTGCAATGTAAATTCTATAAGGGATCTTTTGCTATTAGCATCTTTAGTTTTTGTATGTATCTGTACAGCAAATTTTAAAATTCATCTTTCTTTTTTAGGTTCAGAATGCTGTTGAATACTTAAAGGTTATTGGAGCTCTTGATGAAAATGAAAAACTGACAGTTCTTGGTACATCAATTTTATCCTGCTCTCTAATGATCTTCATATGGTTTAATACTTCAGAAAAATGAATTTTAAAGCAGGGTTGGTTGCTTTAATAGGACGCCACTTGTCCGTACTTCCAGTTGAACCAAAGCTTGGAAAAATGCTCATATATGGGGCTATTTTTAGTTGTCTTGATCCAGTAATGACTATTGTTGCTGGTCTTAGTGTGAGAGATCCTTTCTTGATGCCATTGGACAGGAAGGATGTAAGTCCCAGCGTTTAACATTTTATTTTCTTATTTTATTGTCTCCAAATTAAAGATATTAGCTTCTTGTACCAGGTGTGTTATGCAAGTGTATGAATTTGAGACGATGTATTCAATTGACAGAGGGTGCATACAGAAATCTTCTTTGTTTCTAGTATGAAGAGAATCTATAATTTAAATGTCTTAGTCATAACAATCAATCTTATTATTCCCAGAAGAGTCGAGTTTATAGGGATGAACATCTAAAAATGTGAATGTACACGCACTATGATTGTACATGCATGTATCCTGCTATGGGTTGAATCATTCTTAATAGAGATGGTCAAATGATAGATATGTCATGGACTATCAAACATGAGGTGGTGGTGATATGTAAGGTACTTTTAAACATAGGTGGCGATTCTATATGGGACTTTGTTTTACTTGTTTGTCTATTGATTTCTTGAACTTTAATGTTGAATTTTGGAATTGATATCATCAAATATCGACATTGTAAAACAAGGGAGTTAAATGAACTGGTCGTATGTCTGTACTTACATATATGTGTTTTGAGCGTAAATCTGCTTGTTGTCTGGGCAGCTTGCAGAGTCTGCAAAAGCGCAATTCTCTGCCCAGGATTATAGTGACCATCTTGCTCTTGTTCGAGCCTATGATGGTTGGAAAGCTGCTGAAGGACAACAATCTGGTTATGAGTACTGCTGGAAAAATTTTCTTTCTGTCCAGACTTTGAAAGCCATAGATTCTCTTCGGAAGCAGTTCTTTTACTTGCTCAAGGATACTGGTCTAATTGATCAGAGTACTGGAAATTGCAATACATTGAGCCATGACGAGCATCTTATGCGTGCAGTTATCTGTGCTGGCTTGTTCCCAGGGATATGCTCTGTTGTGGTAAGTCATACTGCAAATTTTCCCTGTGAGTGTATGTTCTCCTTTGGATATGCTGTGGTAAAATGGCCATTCAATGTCTTTGTCCTATCCTTATTCTGGCCTTAAAACACCTTATTCCATGCTTCAGTTTCACATGTTTGTTGTACTTTGAAACTGATGCAAAAGAGTTTAAAGTTTATAAAAGAAATAAAAGAAGACAAGTCATTCAAGCACATGCTTTAATATGGTGGGATGAAGATTGGAAGTTGAATGGATAACAAAGACTCGGGCTGAAGTTTTATTTGTGTTAGAATTTCTTATTAGAAAAGGACTTTAGATGTAGTATCCTTATTAGATAAGAACTTTATATATATTACTTATTTAGGCATAAGGATTAGAATAGGATTCAATTTTCAGATATTTAGTTAGGAAATGTTTTACTATTAGAAAAAAGACTATAGAATTTTTCTATAAATATGCATGCATTTAGCCTTGCATCAATAAGATTCAGAATTTGTTTTCTCTAAACTTGATTTTTCTATAGAAGGTGTGATACTTTCTTCTAAGAGTGATTCTTAGACGCTAGGAGTGATTCCTAGTTTTCTATCCTATTGTTTATTCATCTAATTTGAAATTCCAGCCACCCTAAGACCTAAATTCCAGCCTAATTCCAGCCACTCTAAAACCCTAAATTCTAGTCTAAAGTTCCAGTAATTAAACCCTCAATTTCCAGCTATCATAAACTCGGAATTTTGACAACCTACCTTGAAATTCAAATCTGAAAATTGATTTTCCAGCAGTTGTTACAACACCCATCAGCCCCTGTTTCCCTAATCCTTAAAAATTTAATCCTAATTTGTTATTTCTTCTACTTTTCCTACATTAGAAACTTGCTGAAGCACTGGACATAGTCAGGGAGCACCCTTTCATTAATTTTATGCACTAGAAGTTTGTAATGTGGAAGTGGTTCATGAGTGTTTTGATTGCTAATACAAAGAATGAAAGTGAGTTTTAAGTTCCTATTGAATGGGAAGTCGTATAAATCTGCAATGGCTAAACTTATTATTTTCTCATGGTGCGGGAACTAATCTGCAATGGCTAAACCTATTATTTTCTCATGGTGCGGGAACTAATCTTTTATGATCATTTGTACAGAACAAGGAGAAGTCAATAGGATTGAAAACAATGGATGACGGTCAGGTACTTCTGTACTCGGTAAGTTTCTTAATCTTTGGATATGTTGGCTGTGGACATTCTATGCTAACTGCCAGATTTTACACTTCTTTTGATATCCTGACTTCTGTGATTTTGCTTACTGATGATGGATTGCAACCTACAGAATTCTGTAAATGGCGCGGTAACCAAAATTCCTTTCCCATGGTTAGTCTTCAATGAAAAGGTCAAAGTGAACACTGTTTTTCTCCGGGATTCAACTGGTATATCTGATTCTGTGCTGCTGCTATTTGGAGGAAAGATTTCGAGTGGTGGTCTAGTAAGTTCTATATTCTGCTGTGGTCATCTACTTGATTACTTTTTTGAAGTGTATGCTTTGGAATGTACTTTTCAGTTATTTGTAATGTACTTATTCGAGGTTTTAATAGGATGGACACCTAAAAATGTTGGGAGGATATTTGGAATTCTTCATGAAGCCTACATTAGCCAATTTGTACTTAAGCCTAAAGAAAGAGCTTGAAGAACTTATTCAGGAGAAAGTAAGTTTCTGTTCTTTTGGGAAAGCTTTTTATTTGATATTTGATGTTTTAACCCACTGGAACTAAATCTCTTAGAGTTTAATTCTCTCCCTCTTCCCTGTGTATTTTTTTTGTTTGTCAATGAACTTATTATTAGATTTGTGTTACTGATGTATTATTTATTTTCTTCTTCTCCGGCCATATGCTTGTTTTACAGCTTCTGAATCCCATGCTAGAAGTGCAGTCATACGAGCAGCTATTAATGGCAATAAGGTTGCTGGTTTCAGAAGATCAATGTGAAGGTAGATTTGTGTTTGGTCGCCAGTTGCCAGCACAGTCAAAAAAGGCAACAAAAGAGGGACCATCAAGCAAAGTTGGTGTTGCTAACTCTAAGAACGAACTTCAAACTTTACTTGCCAGGGCAGGGCATGGAGCACCTGTATACAAGACAAAGCAATTGAAAAATAACCAGTTCCGTTCCACTGTAATGTTTAATGGGTTGGATTTTGTAGGACAGCCATGCAGTAGTAAGAAACTTGCTGAAAAAGATGCAGCAGCTGAGGCTCTTCTGTGGTTGAAGGGTGAGACAAAATCATCTGCCAAACATGTTGATCATGCTTCGCTTCTTCTGAAAAAGACCAAGAGCAAAACTAGAAGCAAGACTCCAGTTCATGCCGGTAAATGGAGTTAGATTGACTGTGAGGGATTAAATGATATAATATCAGAATCCTGTTTGTTAAGAAAGAAAACTGCTACCAGCCCTTGCCAATCTCTTTTACTGGGATGTTGAGAGGCGTTTGCCCTTGGATTCCCCACCAAAATAGGAAAATCAGACCTCATCAAAGATTATGGTGACCTTGTGGCCTAAAATTACTCATGAAGGAGGTCATCAAATATTTAGACCAATAAGGATCCAGATCAATCATATTCACAGTTTGAGCTTCTTGTTGGTTCTTTCCGAAATTTTGGAAAGGTATTGATACATAGCAAGCTTCAAGGCAGAAGCTTGAAATTTTAATCAACAGAATTGAAGTTAAAAAAAAGTTTATTGTTTGGATTTGGCATCATCTGAAGGATCTTTACTGATGCAAAGTTTTAACTGCTTCAAGTGGCTTCTACCACCTTCACATTTTAAACATGATGTTGGACTGAAACACTAATATGATCATGCTTACAAGAAACCATAAGCATGTGGAATACATCTGTAAAAGTGAGAAAATGACATTTATTCGTCTGTAAAGTGAGAAAATGACATTCAGTATTCATTTATCAAGTTATGTAAATTGCTGATGTTAGCAGTAGTACAGTTTTGTCAAAATCTCCTCCCTAGTGGATAAATTCTACTAGCAGGAGCTGCTGGTTTGTGGATATTTGCAGAGATTAAACATCTGTGTAATTTATAGGTATGTGGGTTTGATGCAAGTGTCAACAAGATTACTTGTGGACGCAAAAGGTACTGAACACGTATTTGATGTTGAAATATGTTGTCTCACTTTTGTTCCATAGTATGTAAGAGCCTATAAAACAATTAATCTAGGAATATCTTTTGTTTATGACGGATTTATGTTAGCATGAATTGTAGGTTCATGAGATTCAATAGTTGATGATCAAAGATAATGGCAGTTACATTTTTGAAAATTCTCCTTGCTCGTTTTAGTGGTTTAAATAGTGGTTTTGACATTGCTTACTTGTTGTGGAAGGCCAAAGGGTTTCCTTGGCTTTATTGTCTTCTCTATTGATTGTCTGTTCTGGTGTGTTGATACATTTTAAGTTGGAAATCCATAGAGAGTCACAATTGCCTGGCATTTGGTACCATTACCAAGAAAATGAGCAGACCATGGTCATTGTTATAGGTTTGGGGATGGTCATGCATTCTCTGCAGCTTTATGTACCAGCCCAAATACTTTCAGTTTTTATATTTAGCTTATATCGATTATTGTTTTTTGTTCACAATACACTTGAAAGTTGGACATCTTTCTTATTGTAATGTATATGTATCTGAAAGTGCTTGCTAGAACTTGCGAATGGGTTCATTTCATACGAGATCTGTACAAACATACTTGTTATGTAAATGTCAATTTTATTCCTCTTATTTATTGTTATATTCTTTGTGAGTTTTTTTATTTGAGTTTTTTTATCTCTACTTTCTAGCTTAGGATTTAGCCCATACCTTATATGGAGCTATGCTCTTTCTCCTTGTGTAATACTAAAGAGGTGAGCAACTTTGACCTTTGCTTTCCATATAGTTCTTCCTCTAGTTTAGTCTCTTTGTTTTTTGTTTTTAATAATTTATCATTATGCCCTTTGAATTGTAAAAGAGGAGTTTATGTCTGCAAGAAGTTGGTGCAAGAGATCCTTCAGAGCAATGTTGATGTGATTCCAATTCCCTGGCACCATCTAAGCAATCTTCAGTTGTTACATCAAAATGCTTGTGTTCAAGTGCACAAAGTGATTGCTCCAATGTCTGACCTATGACATTCGCTTCTGTACTCAATTGTTACAGTTAATAACTGGGGATGGTTCGTAGGCAAGTATTATAATCCTCGGTTTATGAATTGCTAATGAGAATAGAACTATGTCATTACCTTACCTCAAGCATTCAGTTGACGTTCACATGTTGTTTCATGTCTGAATCACTTCTCTTGGGCTGACCAAACAAGAAGCATCTTTTATGCCAGAAAGCTTTTGACATTAAAGTGGAGAAGCATGAAACAAGAATATCAACAGTATTTACTTACGGTGATTAGTAAGTAACAGGTTATTGTTTCACATGTTTGGTTTGTGTTTCAAGCTTGTTGATCATTTTTGGAATCCAAGTGCAGTAATTTGCATGTGCTTTGATCTGCTTTGCCATCTTTAGCCGTTTTAGTTAGTTTGTTCATCAGCACCCAAAGGGAACTGATGTTAACACTTTGAAATTGCATGAAACGTAGAAAGGTGTAAGGGTTGGTGTTTCACTCATAACTCCCTCTAAGATACTACACTACCATAGGTTTGCAGATTCATCAATTCTTTACCATATAGATTACATGCCATCATGGATCAAAAAGGGCTTTTACTTGGTTGTAACGGGGTTTAGCTTAAGGTATGCCAACAAGGGTCAAAGGGTTGTTCATAAGTATTCATAAAATACTAAGTAAAAGGGATAACCTAATATTAATTTTGAGATAAACAAATGAATATAACAAATTACAACTACTCATCACTAACCAATGCTACTTTGTTTGATTTCTCTTTCTTTCTTTCTTTTTTCGTTTTCTTTCTTTTCTTTCTTTCTTTTTTTTACTTAAATAACACAAAAAAATAAGAGAAAGAAATAGTAGCACATCTCAACAATTACACGCGTAGAAGTATCTCTAAAAAACATCTCAGAATAGAGAACAAAACAAGAGTCCCTAAATAAAAAATATAAACTACTTAGTTAGTATTTCATTTAACTTGTGATAGGTAAGGTTAGAGGGTTTTTTAGGATTTTATTAATATCGAAACAAAAATGGTCAAAAGGCTCAAAGGGGTTTGCAAGGGGAAAATGACATGGTGGGTCATTTAAGATAAAGGGTTCAAAATAAATAAGGCCTTAAATCATATCCATAAAGCATGCATCTTATAGTTTCAAACTGATTCCATACAAGTTCTGAAGGTAATATATCTAGGAGAGCATAACACACGACAAAAAAGATAAAATGATTATGAAATGCAGTCATATAGGCTCAAAACCTCACATGTGCTTATGTGAAAATCCATCAAACTTTCATACATTGCCTCATCACGCAAATATCAAATATTTAACTGAGTTTATGTAATCAACTACTTCAATTATTCTACATGATTCACCTTCTACTGAAGCTACCTAATTAAAATTCAAGCATACAACTCAATCTCAGTCCAACTACTATAACAGAATAACCCGGTTCAACATTCAACCCAACAGTTTAAGTGTACAAATGCAGAATTTTCTAAATTTTTAGTTCAAGCTAGCCCCACCCCCACACTTGAAATGGACATTGTCCTCAATGTCTAAAGACAATGAAAACACAATTAAGGAGATGAGAAAAGAAGAACTCTCGAGGATTAAAAAGTCGATATAAAATGTAACAGTAGGAACTAAAGCTACCTTCTTGCTTTCTTACAAAAAAAACAAGCCAACGAAAATAATTCAAACACATAAAGAAAAAAACCAAAAGATATTTACAAAAGCAAAAAAAATCAAAACCAAAGGATAGGGATAGGGTGCCTCCTATTAAGCGCTTGTTTAGGGTCACAAGCTCGACCCCCTATCCACCAAAATCAACCAACATAAGTTGGAGCTTCAATCTCTAACACCTCCACTTGTTGCACTTAACAGCCCTCAAAGGAAGGTTTAAGTCAATGTCCATTGACTTTAAACTCTTTTCCCACCTTAGTATTTCAGATCTCCACTGCTCCAGGGGGATATACCTAGGTAACCTCAAAAGGACCTATCCATCAAAAGCATAACTTACCTAGAAAGAGATTGAGGAAGGAATGATATAGAAGTACTTTATATCCTACCACAAATGTCTTCCTAGGGATGTTGCGATCATGGAATGCCTTAGTCTTCTCCTTATAAATTCAGGCATTCTCGAAAGCTTCATGTCGCAACTCCTCGAGTTCTTGTAGTTGTAATCTTCTATGGGCACTGATGGCTTCTAACTCCATATCACATTTCTTGATCGCCCAATAAGCCTTGTGTTACAATTCCAATGGAAGGTGGCAGGGCTTCCCAGAGATGAGCCTGTAAGGTGACTGATTGCGGTTGGCCACATACAAAATTAGCTTAAATTATTCTATTTTTCATGCACAATTTAACAATTTAATTTGAGACCAACATTTGGCAAGCGTACCGGTCGAATCAAGTAATAAAGTGGAGTATATTTAAGACTCCGAGTATCGATCCCACGAGGAAGTTT
>JAOXYD010000006.1:13218484-13241532 GCA_028565735.1 Pinacopodium congolense
GTGTAACCTAAACGTATGGAACCCTAGGTTAGTTGATTAAGTATCCTAACAAATTCAACTAACCTATTGCTACTTTCGGAAATTATTATGGACTATTACGTATCATACCCTCAACTCTAGCTTTTGAATTAGGAAATTACCTAAAGGGTGATCAAACCTAGGGATATCTCCTAATTTATGACATTTAACCTAAGTTCCAATCCAACCTAGACAAACAATTATCTAATTAAGCATACTTCAACTCCATTCTCACAATTTTCATTCTTTCATCCTTCTAACATCTCCAAAATACTAAAAGGACTAGGCACACATTTTTAAACTACTTAAAACAAAGATTAAATGAAGATAAATCATGCTTAACTAAATAAATGAAAGCTGGAAAATTAATAACTAATCTAAGAAATCAAATTCAACATTTTATCTAATGAAAACTTAAGTTACTTAAATTAATAAGCAATTATCTACAACTTAATTAACTAAAATGTAATTTAAAATTTTAAATAAAAATTCTAGTTTTAAATTCAAAAGCTGAAATTTAAATGAATTAAAGCTTAAGAACATGCAGAGACACTAACTATTAAACATAGATGAACCAAACATTCTATAGATAATTGAAACTAAATGAAATAAAATTTTAAAAAATTAATAATTGATCAAAATAAATCTGAAACATTATCATCCAATTGTTGAAAATGAAACAAAATTCAAAGATCTAATTCAAACAATAATTAAACATTAAGTAAAATAAGAGATTCGGTTATGCATGGTAATGCTTTCGACCATGGAAAGGAATGCAGCAAAATTTGTATAAACTATTAAATAATTAGACAATAAGAAGTTCAAACCATTCAATTGCAAAAACAAATTTAGCTAAGGTTAAATTCAAAACCTAGAACATAAAATTGAAAAAGAAAACAAGAAGGAAATCAAGAATGTGAAGTCGTCATTGTTGACATGGAGGAAAGCTCCTCTTCACCATGCATTCAGCTCCACCAATGGATGAATAGTCTCCGAGTCTTTTGTTCTTCACAAAGTGATGTCCAACTATCAACCTCTCCTAAGCGAAGTTAGGAAGAAGACAAAAACAGCCCACCATGGATGAGCTACTCATATCCCTTGTCTAGCCAAGTCCATTGTCTTTTCTCTTTGTTTTTTTGTGTAGCCGAAACCTCCACTCCCCTCTCTTTTTATTGTTATTTGTCTCTTATTTTGTGCAGCCACCACTCCTTTGTGCTTGACACGTCCTCCCCTTCTTATTCTCTAGGTATTTTGTTAATTAAAACTCATGCATGTTCCTTGCATGAGCTAGCCTATAAAACGTTGTTGTTATGAGCTTAAAAGAGAGTGAGACGTGTTGGATGAATGAGCTAGCCATTTGTCTCCTCTCTAGTCCCTTTCTTCTTGTCTTTTTTTGTTGTCTAGCTGTCCATACCAATCCAAACCTAGATCTTTTCCCTTTAATTCCAAAACAAACAAAAACAAGTCCTCCACCGTATTGTCTTAAGCGTGTTACGTTTTGGAGATCTTAAAATGGAAGACCAACTTTTGCTCTTAATTTAATTGCAAGCTTCCTCTTCTTTACTTCAAAGTACCTATAATCTTCTTAGTTTCTATATAAATTTATGTCTAGTAATTAAATCTTCATCAAAATATAGTATAAACACAAAATAAGCATTTAAGAAATAAAATAGAGTTGAATTCATATTGAAATACGCATAAAAATATCATATAATTCAACCCTATCAAAATTCTAAGTTATGGATAGATGATGCATGATTCTTCACTACTTGATGAAACTTCGCCTCTATCAATTTTTGTCCTTCCTCTTGAATTATGAACTTAGAACTCAAGACATCTATCAATTTTTCCATCTTGCTATCTAACTATCCAAATCCATTTTGTTGGAAACTTTGTGGTCATTATGGTCTCATGTTGTTACTTGCATTGTTATTATATCTTTAGTAAGGACGACATCAAGCTTCGGAAGCCCATTCCTTAGATTTTTTTTTTTTTTGCATTGTTCTCTCATTTTAGTCGTGTTTTTCTTTAACTTGAGCTATTTCTTTTTATTTTCCATTGCTTTTATATCCCTAAGGATGAATGCTTTCAATTTTTGTTCATAGGTTAATGCATTCCTAGGTTGTATTGTTTGAGTTGTCATTTATAAGTGTCATAGTTTAATCTCTTGACATTGTATGGAACCTTTGGTTTTTATTAATATAGTTGTTGTTTTCTTTAATTTCTAGCTTTGTTCTTGTTATTTCATTATATTTATTTCTTGTTTAATTTATGTTATTTTTGTTTTTATTATGTTAGCTTAGGTTATGCCTGGGTTGGAAGTTATTGATGGGATTCTAGATGATTAATTGTGAAAATGATTAGGAATTATTTGAGATTTGTGATTTAGGTCAAGGTTGTATTATAATTCTAGTTAAACAAGATGGATTAAGGATTAATCAATAGGATTACCCTAAGTATAATTACTAATTCAATTGCTAGGAATAAGCTTGTGATTTGTAATAGTCCTAGTAATTTCTGCAAATAGCAATAGGTTAATTGGTTTTATTAGTGAACTTAACTAATTAATCTAGGATTCAAATTCTCTAAGTTGCATGATAGGAGTTCATTTAATATGATTTTCGTTGATTTATTGATCTCACTAATATCTTGGTGTTAATTAATTTGCTGATTGAAACTCAACTAAAGTGAAAATCAAGAAAGAAGATAAAAAGGAAGCAAGTTAAATATGGGTCTCTTTTAGCCTCACGTTTAACCCCTTATCAACCAGCATTTTAGTTTGTTCTGGGAGTCAAACAGTGGTATCTAAACAACATCGTTTTACACCAGTGAAGTGCTGTTTAAGGAGTAGTCGAGAGAAAACTAGCTGGATTCTTCATTTTGATTGGCTGTAAAAAGTCAACTTACTTCCAACCTGCAAGATACATATAAATGAAGCCCTAGAACTCATAAAGAAGAGAGAGACATTGAAAAGCTCCAAAAATTCAGATCTAACTTAGGAATTTTTTTTCTTTCTTTATTCTCCAAGTTAGGTTTTTCCTTTGTTCTTTCCTTTCCAGCCTTTTTATTGGTGTTTTCAGGTTGTAATAAAGATCTTTAGGGGTTTGCAAATGTTTTTTAAGGTTGTCTATCTATTTAGAGCATCATTTAGTTCAATATAAGCATTTAATTACTTGTTTTCTCACTGCTTCTTCAATATTTATGCAAGAACATGTGTTTAATGCTTGAATATGTTATTTCTTGTGGTTTGTGATGTTTTAATCTATTCTCTAGCTTGGGATAAGTTCTTAAATGTGTTGATTGAGTGTCCATAACATGACTGAATGTTAATCTTTGTTTATTTTGAGATCTTAAAGCTTATTTTGAATTATTCACTTAAGATAAGATTAAAAATGGTTAAAGATATGATAATCTCTACTTTAATGATTGAAAAATTCAGTAAATAACATGATTTAATTCAAAGATTCGAGAAATCTACCTTGATTATCACGAGGACATTAATCTTGAATATGACTTTTAGGATTAGAACTTTCTAAACTTTAAGCATATTTCTTAGATTTATGAGTAGACCAAACCATAAACTAAGAATGTTAGATAAAAGGCAATGATTTAACCTTAGATTTATGAGTTCCATCTGCAACTTGGTCCCAACTTAGCAAATTGCTCTAACTAGTTCTTACTTGCAGCTAAGATATATAAGAAGACCCAGTTAGCATTCTTATAGCAAGCTAACTTGGATTAGAGAGAGAATTCAGGTCAAACTCTCCTTTTCCTTTTCTTTCTCTAATTTAATTCTTTTCTTTTCTTTTCTTTTCCAGTCTTCGCTATTGTAATTTCTTTATTATTTTTAGGATTCTAAGGAGCTTATACACTTGATTTAATGTCGTCTATCATTTTGGAGGAACAAATTGGTATTTTCTAAACCTTGAATCCTTTGTATTTCACTCCTTTATTCATATATATGTCAAGAACATGTGCTTGATGATGAATATGAATTTTCTTTTTTATGTATGATGTCTTGTTCTAAATTCTAGCTAAAGACAAGTTTTTGAATGTCTTGAGTGTATGTTTAACACAAGATTGAATGATAATCTTTGTTTATTTGAGATCATAATGCTTATTTTGAGTTGACCACTTAGAATATGATTTAAGATGGTTAAAGAATCTTTACTTTAATCATTGTAAAATTCATTAAACAACATGGTTTAATTTAAGGATACGAGAAATCTATCTTAATTATCATGAAGGCACTAATCTTAAATATGGTTTTTAATATTAGAACTTCCTAAACTTTAAGCTTACTTCTTATATTTGTAAGTGGACCAAACTGTGAGCTAGGAATGTTAAAGAAAAGGCAATGACTTAACCATAACTTTTTCTTGATTTAGTGAAGGCCCTATATTAGAAATTTCAATCCATTTCATAATTTACTTATGTTATTTAGGCCTAGTCCTTAGCAAATTAATCATTTGGTAATTATTAGATCACTTGGAATGCAATTACTTAGTTGAAAATTTTTAAGTTTGTTTTAGTGAATCTAACCCCCTTTTAAATTAAAGATCTTAAGTTCCTTAGATAATTATAATCCATTTGCCTTAGTATCACACATTTTCTCTGTGGGTTTGACATTCCAGAGTTTTAAATGCGTTCTACTTTATTACTTACAATCGGTACTCTGTTGTGAAGTTGGTTTGAATTTGAATTTGAATTGCATAAAATTTATTGATTTACTAAGATAAATTAGTGATATCAAACCAATGCAGTAGTTATAGTTTTTCCCCATGGGGTTAACATTTGGACTGCTTAATCCATTGTATTATTTGTAAGACAGATGCACTTGCCCATACATTGGTTTTAAATCAAGTTATGAAATTGTGCTAAAAGTTTAATTAATTAAATAACCAACAAGTTTTTTTATGTTGTTGCCAAGGATTTAAACTAGAATACTAGGAATAACTTGGTGTCAATTACTTAAGAATTTCTTTATATTGTTTTTCTAATTTTTTGTGCATTATTTTTTTAATTTTAAGCCTTGAGTGTTTTTGTTTCTTTTTGTTATCTTTCTTGTATTATATTCTTTCTTAGTTAGTTCTTTCTTTAATTTTTCATGTATACACAAGTCCAAAAGCCTAAACAACTTGACTTTGATCCGAAGCTTGAGCATACACTTCGTAGGAAAAAGAAAGAATCTCGAGCTAACACATCTAATCTATTAGAAGTAGGGACATCTAGCGAAAGAAACTCTAAAATAGTAGAAATGGACCCAAAGGAGCATACAGTTATCTGACCTTAAGAAAAAGATAGAGAACTGACTATGATGGACTTTGCTTTGGGAAACAGAGGTAGAACTTTAGCTAACATTGTCAAGTACAACGGAAATGCCAACAATTTTGAAATACCTCATGATATCATTTCCATGGGTAAGTCTTCACAGTTTAGTGAATTAGCTTTAGAGGACCCAAATGAGCACTTGCAAAATTTTTTAGACATTTATGTTATTTTTAGAAGCAATAGAGATTTGGAGGATGCGGTTAAGCTTAGGTTTTTACCTTTTTCTCTTCAAGATCAGTAAGAGCTTGGTTATCCACTCTTCAACCTAGTTCCATTACTATATAAGACAACTAAATGAAGCTTTTCTTATCTAAATTTTTTCACCTAGTAAGATAACCAAGATGAAAATTGAGATTAGATTATTTTATAATATGAACATGAAAGTCTATATGAGGCCTAGGATAGGTTTAGAGAGATGCTTGCCAAGTTTACTAGCCATGATTTTAATACGTGGAAATAAGTGGACATATTCTACATTAACCTCTCACCCTCTACTCATTGCACTATAGATGCTACAACTGGAGGTGGTTTCATGAAAAAGACTCCGGATGAAGTTTATAATTTGATTGAGGAGATGGATACAAATAACTTCCAATACCATTTAGATTTCCACCTTAAGAAACCACATGGGGTTTATGAGATCAATGATACATTAGCTTTAGTAGTCTAGATAGAAGTTTTGAATAAGAAGTTAAATAGCTTAATAAGTAGATTTGGTAGCAATATCTTTAGACCAGTTAAGTGTAAAAGTTATGGAAGGGCCTCACATTCATCTTTAAAATTTCAAGAAGAAAGTCCTTTTACTCGTGAAATATTTTTAAAGGAGATTATGTCAAATAAAAGGAGATGGATGGACTATGGGACTGCAAAGCTTAATGAGGAGTATTCTACAATTCTAATAATAAAATAACCTCTAAAACTCAAGGACACTAGTAGTTTCACTAGTTTTTTCACCACAGGTAGCTTATAGATTAGATAGGGCTTTGATGAATCTTAGGGTGAATATTAACTTAATGCCTATGTTTATCTTCAAAAAGTTAGGATTAGAAGAGTTAAAACTTACTATAGTCTCGCTATAGATGGTTAATCGACTTGTGACGTATCCGAGGGGAATCATCGAAGATGTACTTAGTCAAGGTTGATAACTTCATTTTCCCTATTAATTTCCTAGTTTTGGATAAGGAGGAGGATAGTGAGTTTCCCATCATCTTGGGATGGCAGTGGGCGCTGATTAATGTCAATAGAGGGAAGCTTGCTCTTTGGCTTTAAAATGAAAAAATTGAGTTTAATGTGATTAAAGCAATGAAACATCCCTCTAATTTTGTTTCATGCAACTTCATTAGAGTTAGACCTTGTCTGAGTGATACATCTATTTATTTGTTTTGATCCACAATAAAGACAATAATTCATGCATGTTCTTTGGAATTAGAGGAAGAGGAAGTTAAGGAAGTGTTAGAAGAGTCTTTTAGTTGGATTCAATCTATGAGGTATGAGCTTTTAGATAGACCAATTAAGCCCCTTTTAAAGCTATTGTTGAGGAGCCACCGAATCTTCATCTTAAACCTCTTCCTTCCTATTAAAATATGTCTTTTTATGACCTCCATCGTAATTACCTGTTGTCATTTCATCATCATTGACTAATATTATAAAGGAGAAATTACTCAAAGTACTAAGAGAGCGTTAGTGTGCTATAAGTTAGACCTTAGCTTACTGGGATATATTTTATGATGTTTTCATATGAATTTCAATGTCATTTAATCCTTATTTTGATGTTTAAATGCTTGATTTATGTTCCCTTTTGTGTTTACATGCAGATTTGATCATTAAACATAACTACAAGTTGAAATGGCCAAGTTTGGAGTCAAATTAGAGACAAATTGGAACTAGAATAGGTGTGGAACTAAATTGAGGACTTAGAGCATCGCGTTATGAGATTCTACACCAAATTTCAAGGCCATATGACAAGCTATGAAGAGTGGACAAAGAAAAGAACAAGAAAAGCTCAGTTGATCATTGGTTTTGGTATAGGTGAATTTGGTGATGCATTAGGTGTATTTTAGAACTCAGATTATTTTGAATTTTTTTTGGGTGCAAGATAATTATGTGGACAGCCTACATACCAAATTTTATGACAATTGAAGGTGTATAGAAGTAGTTAAAGAAGAAAAGGAAAAGAGGGGTAGAAGCTATCAAATTTTAGGACTTAAATCAAATTTGTAAAACAACTTTGTTTTTTATGATTTTTAGGGGAAACCTTGACCAAATTGCCCCTACAACATCTCCAAAGTCCTAGCAACCATCCAAGGCATATATAAGGGGCTTAACAAATGTGAGAAAGGAGGCAGCCCTAGTTTTCCTAAGATTTTCATCGTGTTTCTCCTTGTTTCTTGAAATTTATTGATGTTCTTAGGTTCATGGGTTGAGTTTTTGCTTATATTTGGATTTCCAACAGTTTAATCAAGTTTTTTGAATAGTTTTCATCTTTTTGTTTAGTTGTTTAATGATTTGGGAGTCGCATTTTCGTTTTTCTAGTTTATAACGCATATAAATTAAGTGTTTGACGGATTTTGAGTTTGAATGTCTTGGATAATGTATTGGTTATTGCAAATATATCAATAGATCATTTTATTTTCTTTTTCTAGCCTTTATTATTTTTTTGTGAGCTTTATTTCTTATTATTTCATATATGGATTTATGGAATATTAGCTTGATTGTTGATTTCTCTTATGGGTCTCTCTTTGTTCTTGACAATTTTTATTGGGTTATGTTTGGTAAGTGAAATTTATGCATGTTATTAGGTTCTAATTCATTTAATTTTAGTTTTTGTTCATTTTAGGATTGTTGGAATTTTTACTTTTCTTGTGTTAGTTTTGGGTTTTGTTAATTTAGTTGTAATTAGTTGATTATTAGTATATATAGCTTGAGTTTGCATTAGATTAGGTGTTGAACCTTGGTTTTCATTACTAGTTTGAATTGTTTAGCCTTGATTTATTTGAATGAAGTATAGGTTTTGTTTATTTAATGTAAATTTTGCTTAATTTAGGCATGCATGGCTAATTTTATAAGGGCTTAAAGGGATGAAGGGGTGATTAATTGAGAGAATGTGATTAGATATTTCTTGACTTGGTGCTTTTAGGCTTAGGTTAGTTTGGGACTTTGGGTAAATGCCATGAATTAGGTATTCCCTTTAGACTTAATTACCTTTTAGGTAGCTTCCTAATCTAAAATATAGATTTAAACATATGATACGTAATATTCCTTAGTGATTTTCAAAAGTAGCAATAAGTTAGTTGGATTTGTTATCATACTTAACTAACTAGTTTATTGTCCCATACCTTTAGGTTACACTTTTCAAGCTTGTGTGTTAATGACCTAAGTTAGTAATTCCTTATCAGCTAATGCGTCTTTACTATTAAATTTAGAGAGCTTGTTCTAAGTTATTGTGAAGATAGGGGTATTTCTAGAGCTTGTTAGATTTGCCTAAGTTAGAAGAACTTAGGGTTTGAGAGCTTGTTCAATTCTATAGGCTACCACTTTAGCTAAAGTACCTTTTGTTTAAATTCGAGGATTAATAATTGTCCTAGAATTTAAAGGATACCTTTAGTCCATTTCTTCAATATTGTTAGTAGTCCCCTCATCTTTTGCTTTGTGTTTGTCTTATTGATTGCGTTTATTGCATCTTACCTTAGTTGACTCTCCTCGCTTCAAGGGTTTCTGTTTTCTTTTTCTTTGCATCATTTGAAATAGTAGTAACATTTGCATCATTTGAAACAGCAGTAACATTCTAACTCCTTGTGATTTAACCCTAGCTTGCCATCTATTGCATTTTGAGGTCTAGTTAAGTATTATTATTTAATAACTGACGTTAAACTATCATTGACATAAAATTTTTTAGTCCTTCTATTTGAACCCACAAAATTTTCATGGAGGACGGAAGTAAGCTTTTAGTATAGCCATAACACAGATTAAATCCTAATATGAAGGAGGTGGTTAATAATGAAATAGTTAAACTCTCATATGGTAATATCATCTTTCCTATCTTTGATTCTATACGGGTTAGTCTGATTCAAGTGGTACCTAAAAAAGGGAGAACTAATGTGATGAAAAATGAACAGAATGAGCTGAATGTCACGAGGAAAGTAACTAGATGGTATATATGCATTGGCTATCGAAATTTATTGATTCCATTAGTAAAGATTACTTTCCTCTACCTTTCACTGATTAAGTAATTGAAATATTGGTTGGGTATAGCTTTCATTGTGCCTTAAATGGGTATAGTGAATACTTCCAAATTCTTGTAACCATGAGGATCAGGAAAGGACTACTTTTACCTGTCATTATGACACCTTTACATACAGACACATATCTTTTGGCTTATGTTATTCTTTATCTATTTTTTAGTGATACATGGTGGTAATTTTTGCAAACATGATAGAGACTTATATCAAGGTTTTTATAGATGATTTTTTGTTTTGGACACATCATTTGATGTATGTTTGGAAAATCTAGAGAAGGTATTGAGGAGATGTGAAGAGACCAAATTGGTTTTAAATTAGGAAAATATCACTTTATAGTACAAGAGTGCATAAGATCTCGAGCAAGGGTATAGAAGTAGACCTAACAAAGATTGAAGTAATCATTCAACTTCCACCACATAACTCAGTAGAGTGATTAAGGGTTTCTTAAGACATTCTATGTTGTATAGGAGATTTATCAAGTTTTTTTCTAAGATTACCAAGCCCCTGATTGATTTATTAACCAATGATGTTGTCTTAAATTTTGATGATAACTGTATGTATTCCTTTCATCTCTTAAAGGGAAAAAAAAACACTAGTGAACCTATTTTAGTTTCACTTGATTAGTCTCTTTTATTTGAGTTGATGTGCGATGTGAGTGATTTTACAGTTGGTGTTGTTCTCGAACAAAAGAGAGGTAAAATCTTTCATCTGATATATTATACAAGCTAAACCTTGAATGATGCATAGAAAAATTATACTACTACTAAGAAGGAAATAATATCTATTATGTTCGCCTTTGATAATTTTCAGTCATATTTGATGCTTTCTAAGGTTATAATCTATATGGACCATTTAGCTCTAAATCATTTGATGAACAAGCTAAACATGAAGCCACAATTAATTCGATGAGCTCTTATTTTACAAGAGTTTGAAATCAAAATCAAGGATAAAAAAGGATCAGAAAACTTCATGGCTAACCATTTGTCTCGTCTGAGTAAAGAAGTGATGGAGAAACTAGAAGAACAAGACACCAAAGAGGTATTTCCTAAAGAAAAATTATCAGCCTTGATTACCTTACTATGGTATGTAGATATTATGAATTACTTGGTTGGTAATGTTATTTTCCAAAATTTTCATATCATTAAAAGAAGAAGTTCCTTTCGGAGAACAAGCGATATCTTTGGTATGATTCGTATTTGTACGAGATTTGTGTTGATGGCATAATAAGGAGATATGTACTTGAAGAGGAAAACCCTCCATTTTAAGTATTACTCATTCTTAAGAGACTAGAGGATACTTTTGGCACACTAAGACGAAACATAAGTGTTTGAGCGTAGTTTCTATTGACCCACCTTATTTAAGGATGCATTCCATTTTTTTAAATCTTGTGACAATTGAGGGTTGAAAATATTTCTAGAAGACATGAGATACCATAGAATATCATCTTGGTGTGTGAAATTTTTTATGTATAGGGTATTGACTTCATGAGACTTTTCCATTTGTCATATTGTAACTAATATATTTTGGGGGCTGTGGATTACATGAGCAAATAGGTTGAAGCAGTTGCTCCATTGAACAATGATTCAAGAGACGTGGTTCAATTATTAAAAAAGAACATTTTTTTTACATAATTTGGGATAGCTATAGCTATTATAAGTGATGGAGGGATCACATTTTTATAATGAACAATTAATTCCATTTAGACTAAGTATGATGTTATCCATAAGGTTGCTATACCCTACCATTCTCAAATTAGTGGTTAAGTGGAGATATCCAATTGAAAAATTAAGAGAATTTTGGAAAATAATATTAGTTCATTGAAGAAGAATTGGTCGATGAAGTTGGATAATGTTTTGTCGCAATGCTTTTAAGATGCCTATAGGTATGTCTCTTTACAAATTGGTTTATAGAAAGTCTTGTCACTTATGGAATTAGAGTACAGAACATATTGGCCCATCAATTTTTTAATTTTTCACGCAAAGAAAGTAAGGGAGGAATGATTATTATAGTTAAATGAGTTAGATAAGTTTCATTTCGATGCTTATGATAACTCTAAATTGTATAAGGAGCATATCAAAAGCTAGCATAATAAGCATATCTTCATCTTGAGATTCGGGTTGGTGACAAGGTCTTGATCTATAATTTGTGATTGAAGCTATTTCCTGAGAAGATGCAATCTAAATGGACAGGTTCTTATGAGGTGATCAAGGTTTATCTATTTGGCACGATTGAAGTAACCAATGGCCACTCAAGCTTTAAGGTTAATAGAAAAAAGGCAAAGTTATATGTGCCTAGTATAGCTAAGGAGTCTGCTGAGACTCTCTTACTTTTCAATTCTTACTGAACTAGGAATTTTTCCATTTAGTTGGTTAATTGTGTATGTGTGTTTCTTTTATTTTGTGTTGTGATACCTTATTTTAGTGTTGTTAACCTTTTTAGTATGTTTTAGTTTAGTTTGATGTACCTTCCTTAGTGTTTCCTTTAATTTTAGCATGATTACCTTACGGGTTGTTTGATTGAGTTTTTCGTTGTGGTTGTTGTATTGGATTTTGTGTATTTTTATAGATTTTTGTGTTGTCTGTCTTGATTTCTGTGTTGTATTAATGTGTTTTTTTTTCGATTTCTGTGATGTTCTTTATTGATTTTTGAGTGTTTAAAATTCTAGTTCTTCAGCAATTTGATGAAAAACCCTTTGAATTTTGTTAACCCTTGATTTAGGAAGCATTTAATGGAACTTTTAGAATTAAATTCACTTCGAAATTATTTGAGCATCCCATCAATGGTGGTTTGATGAACTACCATTGAAGGCCTGTTCAACCCCCATTAATCTTTCTGGACCATCAATGATGGGTATTAACAACGTTATTGATAGACCCAACAACTGCTATTGATCTTCCTAAAAGGCACAAAAATGATAAAATTTTGAATAAAAACCCTATATTTTTCCTATTTCCCTTTCTTCTTCCTCTGTACACCCTCTCGCTATTGTAAAACTACCTTCATCATCGACCACCACCCAATTTGCTCTAATTTTATGCCTAAAACTCCTTTTTTATTCCTTTCTTTACCATGTCACTCACTTATCACTTTTCATCCCTCAAAACCCTAAAATTTCTCCATTTCTCTTACCTATACATTGTTCACTATTGCCTTTCACCCTTTTCTCTTAATTTTCTCCACTTTTCTTGGCCTTTTGAGCACAATTTTAGAACCATTGTACTCTAATTCTCCCCATCTATCATTTGGTACCAATTTCATCACCTATTGTTAAGAGTTAAAATTATAGTATTTTTGGATGTTATTTAATGTTAATTTAACCTTATTTTAGTGCTTAAATGTTCCATTTATGTGTTATTATGTTTACTTTGTAGGAGGAAGCTTAAAGATAGAGATTGGAGTAAAAATATGGAAGTTTTGTCAAAATTCAACTAAAAGTCAACCATCAACGGCACCCTACTAGGGTCACGATGGATGAACAGGGTGCCGTTATGGATAAATAGTGCAACAACTATTTTTGACCTAAATCTTCAACATTTATGGCTTGTCTTCTTCCTCCACTTGCAACTACTCAATCCTTATATAAAGGGACCTCTCTCAGACGTTTTAAGCATCAATTTTAGGATAAAAACATCTTAGTTTTTAGATCAAAGTAGTCTTATGATATTTTTCATTTCTTTCTTTTGTAATTTGAGTTTTTCAGGTTATTTGAAGTTCCAACAACTTCATACACATAGTTTAGAGTTATAATACCATTTAGGGATGTGATTTGGTTCATTCTAAACTTTTAATTTCGTGTATTATTATTGTTATTTTGAATTAATCAAATTATTGTTGCTTAAATTATATTTTTCATATGCTTTGATTAATTGTTGTGCTTAATGTTTAATTTCAGTTAAGTTATTATGTTGAATTTATTTATGGATGATCAATTGTGTTATTTTGTGATTAATGCATGATTAGTGAATTAATATTTGTTTATTGAATGCTTAATGCTTATCTTGAACTGTTCACTTAGGATATTGCAATCAGATAATATAGGATATGATAGTCTCTACTTAGGTTATTAGAAAAGTCAATAAACAACATGGTTTAAATCAATGAACTAACCAAAGATTGGTTAATCATGAGAGTGCTAGTCTTAGATTATGATAATTTAAGACTAGATTTCCTAAGCTTTGAATCCTATTACCTAAGTCTGAGGCATAACCAAACCCCAGGATAGGACTAATAGAGATAAGTCAGTATCTTAATCATAGTGCAAGTTAATTTAGAGAAGACCTTAGATTAAGCATCACTGATCCATCAATTAAATTATCAACTACTAAAGCTTAACTAAATAACTTAGGAAAAGCAATCTGTATCTCTTTTTATAATAGATTAGAATTTTTCTAGGAATTTTATATTAGCTTTTAGTTATTTATTTTCTTAAAATTATAAAGCTAAGTGTTCTCTAAATAATTGTAATCCGATTGACCTAGTACTTACATCATATAAACTTTCTCGTGGGATTGATACTCGGAGTTTTAAATATACGTTACTTTATTACTTGATTCAATTGGTATGCTTGCTGAAAGTTGGTCTCGAGTTAATTGTTAAATTGCGTGTTGAAAGATAGATTAATTTGAGCTAATTTTATATGTGGCCAACTGCAATCAAGTTTTTGTATCTTACTTGCCACTAATAAAGAAATATTTTGACAACGGTGAGAATATTTCGATGAGGTTAACTAGAGGTTACTTTCACTTAAATGAATTTTGACCTCATTTCGGCCATAGTTTTGCACAATTTGCTGAGAAATGCTACCTTGGGCTAATATTGTCACCTCTTCCCTTAAAAGGCCTGCTTTTGATCTTTATCATTTTACTATTTAAGAAAATTCGAACTAGTACATGACACTTTGAGGTAATGATCTCATCATGGAGCGGTTGGTGGCACCAACACTCGAGTCTGAGTTTGATGTCTTTAGTGCCTTTTGAATCTAGGCTGGGAGCCAATTTTATTAGTTACTAGCTTGTACAACCTTACCTTGGTTTATAAGTTTTATACAAACATTGAGGCTAAGGAGGCGGTCAACATCAGTGAGGTTCGTAGCATTGTGAGAGCTACTCCTATTTTCTTATCACTCATGCTTTCATTTCAAACCATTTAGGAGTACCCGATGAAGGGGAGGTTTATGTTAAGGCAATGGATACTTTTCATTGAGATTTGATATCATCTGTTCTTAACTTTTCCACAGTTGTAGCTCGAGATGCCCTGAGACTAGTTAAGATAAACCCCCAAGCATTCACTATATCATATTTAGGGGTTAGAGAGCTTATCATTGTGACACTATTTAGTGCCAATATCACCCCTAGGGCTAATGGTTGAATGAAGTGAGTTTTGGAGATGCATAAATTCTTTACAAGATGTTGCATGGATTGAACTCAATTTGAAGGTTACTACTATTTAGATTCATGATCACTGTCTTGAAAGGTTGTTTAGATACTGAGACCTAGCAAGAACTTCTGTTTTCCTTGTTTTTTTATTTAGATATTCAGAGCAGCAGGAGTTTCTTAGATGATGAGGTACCACTAGAGCCTATAAGAGCATTGGCGATCTCTTATTCCACATTTAAGCTATGGAAGTATGTTTGAGTAAGAGGTGAATGGAAAAACCTCATTGTCTGACATTTGGAGGAGGGTGAGAGACTTGATGACCACACTATTCTATTTACACCTGTTACACCTGAGAAGGTTATAGGTGAGGTGTCTTTTAAGGTGACACTGAGTGTTCATCCTCCACCTATGGCTTCTCCTGCTTTTGTGCCTCCTTTTGATACACCTTCTCCTTTTGATCTTGGACATTTCATTTGTGTTATTTGATTTTCGTCTGTTTTCCTTTCGTTGTTCTTAGTTATTTTTAGTTGTGTTTCATTATTTTCAATTGTATTTTCATTATTTCAGTTGTATTTTTGCTCTTTGGATGTATTTTGATCATATATTATAGTGGAGCATTTATTTTATTTATATTTTATCTCTTATGCCTAAATCTTTTTATTTAGTTTTGGTCACTGTAAATTGTTCCCCATATACTCCAACGAATCCATAAGCATCATATATTATCACCGAGTGTATTGTTATTCCTTTTCCTCTCACCTTTAAGATTTATTTTTGATTTTCTAAACTGTGAGGACACTATTTCATTCAAGTGTAGGGGAGGGATCTAATTAATACACACTTATGTTATTTATATAATTTGTGGATTTTTTTTTCAATTTTGATGAATATCATTAAAAAATTTTCCTTTTGATTTTGATTTCTTTGATGATTTGAGATGTTTTTTGGTTGATCATGAATGTTATGGATTAAATATTTTTAAATTACTTCATATTTTGGTAAATGGGTACCTAATGCTCATAATGATGTTCTATGTATAAAATGCATATTGCAAAGTGAATTATGACTTCTTTAAACATTTTTTGCTATCTTATTTAAGTTAATTGTGAGAAAAAATGAAATGAAAATGAAAATAAAAAAATGAATAAGATAAGAATAAGTGAGTTACATTTTGTTCACTTCGTTGGCTTTAAACCAATAAAAGGTTGAAGTTAATGTATGGTGTTAGTAGCCAGTTGATGTGAGGTGACTCAACTGAATAACGGGAGGTTGCTCACCATAAAATATTCATCTTTGCGTAAAAAGAATGAGTGACTTCTCAATCAAGTTTAAAAGTTCATATTTTTGTTTAAGTTTTGTTCATAAATGAATAACTGATGTAGATTTAGTTTAAAAGATGTTGCATTTTACTTTTCTTATATTCATTTTACATGTGGAATTGAATTATGTGATTTAGGTTGAAGTTTGAAGAAATAAGAAGTGATTTGAATCCATTTATGGTTAATATGATTAATTAATTATATAATATCTCAATGATTCATTTTGAATGAAAGATTAAGGAAATCTTTTCAATGATTATGTTTGATGATTTTGAGCTAATTTCCCTATGATTATGTCTAACTTTGAAATGAATGAATGAATGATTGATTTGCTTGAGGCCAAGTAAATGCTTAAGTTCAGGAAAATTGTCAGGGGTCAAATTGATAGTGTTTTCAATTGATTTTTATTATTTGTCCCTATTTAGTGCTTAAATTTTTAATTTTTTTTAGAAATGATTAAATTGTAGATGGATGTGAATAGTTGAGGAATTATCCAAAAAGGATGCAAAAATATCACATTTTAGACCATCAATGTAGGTATGGACAAACCTACCTTGATGTCTCTAGAAACCCATATTAAAGGATATAGGAATAGGTTAGCAACAACAGTTCTATTGTCTATTAACGGCATCGTTGTTCTTCGAAGTCCAACCATCGTTGTAGGTGCCATACAATAAAATTTCCACCAAAAAGCTCCACAATTTCTATTGAAGCATGCTTGGCAATGAATGCCTTGCTTACTAAGGACAAAAAGGGTTATCCTTAACCCTCTAGAGATGGGAATTAAAGGGAGATATTTTAGATTAAGAGATAGATATTAAATTCTCTCTTGAGTTTTCCTTAGTTTTTCTTAGTGTTCTTAATTTCAAACACTTGTAATTGAGAGTTTAAGTTGTTTTATGAGATTTTGAGCATTGGAGCTTGTTTTTTAGACCTATTTCTTAATTTTGAGATCATCTTTGGTGTTTTCTAAACTCAGATCACATTATATTTTTCTCTTGTTTTAAGATTAATCCAATTGTATTGCTTAACTTATTTATTTGATGTTCTTTGATTCTTATGTGATTTGATTGAAAATTTTGAGTTTTATTAGAGCTAAGATTGTGTTTCAGAGCTACTGAACCATTTTAGAGCTTAACTTGGGGTTTCTTTTTAACTTAAAACTCGTTATATATCATTGTATTTTCTTTCTTTGGTTAATATGTGTGGCTAATTTGATATATAGCTAAGGAATGGTTAGTAAATGATTTAATTAAACTTTTTTGCATGATTTATATACTAATGTTCATTTATTAAAGGGTCTAATTCTCTATTTTTAAGCTGGCCATTTAATTTAGGATCCAAGAAATTTACCTAGGTTGTTGGATTAATCAATAAATGACATAATATAATCATTGCATGCCCAAACCTTAATTAATTGTGAGAGTTTTAGTGTTAAAATAAGATGTCTTAGTATTAAACTTCTTTAATCTTTATGCCTACTGCCTAATTTTGATCAATGACTAAACTTCGAGTTAGGATTAGTAGAGAAAAGTCATAGTCTTAACCATAACTTTGTCTTAAATTTGTGAAGATACTCTAAATCAGTTGTCATAAGTTCTAATTACTCCATTAAATCATTGAACATCTAATCCTTAGCTAATTTTTTTGATTTGGTAATTTTTTAAAAGTAACCTGACCTCATTTACATTATTTGAAATCAGGTTAATTTAGTTTAGGGGTCGTTTGAAAATGATTCTGCTTTCAGATTTAGTTTTTGGATTTTTTAAACACAAAAATTAATAAAGAACATCACAGAAATTGAAAAAAATACTAATACAGCACAAAAATCGAGACAGACAATATAAAAATCTATAAAAATATATATAACTCAATACAAAAATACAACAACCACAACCAAAACTCAATCAAACGGCCCTTTAGCATTGTTTGGCTTTAAAATTAGTAAATATAATATTGCTAGATAATTGTAAGCTAACTGACCTAAAAGTTGTAGTTTTCCCTCGTGGGATCAACATTTAGACTCCTTAGTCTCCTGTATTACTTATATGATAGGTGCACTTGTTTATACGTTGGTTTTAAATCAAGTTATGAAATTGTGCTAAAAGTTTAATAAACTAAATCAACAACTTAATTAGGAGACCTAAATGACTTAAAAATGGGTACAATTTAATAACCAATATACCAGAAAAACTATATAATCTACCCATTATCAAATTCACTCACACTTAAGTGATTGCTTGTCCTTGAGCCATCAACCTTAACACTCTTTCAGAAATAATTCCAATAGAAGCTAACAGTTAATTGGATACTTTAACGCATATCAATGTAATTATTAAAATCATTATTTTCTAATTCAATCTTGACTATGAACTAACACATATAGTCATATGACATGATAAATCAACCTTTTACACATAACCCTATATAGATAGCCATATAAACTTGGTTACAAGATACTTCGATAGGTGTATTTTACACTCCATCCTATATGGCAAATGCATTTTATGCCCCATGTTGTCTTTAACAATAACTTGGCAAGTGCATTTTATGCTTCATCTTACCCTTTTCATACACTTTTAATTACTAAATTTTCTTCTTTAACTTTATAAAATTTAGAAAAGTTAATTGACAGTATCAAATTTAGAAAATATAATTGATTTCCTAATTACTAAAAAAATTAATTTTAATTTAAACATTTTACTCCAAGCTTGCATAACAAATCTATATAGAGTTTTTTTATAAAAAATTTAATATCACTTAAAAGGGTCAGTTTAACACATCATACAACCATAATTAAGAGAGGTTATGATTAATTAAGAGTTATTCAGTATTAATCATGATGAATAGATCAATTGTATTAAAATATATGCATTAATAATCAACTTACCATTAGAATAATAAACAGTCATATTCCTTGTTGATTAGGAGAAAGCTAGACAAGGCTATGGTTAATGCTTGTTGGTTAATTGAATTCCCCAGTAGTAGAGATACAAGAGTTATCAAATAGAAGTCCTACACATTACCTTTTCAGATTTAACAACTTCTTGACTAAGGTGGATGGATTTAATGAAGGAACTAAGAGGGGCATGGAAGTGCAGGTTTATGGCTATAAGCAGTTTGTATGTGTTTAAAGGTTAAAGGTTATCAAAGTTGAACTAAAGAGGCTTATTTTAGACTACTAAAAAAGGGAAAGAGGAGATGTATAAAGAGCTATCAATGCTTTGCAGGAAGTGCAACCGTAGTTGAATAAGAATCCTAGAAATGCAACCATAAGACTAAGGGAGAAAAATGCCATGTAGGATTATGTTGATGCACTGGAGACCTACCACTCCCTCTTAAGATAAAAAACTAAAATTCAATGGCTAAAGGAAAGAGATGACAATTCTACATCCTCTGATAAATCTAGCCATAGTTAGGTAGAACTCAAACAAAATTAATTCTCTTAAATATACTTATGGAAATGATCACAGTAGGCCAGAGGAGCTTAGCATGCTAAATACAAGAAACTTAGCATTACTTCTCTTTCCTTTATAGATGAATTTTTGCTCCTATGTAGAGATCATTTACCATCTGTGTGTTTAAAGAAAGATGCCTTAGATGAGTTCTAAGAGATGTCTGGCCTATCAATTAATCTTTAAAAGAGTTCCTTCTATCTTTCAAGGATGAATGAAAATGTTTCACTAATTTTAGTTATGACAATGGGTCATCTCCCTTTCACCTATCTTGGTATACCGATCACTGCTAGTAAACCTACTTTAGGATGTTGTACCCCTCTCTTGGAGAAATCACTATAAGAATTGAGTCTTGGTGTAATAAAAAGCTGTCTTATATAAGTAAAATAAAATTAGTAAAGGTTTTTCTTTCTCAAATCTCCTCTTATTGGAATAATTCCATAACCTTGCCTAAGAAGGTTACAAAATTAGTGGATAGGCTAGTAAGAAATTTTCTCTAGTTTGGTCAAACTATCTAGAAGAGCCAAGCAAAAATTAAATGTAGTGATGTATGTAAGCCTAAAAAGATAAGGGGTCTGGTATTTTGCTCCAGTAACTTAGCTAGACAAATTACTATTAGTAAAAGGATCTCAAGAATATTTCGTGATAAACAAGCCCTTTTGGTGCAATTGGTCCACATCTAGTTTTTAAGAGGCAAGAGCTTCTCTCTTTGAACCATCCCTACTTTCACTCCTTGCTATTAGTATTATAAGGTTTCAATAAGATCACATGAAACATCTAATGTATATCTAAGTGAGAAGACAATATCAAGTAATAGGCTAGCTTACCAATAAGCTCTTTTACGAGGAATGAACTCTAACATTGCTTACTATCTCATTATGCATGTTAATAAAGATTCCATTTTAACGGAGGATAAGCTTTATGATACTAGATTTCCTTTATCAAACTTTAAGTATCTCATTTTTGGATTAGCCCATTTAACGGAGGAATGACGTTACAGCTTTTGCTAGATATGCTCTTATCATGTCAAAATCCTCATGCCATCCTTTGACAAACTTGAATGTAGCAAGACTCGTACCATTATACATAGTGGCCAAATTGTCTAAAGTCATTGGTTTCTATCTTGTCGCAATATCAAATAGAATATCCCCTATTGCCTACTTCTTTTATAAGTTATATTAGAATTAGGCAATAACAAACAAATTTGCTAATTACTTTGGATGGCACTTGTATAATGCCTCAAGTATAATTCCAATATTCTTGAAAATCTCCATCTAAAACCTTTTGACAAAGCGAGTATCTCTATTTAAAATAGTCTATGAAATATCCCAATACTTTACATGTTTAAAAAATAGACATATTTCGTCTTTGGCTATAAATTTTGTAGGCACATAGATGAATACTTATACATGCTAAACTAATACACTACTTCCATAATATTGCCACATCCTCTAAACTTTAGTAGGCATATAATGAAATACTTAGAGATACTCTCTCAAGACTTCTTTGGTACTGGTAATGGTTTTAGTATAACTACGAGCAAACTTGTATCTACCTTATCTTATTAAAATTTTAGACAATTCTTCATGTATATCTCAAAATAATCCCGTATTTAGGGCTAATAGTATGCATACATCATAAGTTCCAAAGTATAATGTATTCCTTGGTGTCCTAATTATTTCGAGTTATGACACTCCTTAATTATTTCCTTCTTCATGTACAGCTCATTCTCCCCTAATATTTGGAAAACTTGTCATAAGTGCTTAATATTTCCTTTAATTTCTCACTATATACTATGATATTATCCAAGTATCCATGAAAATTTTATCTAAAAATGGTTGAAATACTTGGTTTATAAGGGTGCAAACGAAGTTGAGTGCATTTGTAAATATAAAAGGCATAACTAGGACCTAATGATATTTAGAACTTGTAATATAAGTTATCTTTGGCTAATTTTCTATCCTCACTTGATTTTTCATTGATCTCAAGTGAAGCTTGGTGAAGTATCTTACACCTCTAAGTTGATTAAACAAGTTAACAATGAATAGAATAAGATACTTGTTCTTTACCATAACCTTATTAAGTATTTGGTAGTTAATACATAATTAGAATGACCCATCATACATCTTTTGAAAGAGCATGAGTGCACCATCTGGAGCTTTTGATTATTAGATATATCCCATATTCAACAATTCCTTTAATTGCCTCCTTAATTTTTCAAGCTTGGGAGGCAACATACAGCAAAGGACTACCGCAAACAGAGTGGCACCTTATACCAACTTGATCTTGTGACCTACTTCACACTTTAACGGAAGTTTCTTTAGCAACTCAGGTGGTATAACATCCTTGAAATCCATAAGGACCTTTTTACTTCCTTTAGATAGTTCATTTGATGAGCTTTCTTTCCCTCAAAAGCTACTGAAAAAAGTTGTTTACGCTCCTTTATGCCTTTTAAAAAGTTGCATGGTCGAAAATTGTTTAGTTTAAAGACTTACTTCTAGTGCTAATGACACCATGCACATATTTCCTTTTAGTGAGTTTGTCACTGACTACTAAATGATAAATTCCTAATAACCCAACTATGTAGTAAGATAAGTTAAGGTCAATTTCACAAAGAACTGATTCGTGTTTTTAATTGTTTTTAATGATACATAAAAGAAAACAGAAATAAAAATCCCTTAGTCCAATGAAATTAAAATAAATAGAATATAAAACTTAAAAAATTAAATTAAATATGCAATAACATAAAATAAAAAGAAATAGATAATAATAACTAGAAGTTAGGTAGAAGATACTTTCAGGATTCATAAATTACAATTGATCATTGAAAACATATAGAATATGTTATGCCTAAGATACTATTCTATAAACACAAACAAGCTCTTACGTCATAAATTCCTCTAATTTTTGAAAAATTCAACAAATTCTAAAAATACTCTTAGATACGCGATAACTTAGAACAAGCTCTCTAGGTTTAGTGGCATAACAACATTAAGAGCTAAGGAATAGCTAGCTAAGGAATAGCTAACTAAGGTCATAATCTCACAAGCTCGGATCATGTAACCTAAAAAATTAAAACTTTAAGTTAAGTTGATTAAATTTCACATACAAAATCAATTAACTTATTGCTAATGATGGCAATCGCTAATACAAATTATGTATCAAAAGCTCAAACCTAGCAATCAAACTACAAATCATAAATAAGATGGCCAATCCTATAATATAATTCCTAATTCCTAGCATTTAATTAGAGTTCCAATTCAATCCTAGCATAGAACACAAAAAAAAAAAAAAACAAAAAGAAAATAAATT
>JAOXYD010000006.1:13241632-13251685 GCA_028565735.1 Pinacopodium congolense
AAATGTGACCCTATCAGTATGGGAGGATATGTTATTAGACTGTGATGGGATTGTCTAATAAAAGACCTGCATAATTTTCTTTGACTTCTCTCCTCTCTCTCTCTAAGTTCTGCAGAATTAGCAAAACTCTCTCCCTATATGTATTTATTTTCTGTGAGTTTTTCAGGTCATCGGGATAACTCCAAGTGATAAATTCTGTAATTTACAGACAAATAAACACAAAATTAGGTTTAAGTTCTACATAAAATCACGTTTATATGATTAGATCTATGATTTGTTCATATTTTAAACTTAAAAAATATAACAGAACATACATAGAGCTGCTAGTATGTTTAATTAAAATTAAGTTAAAAACTATCAACATTCTCCATTTGAAGTCTACCAATTGTTAAGTTGGTATCAAATATTATTCCAACAGAAATAAAGACACATTAACAATATTAGACAAATAAAAATTGAATAGTATTACTTAAAATTAAGTAGTTAGAAACTGGTATACATTTATAAAATTTAGAGTAGAGAACAATAAAACCTAGCATTGTGTGTAAAGATAGACTTATTAATTATTGATAAGTAAACATCATAAGCTTAGATTAAGTTACTATTTCTGGTTAGCTAATACTTAAATAAATGAAAATACGAAAATTTTACATTTGAGAGCAAACTTTATCGACCAAATAATATAAATGGTGGCTGTAAAAAATTTAACAGCAGAATTTGAAAGAATTGTATGCTTTAAGCAATTACCAAAAAAGTAGCAGACTTCAAGAATTAAATTCAAATTGTTTTAAAAATTTTATAAAATATTTTTATTTCAAAAAATTAAATAATTTATGTTCAAGAAGTTGTTTATTAAATTTAAGCATCATTTTGTAAATACATATTATAATTAAGTTATCATGAATGTAATATTTAATTGAATTTATGCAAGCAATTTTAAGTTTAAAATAAAAATTATATTCACAAATATCAAGTCTACTACTATAAAATGGTTTAAATTTTAATTTATTAATAAAATTTGTTAAGATAGATTAAAATTATACTGTGAATATTTAAATAAAATTTTTAAAAATTTAACCTTTAATCTTTTTTTTATTTTAGATATTATTTGGTGATTTATTTTATAATACATATTATTATTATATGATTTTCCATTAGTATTATGTCTTATAATGCTTTGAATATATTAAATTTATATTTTTACTATTGTTTTATTTATAAAAATCATGTAGTAAAAATTTAATTTAAAGTATTTTATAGTTCATTAATTAATAAAATAAGTAAAAATTTCACACTTTTCATAGTTGATCGAAAAATTTTATTTAACTTACATAAACTAACGTTAGTAATAACATATTCTAAGTAAATAATATATACAACTACGTAAAATAGGCAACTTTGAGGATGACCGAATAATTTTTATTTGAGAAACAACAAACGGGTGCTTAACCTTTGTTTTACAATTTTAAGAGTGAAATCTCAAAAATTAGGGGATTTACCATCAATGATTTTGGCTTATTAGTAATTTTTTAGAATTTCTTTCGCTAATTCATATTTTAACAGATTTTACGTTTTTTGGTAAAAAAAATTCATGGCCACGAACAGAAGATTGGACATGATCTGATCAAACTAAAGATGAAAAGGACACAATAGAATAATGATATTTCGTTATCCCATAAATATTCGGCAATTTAATTTGAGATTTATATACCCTTTGTACGCATAATGGAAGTCTAGAGAAAAATATTCGTCTTAGTGCTACCAATCTTCAAAATGTTAGAGGTTTTCGAAAAAAAAATAACTCCAATATGTTACAGCCTTAAGGGCAACGCGCAGTCAACAGATTTCCCACACGTAACCATGGCAAACCATTTAAGGAGACAGCATAGAGCTCAACCAATTCCATTTACTTTCAGACGAATATAAACAATAAACGAATGCAAATCATAAGACACAGTAACACCACAACAGTACTTATCTCGCTTGACAAGGAAATATACCAGAAATGGGCTTGCCAGCGATGTCTTTCCTCATTCTATAATGGAAGGCCGAGTTTTAATGATATATTTTAGTGCCTGTATATTTCGGCAACAGATAAGTTGTGGATGTGAAAGTACAGTTTCCAAGTGAAAACAATGATAAAATGAGGATTTTAATATATAGTGAAAGGGAAAAGCAAAAACAAGGTCATGTGATCATAGCAGAGTAAGGGAATCCAACAAGACGGTTCCCGAGAGACTTTTCAACTCTTTGCCGACCCACCATTCTTTATCCAAACCCTACTCCACCTTAATAATTGCCTTTCACTTATTAGATCTCCTCTTTTTACGAAAGGTCACTAGTGGGTTACTGTGCTTTTAACAAGGGTGAGGGTAGATGGGTTGGTTCCAACTAGGGTTTCTAGGTGGGTTTAGAACTATATATATGTGGTAGCTGTAAAGGGTATAACTATAAGACTAGTTTGCAGATAGACCTTCAGCGGCTTAGGTTTTTTTCATGATAGGTTGGTCTTTTGATGTGGAATATGTGATTTTTCTAGGGTGGGGGTACCTGATGTTGTTCGCTGATTTGCGTTGATATACACATACAGTATAAGTGGAGTATAGGTTGTCTGGTGGTGTGATCTTTATGTCATCTTACTCTTTGGAACATATCTTCTCCCTTTTTCCTCTTTTGCTACATATGGAAGGAGTGGAAGCTCTTATCATGATGTATTTTATCCAAGTATAAATACTCTCCTTTGTTCTACCTTTTATCTGTTAGTTATTATCATATAGAGTTGGTTGTGTGAATTCTATCTGAAGATGTATGGCCTTGAAGTTAGATCTGACTTAGCTGGTTGAAGCTAAGCCTTTTTATCTGCATCTGTTATTTTTATCTTTCCTGACGCTGTATTGTAGGGTTCGTAACGGAACTAGAAGGGGAGGTGCATCGTTGATGCTTTGATAGAGTTAAGAAGTGGAGCTCCTTGAAGTCCAATAAAGGTTCTTGCTGGGTGGATTTAGCTGCTGAGTTATGGATCCCAAAAACCCTATCCTTTATGGGATGTTCTCAGGATGGGTTTGTGGCTTGCATATCTCGGGAGCTACATTACTCGACGTTAGATCCTTGTTTGGATTGAAGGGAGCTCTACATCTCTTCCCTTTCATGGGAAAATTTGCATTTATTGTTATTTTCTTATTAATTTCATGGTAGTTGCTGCCTGGTAAGTTCTGCTTCTATCACATTCTGTTTTCATTTTTAATTCCAAAACTTGTAATTCTTGTAAATTGAATGCGGTAGTTCAAGCTCTGAACTTTACTATTTCTGTGTTGACCTTCTGTTGGCGCTTATTGCAATTGTCAGCGGGATCCAACTGAACTCCACCGGAGCCAGTGAACAGTCAGAAAATTAAGTTGTTAGATCACATGCTGCACAGGCAATCGATTGTACTTGTTGATTTACTTTTAGAGAGGGGGAGGAGAGAGAGTCGTGATTAATTTTGTTTTGTTTTGATACATGTTTCTGTAAAGATTGACTGGAAATGTATGACATACGAATAATAATAATTGATTGTTCTAGTCATGGGGACGCAATGGTAACAGCTTATAAAGCAAACTGCATTGAGTTTTATGGATAAAGTTTTTCAGACGCGATTGAACGAGAGCATCCAATAGCAAGAAAATTATGTTGAAACCGGTGCTCATCTTGTGCTTCATTGCATTGTAGGGAATAAATGTAAATTTTCGGGTAAATATGTATTTTCTTAGTGAAATGTGCAGTTGCTATAATTATCCAAAAAATTAACAAAGGCTATATGGAATTGAGCTGTGTGGCTATAAATATGTATGTTTTCATAATAAAACGGTTAATTCTAGAGTTCAAACAAGCGCTTGGGATTTTTATTCACTGGACATTTGGAATTTATATGTGAGTAGAGAGATAAATTGCAACTCATTATTGGAGTTTATCGAAGATAATAAGAACAAATGCTAAAACATCTTATAGGGCCAAATTTAACAGCATATCTTGTATTTTTTAAAAAATTGTAAGTGGTCATTTCAATGGTTAGGGTTTTATTATATTCTTGTATATATATATATATTGAAGAATTCATTAAATTTTGAGAATTTTCTTTCAAATTATTTCTTGGTATGGTGTTATTAGTGCCGATAATTAAAACCATCAATTTACTATTATATGGTTGGAGTAGAAGGCACGTGTAAAGGTATTCTTGATGAAATGCCATAGCAGAATCATCAATTTACTATTATCTTGGTTGAAGTAGACAGCAAAGGTAGAAAACGATTTTTCCTTATGGCATAACTTCGAGTGATAATTTTAGAATTTTGATTATCTAAGTTTAAATGAAGGGTGAAAATTATGATAAATGAACTCGATTTCTCGGGACATTATTAAAAGTCGAAAAGAAATTTGGTTTTATAGATAGAACAATCAAGTAGCTGGGTAAAGAATCATATTTCAAAGATTGGTGAACTAATAATTCATTATTAGTTTGTTGGATAATGAATACTATTGAATCTTCATTGTGTTTGATTATATCACACATGAAGGTGGTGTAGGATCATTAGGAGGATATAATGAAACAATTTTTCATGTATACAATAATTGAAAGATGATTTTGTTGAGTGCAAATAAAGGTGATTGATTATTATTACCTATTATGAAAAATTGAAAAAAATGTTGGAAGAATTGATAAATTATGAATAGATGTCAATGTGCATGTGTGGGTTATGCATTTGTAATCTCAGGTTTATGTTGTAGAAGAAATGTGAAGAGGAGAAGGTCCACCAATTTCTTATAGGACTCAACGAGACAATTTATAGAATAGTGAGGTCCAATATACTTTCGCATGACCTTTTGCCAAGTTTGAATAGAGTTTATTCAACTTTGATTAAGAAAAACATGTGAGAACTATTGCTCATGGCAAGGAGGAGTGTGATGAGGTAATGAACTTTGTTGTATAATTCGAATCTAGATCTTGTAATCGCGGTGAAAGAAAAGACAATAATGTTGTGTGTAGCAATTGCAACAGTACATGATATGAATCAGATAGTTGTTTTCAGTTGATTAATTACCTTGAATGGTGGGGAGATTGCCTCATGGAATTGAATGAGGAGCTAGACGTGGTAAGGGAAGACAACAAGTTATTACCTTTAATGGTAGAGGACGTGGTAAGGGAGGATAGCAAGTTATTACCTCTAATGGTAGACGACGTGGAGGAGCAATTAAGGCAAATGCAACACAAGTCTCGGCATTAGAGATAGTAGTGAATGTTTTGATTTCAAGCATTGAAAAATTTGATGTTAGTGGGCTTAATGGTGAGTAGTGTCAAACATTGATCAATCTCTTGAATGTTGTTAAGATAGGAGCTACTGAAAAATTAACTGTTAAGCGCTCTTCCATAAAATAGATTATCGACACGGGTATTTCTAATCATATGACAAGACAGTTGGAATGTCTAATTGATGTTCGTGTTGTAATGGAGTGTCATGTAGGACTTCCAAATAGGAAGCAAACTTCTCTTGTAAAGGAAGGAGTAGTTGTACTTAGTGATAAATTTAAACTAACCAATGTTCTTTTTGTTTCATTTTTAAGTTGTAATTTGATCTCCTTATTGCAAATGATTGACAAATCAAATTGTGTCATTCAGTTTACTAACATGTTTTACGTTATACAGGACTGCACTTCGAGGATGCTAATTGGTGTAAGTGAGTAACAGAAGGGGCTCTACTATTTTCGAGGGATGGCTATAACACTAGCTATGAAAACTGGTGGTGACAGCTATTTTGATATGTGGCACAAGCGATTAGAACATCCATCGTCTAAGGGTGTAGAGCTAGTTTCTACTGTTGGTGTTGGTAAGATTAATAAATTTAAGTAATAAAGTACGTGATGTTTGTCTTAAAGCAAAATAATCAAGAGATAGTTTTCCTATTAGTGATAAAAACAACCGATATATTTCAGTTGATTCACTATGACTTGTAAGATCCTTATCGAATCCAACTCTTTATGGTGCTAGATATTATTTAACCATTATTGATAATTGTTCATGAGTAGTGTAGATTTAATTATTGATTGATAAAAGGAAGGTTTCAATGAATTTGTGTAATTTCTTTACTATGGTGGGGCATCAGTTTAACAAGCAAATAAAACTTGTACGTAGTAATAATGATACAAAATTTTAATGTGTGGACAATTTTTTTTCTAGAATATGGTATTGTGTATAAAACATCTTGTAAAGGAATTCCACTACAAAATGGGTAGGTAGAATGTAAGCCTAGGCATATACTTAATGCAGTTCGTGTATTGTAGTTCCAAGTTAATCATCCTATAGAATTTTGGGGGAAATGTAATTTGATTACCGGATATTCGATCAATCAAACACAGTAGTAATCTTGAATGGCAAAATACTGTATGAAATTTCATATGGTAGAACATCTTTACTTGAACATTTGCATGTATTTGGATTTTTGTGTTATGTGAATAATCAAGACTAGAAAGGGAACAAATTTGCTAGTTGTAGTTAGAAATGTGTTTTTATATGCTATCCTTATGGAAAAAAGGGATGGAGAGTATATGAGTTAGAGTTAGGTGTGTTCTTGGTATTGAGAGATGTTATATTTTGTGAGTGTGAGTTTGCTTAAATGATGATTTAAGAGTTACCATTAATACAAAAGATGACATTGGACCAAGTTATATGGAAGATTGGTGTGGAGTAGAAATTTTATGTTATTTGAAAGGTAACTTGAGTCAAGAAATTTTGTTAACTGCTGACTATGACTTACAATTATATGCTTAACGTGATTCGGATTGGGCAAGTTGTCTCTTAACTCGACGATCTCTTACCAGTTGATTTATTTTACTTGATAATTCTCTTATGATTTAGAAAATTAAAAAACAATATATGGTGTCTCGCTCTTCTGCTGAGGCAGAATATCGATTTATGACTATTACAATTTGTTAGTTCAAATGGATAAGGCATTATTATTTTGTTTTAATGTTTCTCATCCTCGATCTATGAAGCTCTATTGTGACAGTCAGGCTGCTTTGCATGTTGCTGCAAATTTTGTTTCATGAGCATACTAAGCATATTGAGGTTGATTGTTATTTTTTCCTCAATGAAATATTTGAAAGAAAATAGCACTACAAGAGATATACGCCCACTTATGCTCAACTAGCTGATATTTTTACTAATATCTTAAGAAAGAAGTAATTTAATTATTTTCTTTGTAAGTTGAGCGCTTAAAATCCGTATGCTCTAATTTGAAAGGAGAGGGGGATATTAGTATATCTTGTATTTTAAAAAATATTGTAATTAGCTATATTTAAATAGTTAAGAGTTTCATCATATTTTTGTACAGATATATACATATTTAAGAAATCAATAAAATTTGAAAACTTATTCCTCAAAATTATTGCTCGGCAAAATTTCAATTAAATCCTATGCCGACAGTTCTTGACATCTAGATGAAGAAAGTATACGACGACAAAATTGGTGATGGTGCCAATGCTCTATTATATCGAAGTCTGTTGTATATAGTTGCTATTGTAAGTGGCTCTCCATTGTATCAAAAGTTGTTTTATATGGTTGCTGTTGTGTATGGCTCAAGTATGTAGATGCTGAAGCGAGTGTAGTGTATGGCTCGTGTATGTAGACGCTGAAGCGAGTGTAATAAAGAGCATTTGTCCCTTACAACATTGGAATTGCACAAATCTTATGGGCTATTTTTCAAAAACAAATCTTATGGGCTGAACTCGTAGGAATAAAAACCCGGATAAGCAATTACCTAGGATCATGGCATGATTGTGTTGTTGAAAAATCTGATTCCAGTGAGGCGGTTAAATCTTACCAGAGGTTCATAACTCAAAACACCATTCGTATGGTGTATTAATTGACAATATCAAATACTTATTCCGGGGCAATTGGCAATATGAGATTACCCATTTCTTGCAGGAAGCAAACACATAGTCGGATCATTTGGCATCGTTAAGACACGAAGGTATACAAGGGCGTGAGACATGAACACATGTAAGTCCATAACCTTGTTTATTAACGTTAATGGTTGTGGTGTAATTAGGGTTGCCAATGACTGAAAAAATTGTTAAGTTTAAATCCAATTTTTTTTTCTTGTTTAAATCTAAAAAAGTTTCAAATTTGAATTAAAAATTAAATTAAACTTACTATTGAATAATTGACTTCTAGTCCGTTTGAATCTAATCGTACTTACTATAATTGGTTAAACTCAAAAAATATTTTTCAAATCTGAATCCAACTTGATTAAAGTTGAATTCCCAAATTCGAATTCAATCAACGGGAGATTAACCCATTAACTTATAATTAGACCTAAGCACATAAAACAAAATTTTTCTTCAAATAACTTTTTATGCAAAAAAACGTGACTAATAATTTAGCTTTTATATAGACAAACTATAAATTAATTTCCAACAAAATATTAAAATAATTCAAATTTAATTATGTCTTATGCGCAAAATCACTACAAAAGTCTTATTCAGTCGATTTGAAATGGGAGGATTTTAATTAGTTTATGTATTGTTTCAATTAATTTAGGGTAAAAGACTTATAATTTTAAAGGCTTGTTTAGTTCTACTTTGGTTTTTGGTTTTTATTTCTTATTTTTTAAACAAAAAATTGAAAAATAAAATATAGAAACTGAAAAAAATAACAAACTAATATAACACAAAAATCACAAAAATAGTACAAAAACTCCTAAAAACACACAAAAACCAACACAACAATACAAAAATCACAACAAAAAACAAAAAACTAACAACCTAACTAAACATGCCCTAAAATTTACACATAAATTTAGGTTTAAGTCTTAACATTTTAAAGTGTTTAAATAAAACCTTAATATTTAAAAAATGTTAAAAATAAATCTGAATATTTATAAAATATTTATAACTTACCCTAAAGAGTTAACTTTCTTGTTTGATTCCATTTTGGTTTTTGGATTTTCTAAACACAAAAATCAATAAAGAATATTACAGAAATCGAAAAAAAAATCACTCTAATACAGCACAGAAATCAAGACAGACAACACAAACATCTATAAAAATACACAAATTCAATAAAAAAATATAACATCCACAACCAAAAGTTCAATCAAATGACCCTTTGTTAACGGCCACATAACACGATGTCGTGTTAATTGTCACTCTCTTTCCCAGATCACTTCTATTCTTCAACCTCCACTGGTGGCAACGGAGGGCGGCCTCTTCTCCAAGCTTTACTTGCTGTTTGAACTAGCCAACTCTATCTGTCTCTCTCAAGATCAAATAAAAAATACGACGCAGAGATGTTTCAATGACCTAACCTGGTAATGCCAACCTTGTTCAGAATATTGTTGGGACGCGTCTTCACTTTATTATTTCCTCATGGTATTTTCACTCCCAATCTTCAGTTCAACTGCTGTTGCCTCTCCAAATCTGATTCTCAATTTTTTTGATTTCTTAAAAAGACCCATTTCATTCGCACATTTTTGGCCCTTATCTGTCATTTGGATCTTGCGAATCTTGAACAAAAGTCTGCGGAATATTTGAATTAGTACTTGAACTGTCAGAATTAATAGGAGTATATCCTTTTCTATCAGGACACATATTAGGAGGATTATTATCATAATTATTAATATCAGGAGAAACAGATACATCTTGAAAAACTACCATTTTTCTTCTTATCTTGTCAAGACTATCAATCATATCATGTAATAATATTGATTTATATATTTTCTCATTATTATGAGGAAGATTGTTTGTATGCATACATGCAAGCATTTTGTATAAACATTTTATAAAATCATTCACATCTAATTCATTTTCAATATCTAGGCTATTAAATGCATTTCTAAAATCTTCAAAATACGAATCCATGAATTAAGTTGAGAGGTTCTGCAGATTATATACTTACTATTATGAGCCCAACAAGTTTCCTTACCTGGAGGTTTTGACTGCAAATACTCCGTGTGTTCGTCGAGACTTTTGTTCAAGATTCGCAAGATACAAATGACAGATAAGGGCCAAAAACGTGCGAAC
>JAOXYD010000006.1:13264999-13284024 GCA_028565735.1 Pinacopodium congolense
TTACAAATTTCAAAATCCTTTGGGATGAATTGGTAAATCTCAGACCAATACCCTTGTGTTCTTGTGTGTAGATGTGATGGTCTTAATACTGTTATAAAATATCAGTAATTAGACTATGTCACTAAGTTCTTGAGAGGACTAAACGACAATTTCTCAATTGTCAAGTCTCAAATCTTGTTGATGGAGCCCATACCACCAATTAATAAAGTTTTTTTCTTTATTGATTCAACATAAGTGACAAATAAATCCTACTGCAGGAACCTAAAAAATTACTACACAATAAGAGTCAGTTGCATTTATGGCCAGATTCAGAAATGCAAGAAGAATTTCATTTAGAGGCACAGGAAAAAATTTGATAACAGTGCTAGCAATAATTCTAAAAAGGGTGTATGCAGTTAATATGGTTTTCAGGACATACTGTTAATAGATGTTATAAAAAACACGAGTATCCACCAAGTTTTAACCCAAATCTAGATCTAGTTTCAACTAAGCCATTACTAATCAAGTTCAAGATTGTGGTTCTGGTGTTCTCCAACAAGAAAAGGATTTAAATCCTGAGTCTGAACTTCAAACGTAGTTAGAGCCTTCACCTTTGACTTTCACTAGAGAACAATATCAGTAGCTGCTCTCTTTACTTCAGTCATTAATAGAAGCACATCATTTAACTAACATAATTCAGTTATGCTCATTCCTGATCATAATGCCACTATATCATCTGGTATGTCTTTAGCACTTATTAATTCCTACATCAAAGATAAAAATGTGTGGCTTATAGATACTGGTGCAACTGATCATATTATATGTTGCTTCTCTTTTTTAACCAATCCAAAACATGTTTCTAATCATTTTTTTTAAATTTCCAAACAATGAGCATGTCCAAGTTACACATACTGGTACAGTACCATTAAACTCAAACTTTATCCCCATAAAGGTCTTATTTGTACCTGATTTTGTTATAACCTGATCTCTATTAATAAACTTACCTCACATTCTAAATGTTTACTCCTTTTTCAATCCAACATATGCTTAATTCAGGATCCGCACCAATGGAAGGTGATTGGGTTAGCTAAGCAAAAGGAAGGCATTTACCATCTCATTAAACCTGAAATCCATCTTCTTAGTTCTGTTAACATTTGTACCTTTAATAATTGTGATTTGTGGCGTTATAGGTTAGGCCATCCTTCTTTGATACCTTCCATCATTTGAATAAACTCAATAAATACATACCATGTCATGAAA
The DNA here is from genome assembly GCA_028565735.1 of Pinacopodium congolense. Taxonomy (NCBI): domain Eukaryota; kingdom Viridiplantae; phylum Streptophyta; class Magnoliopsida; order Malpighiales; family Erythroxylaceae; genus Pinacopodium; species Pinacopodium congolense. Next base: position 13,266,239 of record JAOXYD010000006.1, read on the forward strand.
ATATTGTTTGTGATATTTGTTACCTTGTAAAGCAGAAGAAACTTCCCTATGTTTTGAATCTTAATCTTTTTACTGAAATTTTTGATTTGCTTCACACAGATATCTGAGGTCCTATTACTTCTTCCATACATGGATGTAAATATTTCTTAACTATTATTGATGATCATAGCAAATTCACATGGCTTTTTCTTATGAAATCTAAGTCTAAAGTTAGACAAGTGCTGCAAAATTTTCTTATGTTTGTTCAAACACAATTTGAAAAGAAAATCAAGGCCATAAGAAGTGATAATGGTCAAGAATTCAGCATGCCTCATTTTTACACTTCAAATGGCCTCATCCATCAGATTTCTTGTGTCGAAACACTATAATAGAATAGTGTAGTAGAACAAAAACACCAACACATTCTAAATCTGGCTCGACCCTTAAAATTTCAAGCTAATCTTCCAAATTATTTTTGGTCAAAATGTGTTAGTCATGTTGTGCACTTAATAAATAGAACACCTACAAAAGTTTTACATCATAAGACTCCTTTTAAAGTCCTACATAATAAAATTCTAGATTTTTCACTACTTAAAGTCATTGGTTGTCTTTGTTTTGCTTCCTCTCTTACTTAAAACAGGTCCAAAATTTGACCAAAAAACAACCAAATGTACTTTTTGTTAGGATTTACACCTAGGCTTAAAGGATACAAGCTCTTTAATCTTTCAACCCATCAGTTTTTGACTTTAAGAAATGTTTTTTTTTTCATGAATCTCATTTTCCATATAAACAATCAGTTTCTTATAGCTTTCACCCTATTCTTCCTATTGCCAATGATAACCTTGATGATTTTTTCTCCACTTCTGCTACATCATCTGCACCTCATACAGACACTACACCATTGACGTCTACCTTAAACCCATTAAATACATCTTCCTTTCCTAGCCTCAGCACCACTACCATTCCACAATGAAAATCAACAAGACTTAAACAATCTCTAAACTACCTTAAGGATTATCATTGCAATTTGGCCTCATCTTTTGCGCTGCCTCAATTTCCTTCCTCTACTGCAGATACTACTTTCAGTACTCTACACCATCTATCTAAACACCTTTCATATGATCACCTATCCCCTAAACACAAAGTTTTGTCCATATCCATTACTACTAATAAAGATCCAATACCTATACCCAAGTAGCTAAAAACTAATTGTCCACATGGCTTATGTTTTCGATGTTTACCTGGGGTTTTATTTCTCTCGAATTTTCCATGTTCAACATAGACAATCAAAGTCCTGCCATCGTTGAACTCCCACTCTTCCAACCCCTGAGATAGCTTCAGCATCGGAATGTCAGTGACAATGGCTTGCTTCATGATGCCTTTGAAAACTAGTGATAAAGAAACAAGATGAGAGGCATTACAGATAGAGTGCTTTGTCAACGCTATTGAGAAAGCACCGATGAGACCGTCGTTTACACTATTGCAATTGCTCTCACCTCCATTCACATAGATGTTGGGCACGAATCATCATTACTAGACGCATCTACATTGGTGACTTCTCCAATCTTCTACATCAGCTGAGCAAACACGGGACCTTAGCTCATCCATTTTTTATTCATGTCTGTTGGCCCTTTTTTTGAGTATCTTGCAAAATTTTCTCGTTCTTAGATTGTGCTTCCAATAAGTTGTTGATGTTCTTCTCTAACCGGTATAGATCCACATTCTCAAATCTAGTAGCCATTTGTTTCGAGACTCGACTACTCTGATACCAATTATTACGAGAAAAGTTAAATTCAAGCTAGAAGAATCGAGAAAGCAAAGAAGAATTAAGAGAGGAAAGAGACAGATAAGGGGGGATAAGAATTAACACAGAAACAAAATGATTTTTGGCTACCTTCCCTCCAACAATTTGTTACAACTTATATGTGTTAAGGAGCCATTTACAATTGGTCAGTTGTAACTATAATATTGTGTATAATGCACCATTTAACTAATACAACCCATCCTTATAAGTTTAACTATTACTAACTCTTCTTCTTTGATTTTCCTGTAACATCTTAGGATTCAATACTTTCTTTACCTAATCCTAAGGTATCGAAAAATGAGGATAAGCCTCAGAAGTTGCTAAATGAGAAGCAACAAGTTGGAAGTCTTAGCTGAATTGCTACAAAAAATTGTTAATGGAATCTTTTTTTCATAGATTTAAAAAATATTTTCTTCCTCCCCCCCACCCTTAGGCAGGGTAACCAAGATCTTCTTATCAAATGTATTTCCCAAGATTTAGGATTCTCTAAGGGCAAGCCTGTTGCTGCTTGTCTGATGTACAAATGTCTTCTTAAATGGAAGTTATTTGAAGTTGAGAGAACAAGTATCTTTGATCGTATTATTCAAACAATAAGTTTATAAATTAAGGTAATATAGAATATCGGTGTTTCCTTATTGTACAACACACATTCTTCTTTTTAGCTGATTTGGAATTGTTTCAAAATCTTTAAACCTCAGCTTTTTTTGCGAGTACAATAAATAACGTTTTTGGTTTCTCTATTACTTCTTGATTACTTTTATTTATGCTATAATGACTATTCAGTCTTTATAAAATTTTCATAATTACGTCTAGGATAATAATGACACGTTATCTTATTGGCTATCGAATTTATCCACATTGTTGTTATTGTTACAATGCACCCTTAAAGCAAGTGGAGTAGTAAGATTTACTCCCCATCGACGAAGATCAAATTCAGCCTCTTTGTTTGGAAGGATGTCCCAAGTGAGGAACATTTTCAACAATTCTAGTGCAGAATCTATCTCTCCATAGTCATTGAGTTCACTAATGAAATTATCATTACTAAAATGTCAGGACATTCGCGATTCACCATAAAGCTCTGGGTTCTCATTCGTAATGATCGGGTGCTTGGCACATTGGATGAGATGCGACAAGTTGAAGCAAAATATCCTGCCTTGCTTTTCAAACAACAACTAATAGCTTTTCTTGAGAATATAAATGGAATGATAAGGAGAACTTGAAAAAGGAGATTTTCGTATCCAAGTAATAGCATAATATCTCTCTTAAGTTACTTAAAGTTAGAACTACACCTGAAATGTCAATAATTTGAGTTGCTATGATTGCTAGTGTGTTTGGAGTTGTTATGTGTAAGAAAAAGGTACTACTTTGATGTAATATCCAGCTTTTTTCTTATGGAATGATTAGGTAATAATTAAGTTTAATCATACTCCTATTTATAGGATCGGAAAAACTACTTAACCTCCTTAATTAGCCCCTCTCATGGCCCCCAACAACATCTCATTACAAAACTCATATAACTTATGTATACATGATCCGTACAACACTACAAAACAGTTTATACAACAACGTAGATGAGTTGTTTAATAGTATTTTATATGTATTTTTTGGATACATCGTTGTTTGAACTGTATTATAGTGTTGTATAGAAACTATCTATGCATGTTGTATGAATTATATAATAACGTTGTAGGGGGTGATGGGGGAATTGGGGTAACTGTGAAGTCAGATCCTTATAGGATTCCTTACTTTTCTTTAATGTAAAGATCAATTATTTTTTAGATGAAAAATATGCTGGAAAAACAAAGAAGTGATTGAAAGTCAACAATATTATTTGGTAAAATTATTATTTTTAAATTTTTGTTTAAATAGGAAAACTAATTCAACATAATGATATCTTATTTCGGTTCCTAAACTCTTTATAAATTCCTAATATCTCTACTACTATAATGCCTATTTAAAGGTTATATTTCTATTGAATAAGACAGTTAAGCTTTTATCAGAAAACCTACAGAGGATTTGTCAATGACAGTTCTCTCTATTTTTATTTAGCATAGGCAATCCTAAGAAAGGGGTGAATATGGTTAAGGAAGAAGAGAGAACTTCCTTATGAGTCGATTCATGGCCTAAATCCTATGTTAAAACCATATCAACTTAGTATTAGAGCCTGCTGTTATGGGTGACTCAAAAAGTTTGGGGAGCAAGCTTGATGCTTTTATGCAATACATGAATTTGAGGCCAAAGTCATTGAAGAAGTAGATAGTGGAGCTCACGCACCATGTCCAAGAGTCTAAAAAGGAGGCAAAAAAGGATGAAGTTCTTAGTTCTAGTAGCAATAATCAAAGCCGTTGCAACTATCTAGAGGAGTGGATTGAAGAAAGAACCGAAGGACAGCTAATGTTGTGGTACTCCAAGTTAGAGTTTCCATCCTTTGACAATTTAGAGGAACCATTAGTTTGATTAAGAAGCTATAAACCGTTTTTCTAAAACCATAAAGCCCCATAACAAGATCAAGTGGATTGACAGTTTTTCATCTAATAGGAGAAGCCCAATTATGGTCTTATCACTTGGAGCAGGAAGAGTCAAAGTTAGATTGGGAAGAGTTTAAGGAATATTGTAATTTCAAATTTGGACCACCCAAGATCAATAATCCACCATGAAATTTAGGAACTATCATGTGTATTTTAAGGACTGTAAAAAGAAAATAACAGTATTTGCAATGTGGAACTCTAGAAATTCGATGGGGAGTGGATAACTCTAAAGTCAACAATCAACAGTTTTGTCTCTACTGGCAATTATAATAACAAGATAGGGAATGGAGGACGAAAGCCAACTTCTTCTACAGCCAACAACTCAAGCAGCAAATCAACATCGTTTTTCAAGCATCTTTCTCGAGTAGAAATGATAGAGAGAAGAGCTAAATGATTGTATTTTAATTGTGATGAATCTTATTTGATGGGTCATCCATGTAAAGGAAAAATTTTTAAGTGATGCAAAAATATCATTACATGCCATTATTGACAAAAGAAATGCTCAAACCATGCAGATAAAGGTGTTAGTAAAGGGGGTGTCGATGCTGGTGTTGATCAATTCTAGAAGTACTCATAATTTTGTGAGTGCTACTGCTGCCCGACAACTCAATCTTAAGATCATTAGACAGCTAGGGCTATAAGTGGTAGTGGCCAATAGGGAAAAGTGTAAGCCCTAAAGGCATTCAAGAGGGGGGTGAATTGAGTGTTAAAAACTTTCTTACGGAATTTAAACTTAACACTTAACCAAATTGATTTAATAAGATATGTAAGAGTGAATGCCAAACTGATAATGCATAACAAGTAATAAGTAAAGAGAGAGAAGAGAAGGCAAGACACACTGTTTGTTAAAGAAGTTCACCTACCCCAAAGATAGGCTACGTCTCCTCTCCAACTATGCAAGACACCCTAACTAAGGTCTTGTAGTTTCCATATGTTTTGTTCTTCCTTTAGCTTCATCTTAATCCTTCAAACTTCAAGCTTGGAATCATCTTAAAATAACCTATCTTTGACTTTCACCATGCAAATTCAAATCATTAATATTAATGATGTTTTGTTATCATTAAAACTAAGATTAAAACCTCCCTTAGTTCAATAAAAAAGTTTCTAGTTCAGGCATATGTGAGGCTATTATCCTCTAGGTAAATCATGACTCTTTCTTTACTATTTTATATGTTATTTTATTGAAGGGTTTTAATATGGTTTTAAGGGTCAAATGCTACAAATCCTGGGACCTATTGTGTTGGATTTTGTTGCTTTAATCATGAGTTTTGGTTTAGGAGGTCACAAGGTGAAGTGGCAATGTACAGATCACAAATATACCATATTTAAGGACTATATAGCGCTTCGATGGAATTGGAAAAGGTGTTGGCAGAATTTACAAATTTATTTGGGGAACCAACAGGATTACCTCCTATACAATCTTGTAGCCATCGCATTACATTAATGGCATAGGTAGGGCCGATAGTGGTGTGCCCTTACTGATATCCTCATTTATAGAAAGACAAAATTGAGAAGCAATATAAGGAAATGTTGTAGCAAGACATCATTAAGGCAAGTAGATCACCCTTTTCCTCCTTAATGTTGTTAGTTAAGAAATAAAATGGCTTATGGAGTTTTGTGTGGACTATCACGAGTTAAATGCAAAGATGATAAAGGATAAGTTCCCCATTTTAGTGGTGGATGAACTGTTGGATTAGTTACATGGACCAAGGTACTTCTTTAATATTAATTTGTGATCAGGCTACATCAAGTGCAAATGGATCCTAAGGATCTGGAAAAGACAGGCTGCATGACTCATCATGGTCGCTTTAAATTTTGGTCATGTCTTTTAGCCTTACTAATGTCCCGTCAATATTTCAGGCTTTAATGAACGAGATCTTTTAATCTCACTTACAGAAGTTTGTGTGAATTTTTGTTTATGATGTACTAGTTTATAGCAAGACTTGGATTGAATATTTACATCATTTATACACTGTGTTATTTATTACATGCTCACCATTTGTTTGTTAAGCAATCCAACTGCAACTTTGGAGAGACTCAAGTAGAATATTTTGGTCACATTGTCGATAATGCAAGAGTTTTAGTGGATCTTGAAAAGATTCATGCAATGACTATATGGCCAATTCTCCAATCAATTAAGGCTCTTCGTGGTTCATGGGGTTAACAAGTTACTATCAAAAGTTCATTAAAGATTATGAACTAGCAACAACTCCATTAACATGTTTGCTAAAGAAGAACTCCTTCCAATGGAGTGAATAAGCTACTCAAGCCTTTAAGACATTAAAGAAGCATTAGTGGAGTCCCTGAATTTACAGTCACCAAAATTTAAGGAAGAGTTTGTAGTTGAGCATGATGCTTTTGGAAGAGGGATTAGTGCAATCTTACAATAACAAGGGCATCCCACTATGTTTTTTAAATAAAAATATTGATGACAAGCTTTTTAAAATTCTTGCCTACATATGGAGTTGGTAGGATTGACCAAGGCAGTTCAACATTGGCGTTTGTATTTTTTAGAGCACTCTTTGTTATAAAAACATACCATTATAGCCTCAAATATTTGTTGCAACAATGCCTGTCCACCTCTTCGTAGTAGCATTGGGTTAGTAAATTATTAAGATTTGATTTCAAGGTAGAATATTGAACTAGAATCTTAAATAGGGCAATAAATGCATTGTCCCTTAGGGATGAAGAAGCAGTCGCTTGTATGTCATTTCATAGCTCCAACTCATCCTTTTTTTATGCAATTAGAGAAGAAACATATGGGTTGACAGAATTCCAATAGTTGCAAAAAAGGTTGGAAAATAGGGATGCAAGTGACAGTCGGTCTATCCAAAAGGTACTAGTATTGTTCAAAGGAAAGGGATACTGAACACCTAATTCCCTTCTCATATCTGCAATTATAGCAGGAGTTCATAATTCCATCCATGAGGGTTGTTAGAAAACTTTACATTAGGTGAAGGCTGATTTTTACTAGCATGGTATGAAGGTAGCTGTGACAGAATTTGTGCAAAATTGTAATGTATGTCAACAGAATAAATGAGATAATTTTCATTCTAGTAAGTTCATGCAACCTTTAGAGATTCCTATTGGGTTGACATCTCAATGAATTTCATTGAAGGTTTACCTAAGGGGGTAAATTGGTATCGTTTGTTGTGGTTGATCGTTTCTTTAAGATGACATATTTTGTATCTATGATACATCCCTACACTGCTATTTCTATTGCCCATGTGTTCTTTGAAAGCATTTTTCACTTGCATGGTCTTCCAAAATCTATTGTGAGTGATAGGGACAAAGTATTTGCTAGTACTTTTTGAAGGGATCTCTTCAGGCTTTGTGGAACAAAGTTAGCCTACTCATCATCCTATCACCCTCAATTTAATGGCCAAATGGAAGTGGTAAATAGGACGATTAAGATGTACTTACGTTGTTTTATGGGAGATTTGCCTCAGAGATGGCTGGAGTGGCTTCCATATATTGAATATTGTTTACATCAATTTATTCAGCCCTTCAAAAAACTCCCTTTTGGATAGTTTATGGTCATGTCCCCGCTACTTATCATATAATAAAGGAGTTAAAAAGTTAGATGTTATTGATTAAGCCTTGGTGGAAAGTGATATGATCGCAAGGGACATTAGATACAGGTTATTATAACCTCAAGCCAAGATGAATCAACAATATGATCATCACCATGGAGAAATTCTGTTTAAAGTGGGAACTTGATTTTGGTTTAAATTTCACCCCTATAGATAGCTTAGAGTGGCTAGGCATGACTCTCAAAAGTTGGCTCTTAAATTTTTTAGATTATTTCAAATTTTTAAGAAGGTCAGGAAGGTGGCTTACCATTTGCTTTTACCTAATGGATGTAAAGCCTATGATGTCTTTCATGTCTCTCAGCTTGAAGAGTATAAGGGTGATCCTCCTATCACCCTCTCTTCCTCCTTTGTTAGTAGGTAAAATTGACCTAATTTCAAAAGCCATATTTTGTGCTTGTTTGAATAGAGGCGTTTGTGAATTACTAGTCCAATGGAAGGTACTAACACTGTTAGTACTAGAGATAAGCCATTGCTAATTTATTCTAGAAGGAAATAAATATTATTATTAGTAGAGTTATATGTTTAGTAGGAAGATAAGATAGGATCAAGCTAGTAAGGGTTTTGTTTAACAGTTAGTTGCAATAATTGTAAGTTCCTGGTGTATTTTTGTTTCTATATGGATAATATCTCAAATCAAAATTCTATTTTGCAGTCTTTTATTGCGGCGTGAATGTTGCTTTTTTAGCAATGGGGAGTATGTGAAGGCAAGTTTGGCTGAATTAGAGTAGTAGTGTCATGATGCAACTGAGGAGGTAAAAATGAAGTAGTTTATTTAAGTTTTACTTATTTTATTCAGGAGACTTCACTTATCTTCTCCTATAATTCAGTTTGCTAGCTCAGCACGAGATGAACTAAAACACATTAGACAAGCAGTTGGCTTCCTAGTTTGTGTCTTCCTTTTCTGTGTTCTTTTTAAGTTTTCTGCATTTTAAACATCCATATTATACACATGCCACTGAAATTTGCTTGTTCTATTCGCTTTTTGACTGTTTCCGGTTATACATCAAAAGCCTAAAAAGACTTTGAAAGAAATAACTAATGGTCTTTGCCCGGTGAGTTATTATGTCCCTCTCAGTTTTCATCGCATTTTCATGCCCATCTTAATTCATCTTCTGCTTTGTTTAGGTTCTTAGCATACATCAATTATACAGGATCAGTACTATGTATTGGGATGACAAATATGGTACTCACAGTATATCTGCATAAGTAAGTCAATTTTTTCCCATCAGTTACAAGTGTCTTAATTTCCATTTATCTTCTGTGTGAAGATTCTTGATGTGATCTTCCATGAAACTTGTGAAGATGAAGTAGCATATGTGTTCTATCATTATGGAGTTATATTCATGTTCTGTGGTTTTGCCAATTTGAGTTTTTTTTGGTTTTGTAGGGTGTTATTTTCAACCAATAGACCAAAACTTTTTCCGTACTGACTTGTCTGGCCTAAAATGTTTCATGTTGTACCCTTCTTAACATTATCTTTCCACTTGGTTCCAACAACATTTCTGGTCTCAAACCATTTATATCCCTAGGCCTTATCGTGGAGCCCACTGCTGAAATAGATCTGTCAGAATTTTATTGATTTTTTACTGTCAATGCTTAGGTAATTACGAGTATGAGAGTTAGGAGGACTCCAATAATGCTGGAGGCAGTTCTTTCTTGTTGGATGACAACACGAGGTAATAAACTTTACATGAATTGTTTACTTGCAGAGTCCACTTAGGCTATGTGATTTACCTTTGACTAAATTGGAAATTCTTATCCATATGCAGCATACCATTTTCGATGGACGACCTTTTCAAGTCTGTGCAACAAATTGAAGTTCCAGAGATTAATTCTCCACCATTTATCCATGAAGACTCGAGCTTTTCGTTCTTTCTACAACGCGACGAATGAAGTATTTGAATTTAGTTATAATAGATGTCACTGCCCTTTATTTATGGTTATCAGTAAGAATTTAGTTATGATAGATGTCATTCTTGTGATATTTAAAATCACAAAACATAAGTTAACAGGCTATAATTATTTGAATAGTGTAAAATTGTTTGAATTTACCTTAGGAGCATTTTAAAGGACAATCATCCATCGACGATCCTCCATTGGACCACACTTGAAGGGAGTGGCTACGAGATGATGCTCGTTTATTTCTATATATTAGAATTTAATTGATACTGAAGTTCTCATCAATTACTGTGATTATATTAAAGAATTAATGGATTACTTAGAATTCTTATATTATGAAAAAAGGAAATATTTCCTACATTTATGAAGTATGCAAGAACTTATATAGACTGAATAACATGATCAATCTCTTCAATCATATTTATGAACTTTAAGAATATTTACGAGAAATTAAATGTATTGCTCCCATTTAGTCCTAATATCAAGGTCCAACAACTCAACAGGAATAGATGGGCATTATGAATTTTTTTGTGGATTTAAATTCTCAGTTTGAGATTGCCAAATCTCAAATTTTTTCAAGCACATAACTTTCTTCCCTACATGACGTATTTACTCATATACTCTGTACTGATATTAGTGTATTTGCTTCTCCTAGTACTTAGGCTTCTAGTGTTCCAGTGGGTTGAACTTATGGATCTGAATCGGAGAAGTCATCTGACAAAGGAAATAATAGAAGTGCAACAGGAAATTGGAGCAATAAAAGTCAAGATACAAAAGGCATTATTTGTCGATACTATTATGAGCTAGGTCACACAAAAGACACATGGAAAAAATTATAGAATAAATCACAAAGATCCCATTCAGCCCATGCTGTGGCCACTACTGCATATAGCTCATATGTTGAAAAGACTATTACTGTGTCTACTAATGAATTTTCTAAATTTACCCAATATCAAGAAGCACTAACACACCCACATGTCTTCTTTCCACTTCCTCCCAATGGGTTTTTGATTTAGGTGCTTCAAATCATATGGCAAGTAATTCTAGCTTTTTTTCTACATTTCATAAAAATGCATTACCCTTTCATATTACCTTATCTTATGGCTATACGTCCTCTATTATTAGGTCTGACACTATTAATCTTACTCATCATTATCCTTGACTTATATCTTGAACTTACCAAGATTTTCCTTTAATTTATTATCTGTAAGTAAGCTCATTTGTACTTTAAACTGTAGTATCTCATATTTCCTAATTATTGTATCTTTTAGGATCTTATGATGAAGAAGACTATTAGTAGAGGAGTGGAATCAAGAGGTCTCTATATTCTGGATAACCCTGTACTTAGACCCACTGCCTGCTTTAATGTCTTGACCCTATTTTAAGCTCATTGTTAGTTAGGACATTTATCTTTATCTTTATTGAAGAAACTTTATCCTCAGTTTCATAATGTATCTCATTTAAAATGTGAGTCCTGTCAGTTTGCTAAACATCATTATCTGCCTTCTTTTCCTCAAATTAATAAAAGGGTTACTTCTTCATTCAAACTAGTATATTATAGTGATTGGGGCCCATGTCTTGTTAAGTCCAAAACTGAGTTTCAATATTTTATTACATTTATTGATGGTTTTTCTCGTATAACTTGGATTTATTTAATGAAAAATCATTTTAAATTATTTTCTCATTTTACTACCTTTTTTGTTGAGATCAAAACACAATTTAATATCTCAATCCGCACCTTAAGGAGTGATAATACCAAAGAATACTTCTTTACACTTAGTCTTACATAATCTAACATGGTATTCTACACCAATTCTCATATGTTGATACACGTTCTCAAAATGGTGTGAGTGAAAGAAAAATTGCCATCTCCTTAAAGCAGTTAGAGCACTGTTATTTCAAATGCAAGTTCCTAAACCCTTTTAGGCTGATGCAGTTCCATAACATGTTTTTAAATTAAATGTATACCCTTTTTTGTACCTCATGGTGAGAGATATCTTATACTTTCCTTTTTCCCTCAAAATCCTTGTTTGTTATTCCACTACGAATTTTTTGTAACATCTACTTTATTTAGGATACACAACCTCAACTTTCTAGTTAGACCTCAAGTTTGTGAAATGTGTATTTCTAAATTACTCGTGTCTACAAAAGGGTTATTGTTGCTATTATCTCACTCTTAACAAATATCTTGTTTAAGTTGATGTGATATTTTTAGAACATGTTCCTTTTTTTCTCCTTTCTTTGGTCTTAGGAACAGAGGCTGATGATGATTTGCTTGTTTATGAAGTCACCTTCAGACTGCAAAGGCTACACCTACACAACCACCACATCTTCGTTTTATCTACTATAGACTACAAGATCATCTTGATCTATGCCCTATACTTTGTTCTTCTTTGTCATCAAATCCATCACTCGATAACCTCTTAATTGCTCTTCACAAAGGTAAATGCCAATACACTTACCTTATTTCATCTTTTGTTTTATATGATCATTTATCTTCTTCCTCATGTTCTTTTATTAGTTTACTTGACTCTATTATTATTCCAAAGACAGTTCGTCAATCCCTATCTCACCCTGATTAGCATGATGCTATGATAGAAGAGATGAATGCTTTAAATGCTAATGGTACATAGGAGTTGGTACAGTTACTTGTTGGCTAGAAGGCCATTGGTTGTAAATGAGTATTTACCATTAAAGTTAACTTTGATAGATCAGTAGATCAACTCAAAGCTCGTTTTGTTACAAAGGCTATGCTTATACTTATGGTGTTAATTATTCTGATACGTTCATACCACTAGCCAAAATGACCTTCGTCCTTCTATTCATCTCTCTGGAAACTACCTATAATTGGCTATTGCATCAATTAGATATAAAAAATTTCTTTCTCCATAGTGACCTCCACGAAGAAGTATACATAGAGCAATCATCTGATTTTGTTGCATAGGGGAAGTCTGGGAAAGATTGCCTTATTTAGAATGTATGGTTTAAAACAAAGTCCTCAAACTTGGTTTATAAAATTTTAACCAGGCACTTAAGCCTTTGGAATGAATAAGAGTAAATCATATCACTCTATTTTTTTTTATAGATACTCGGCATCAGGAATCGGTCTTCTTATTGCATATGTGTACGATATTGTTATTACTGGAAGTGATCATTTAGGCATCTCATCCTTAAATTATTTTCTTCATGGATAATTTCAGACTAAGGACTTAAGGCTTTTAAAATATTTTCTAAGAGTAGAGGTGATAAGGAGTAAGAAAGGTATTTTTCTGTCCTAAAAAAAAACATTCTAGATTTACTAACTAAGACTAGAAAATTAGGAGTTAAGCCATGTAGTACTTCGATGACTTTGAATTTACAACTTTCCAATAAAGGAGACCTGTTTGATGATCTCGAGAAATACAGAAGATTAGTTGTAAAACTAAATTACCTAACATTAATTCATCCTGATATTGCATATCTTGTCAGCATTGTAAATCAATTTATGTTGTCTCTAATCATTTATCATTGGGCCGTTCTTGAGCAGATCCTATGTTACCTAAAAGGAGTCCTTGATCTAGGGATACTATACAAAAATTATGGGCACACTCGTATCGAATGTTTCTTATATGCTGATTGGGTCAGTTCAAAAGTTGATTGAAAGATCACAATTGGATCTTGTGTGTTTGTTGGAGAAAATTTAGTCTCATGAAAAAGTAAGAAGCAAAATATTATTTTCAGGTCAAGTGTACAATCTGAATACCGAGCTATAACACAGTCTACGAGCAAGATCATGTCACTATACCAACTCCTATCTGAATTGGCCTTAAAGTCTCAAAACTGGACACATTATGGTGTGATAATCAAGCTACTCTATATATTGCATATAACTGATAAGTGTTTTTTCATACTATGTTTCTAAGTTGTTTTTAGGTGTTTTAAGTGTTATTGGAGTCCAATATGACAAGCATACCTCAACAACACTTCCCGTACTTCGATCATAAGTTGATCAAACTTTGTAGTTCCCAAGAGAATAGCCTCATTACTACCGGAGGTTGTAGCTTGTTTCTTGCCATCTTCAGGCATCACGCAATCAACCCACTGATGGGGACTTCCTGTGCTCATAAACACATGCAGTATCTGCATGATTGTTTCACAAAGTGTTGTGGTGTTGAAGATATCTCCAAGCTGTTTCCTAAACAGATCAATAAAAAAACAGTGAGTAAGAATCCTTCAAGAGTTACTGTATAGTCTAAAACTAACACCAAAAATTGCTAGACAGACTAATGTAAATACATTAAAGAAACCTTCAACGATTAGTCTTCTTAATCAGGAATTGCGAAGATGCTATGAAGTTAACTTGGTGACCTTCGAAACAGAGGCTTAATGACTAAAGATTGGTCATGCAATCAATGAGTGCAAAGACAAAAACCTCACTTTGAAGTGTATATAAGCAGTTCAGTTGACAGACAATCTTATATCTCATGTAAACCAGATCTCCATCTTGTATATTGTTAATTGCTTGTCATCTAAAACCCAGATACCCAACTATTAAATAGAGTATGGAATGTTTATTAAGAATGCCTGGAATCCAGTAATAGAAGAAAACCTACCCCATGAGACATTCAGTTACTGCTGCCTGCATATTGGAAATTAAAATTGGCAAGCCATTGCTAACGATAAAATCTGCACTGGCCAGAAATTTTTGTTCATCATTTCGGTCAATGAGGTCAATATCATCCTGTAATATAGACTATGAATGATGAGTGATTGGTTGCAGAATAATGCTTAGTCAATCAGAAAAAGCAAGCATAGAAACAAGAAGATTACGAACACACACTCATCCATTTTCACCCGTCATCCAACTAATTCATATAAAACAGTGAATCACAAATGACAAGAAAAAATAGTTCATATACTTAACAAATATGCTAGAGTATGGGGTCTTGTTCATTCACCAATGTAAAAAGTGGTTGTATTACAATATTCTTTCTATGTAGTCCCAACTTATGTTCCATACCCATGGTTCTGGGAGAAAAAGTAGTTCCCTGCATTTGTTAGCGTCCCTCCAAACAATGAAAATTTATTCATGCTCATTTCATGAAGTTAGATAGTACTAGGAAGCATCGTATTCTGTTTAGTACTGTATTAATTGATTGTAGGCCACAAACTAATGACAACTTACATGTCTATTGTTTTCCAATACTGTGAAAAAAAGATGTTTCAGATACATATGTTAAGAGTGATACTATGCAGACATGAATGTATGTTATAACCAACTTCAGTTTCAATAGAATGAAAATAAGTGTGGTATTTGGCAAGGTCGAAATGATATGCATCCTAAAATAAAAATATTCTATAGCATACAATTAAGAATGACACCAAATTTGGACAGCCAAATAGGCAAGTATTTTCCATACCAAATGGTAAAACCATTTAGGCATAATCTAAAGATGAAGAACCTATGTAAGGTAAGGCAACAATGTAGCATAACTCTCTGGCCATTAGCATTTGCAACAAAACCCAAGACGCTCTAGATTTAAAAGGAGAAAAGGAATTATCTTGAAATATTTACGGGCCTAGCAATCAATTTCAATCATTGATCTAAGGGGCAAAGCAAATTAGAATCTGCAATGCCAAATTAATTAATGATTTTCTTAGGAATTAGCAAATCACTTCTAATTCTTCTTATCCCATCTTTTCACCATTAAGCACGGGGTTCAAGTCTTCTAAAAATAAATTTAGCATATTATTGTCCTCCAATGCATTTAACCCTAAAATTCAGTCCATGGAATTGATACTAAGCCTGTTTCTCCTCTAATTGTAGCTAATGTACATCACAAAATACATCAACGATGTTCTTAAGAATGGGAAGCAATTAGCAACAAATTTTTTGCATAGGAATGCAATGGCATGGTCATCCCAGATAATATTTTGAGAGGTTAGAAGAAGGCACAAAATATAGAAGAATTTTTAATGAAATTCTTATGTAGACAAAGGGGTTTGATGTGTTTACAGCTAAACTACTTCTTCAGTATCAGTAATTGCAATCATATGTCAAAATTTCAAAATTTAAATATTAGTGAACCAGAGATAGTATAAACTGTACCACAGCTTTGGATACATAATCATCCGGATAGCACATGCAATCAGACAACACCATATAACTACTGGAACCCAGCACACATACAAACATCAATAAAACAGACAACAGATCCTTCTTGAATTTCAACTTGTGCCACATTCAAAATCCATATACAGTGTCACTTTTCAAAGGACACTTAAAATCTCTTCTCAAGCTAATCTTTCTCGATTATCATTCCAAATATGCCATAATGAAATCAAGAACAACCTAAATACCCCATTCACCTGGTAATTGACATACCACTTCACAAGTAATTGAGGAGTAAAAATGGTCCTGATCATTGTCCAATTATTTCCAAGTTCTCAATCAAGTTCCACAGACCCTTTTGTATCATCAATCCTCTGGCTTGAACTATTTTCAACTCTATGTTAAGGCTACCGTATTTTGAAACATCTCACAATGACAACCACTTAAACTAAAGAAAACTACTCTGTGCAACCTGGACAGAACTACATGCCTTCAGCTTCTCAATTATTCTTCAGTATTAATATCAACACATTGGGCTAATCAGACAGAAAAATAGCCAATTTTAAAACAAGAGGATGCGAAAACAAATTTCCGAACAAGTTGCTGTGAAAACCATAAAAGATAATGGCACTTACAGGAACAGGTGAGGTTTCAAGAGAACGTGCTGTATCGACATACAAATGTCTACCCAGAATATTAACTTGAACTCTTATGTATAAAGTAAGAACTGTTGTTGCCCACAGTGACACCACCATTCTTGTGAAACCTGAAGAATACAATGAAATTCATACCCTACAGCCTCTAGAAATACAGTACAGTCATAGAAAAATAGTAACTTGCAGCTCTGCTTACTTAAGATTTTGAGTCTATCCCACAACTCAACTTTATGTAAAGGTGTCATAGTGCGAGGCTGAAGCTTCCCTTGCCTTAGCCTCTCAGTGAGGTGCGAAAGGTCCAAGTCTTCTGCTATCCGGCCGCGTAAATATTGAATCACATGAGGCAATGTTGTTGTATCAGCTATTCTTTGAATGCTCTCGAAATGCGCTTGCATTCTGTCAAATTAAAAAAAAAAAAAAAACACACACACACACACACATACACACAAAAAAATAAGAAAACAAAGAAGCCCTCCTCCCATACCCCGGCCACCAAAAGAAAAGAAATGCAACTAAGAAGTCACTCAACTGGGTCTTAATGAGCTCGTCATGCTCTCGTTCACGAGCAAGGTTTCTCTCCAGATCAGTGAGGCTTCGTTTGTTTGCATTGTACAGCTTATAAAGCAAATACCCACCTCCCAAAAAGCCTGCAGAGATAAGGACCTTCCTCCTATGTCTTCTCCAAAAACCGCTACGTAGGGAAAAAGTATACCAGTCAACGACAAGTACTTGATGCACAATAGGCAAACCTTGTAACTACCAGAACAAATGCAAGCAATACAGAGCAATTTCCAGTGACAACTGACTATGTAAAAAGAAACGCAGCAGGACAAGAAAACCAGAAGATAAATAAATAAATAAATAAATATTTAAGACAACGACAAAACAACCATAACCCATGTGGAGAAACAACGGTGAAGGCCAAAAAAAAACATTGAGGCATCTTGAGTTCTTAACAAAAAAACACTGGCAAAATGGAAAACACAAACCTTAGATAAAGCATTTTCAAGTTTACGGAAGCAACCTCAAGTCCATATCTAAACCCTGGGGTAGTAGTGGAGAACGTGGAAGAAGAGGGAGACTGTTGAATTCTTAGATTTACAAAGAGAAATTACTTAGGAATGGAAGAAAGGGCAGGCCTCGTAAATCCCGCCCTTAGGAATGGAAAAAAGGGCAGGCCTCCTAAAACCCGCCCCGCCCGACCCAGAAAACACGTTAAGCTCTTACTTGTCTAAT
>JAOXYD010000006.1:13284034-13307684 GCA_028565735.1 Pinacopodium congolense
GCATGCTTCTTTATACCTTGTCTAATCTAATATGAATACGTCACGCGTAACACGGAGACGGAGTTAAGAGGAAATCTGGGACAAGAGAGCGAAGGGAAAACGGAAATTCCACCATTTCACCCTTCAGCAGGCGAGAACGAGATCAGAAGTCCCAGATTTATTACGTACTACGATTATTTCTATGGTCGGTCTATTAAGGAGTTTAAACATAAAAGCCTAATGCCAATATCACTTCCGTATTTTTGTTCCATCTTTTTTTAAATATAAAAATTAATAAAAACAGTATTAAATTAAAAAATAATATATTAATACAATATAAAAATAAAAATATAACACTATATTTTATTATAAATAATTTCATACTAAAAAATTAGTTTAACAGTAAAAATTAAAAGTAAAAAATCTTCATTATAAGTATATATATGTAAAGTAATTTTTTACGGAAAAAAATAATTTTACTTTATTTTAATATAAGCTAATAATAAATATATTTACTTAGTAATATATTATTCATAAAAATTAATAAATAAACTGTTATAAATAGTTATAATAGAAGAATTATAAGGATTAATATAAATAATTATTTTATTACTTAAAAATTAAATTAAATTAAATTAAATTAAATCTTATTATATAAGAGAAGACTATTTTTAGATTTTATCTTTCATATATATTATAAAAAATTAAATTCACTAAATATCTTATTGTTGTTCGAGAAATTAAAATTATTAAATAAATTTATGAGATTTCAAAACTATCAATACAATACAATAGAGTACACAAAATATTCATACTTATCATATATATATATATATATATATACACTTGAACTCTTATTAACTTGGAATGACAAATTTATTGAAAGTTTAATAAATGATAATTTAATTAAAATTAAAATTTTTATTTAATAGTTTTAAAAGTTTAAAGACCTAAATTAACCTTTTCGTCTTATTTAAACAAAATTTATAACATTAATTGTTAAATTGAAAATTTTTAAATATTAAATATTAAATATTACAAGTGAATAAAATTACAAAAAATTGATTATTAAATTAAAAAAAATCTAAGATTGATAGCGATGAACATTATGTATACATATTTTATTACATAAATGTCTATAAATCAATTTTGTTAATTGCATCAATAACAAATTAAGGAAATACTTAAGTTGAATACATTTTAAAATTTTAATTACTAAATAAAATTTTTTAAAAAACTAAATACTAAATTAAAAAAATTGATAACTAACAAATTTATTACACTTTCTTTATAGGAAATAAATAAACAGTGGAAATCGGAAATACCCAAAGGGTAGCAGAAGCTATGGTCCTGATGAAACAAATTGGCCCATCTTGTCATCTGAGCCTATGATCCACTTCTTTACACATTTTGCACTTTCTTGGGTCAACACTCCAAAACCCTAGCAGAGGTCTTACTATATATACATATATACCAAAATTTCACCAATTCATCCTCTCTCGCTCGCTCTCTATCTCTCTCAAAGCCAAAGCTCACCACAGCACCGGAATCAAAACTAGTACTCATCCAATGGCTGAGGGACTTGTGCTTAGGGGCACCATGAGGGCCCACACCGACCAGATAACGGCCATAGCCACCCCGATTGACAACTCCGATATGATCGTCAGCTCCTCCCGTGACAAATCCATCATCCTTTGGCAACTCACCAAGGAGGACAAGACATACGGCGTTCCCCGCCGCCGCCTCACCGGTCACTCCCACTTCGTCCAAGACGTCGTCCTTTCCTCCGACGGCCAATTCGCCCTCTCTGGCGCCTGGGACGGCGAGCTCCGCCTCTGGGACCTCGCCACCGGCGTGTCGGCCCGCCGCTTCGTCGGCCACACCAAGGACGTCCTATCCGTCGCCTTCTCCATCGACAACCGCCAAATCGTCTCCGCCTCCCGCGACCGCACTATCAAGCTCTGGAACACTCTCGGCGAGTGCAAGTACACCATCCAGGACGGCGACGCCCACTCCGACTGGGTCAGCTGTGTGCGCTTCAGTCCTAACACCCTTCAGCCCACCATTGTCTCCGCCTCATGGGATAGGACTGTCAAAGTTTGGAACTTGACCAATTGCAAGCTACGATGCACCTTGACTGGCCACGGTGGCTATGTCAACACGGTGGCTGTGTCGCCGGATGGGTCGCTTTGCGCGAGTGGAGGCAAAGATGGGGTGATTCTGCTCTGGGATTTGGCGGAAGGGAAGAGGCTGTATAGTTTGGATGCTGGAGCTGTGATTCACGCTCTTTGTTTTAGTCCCAATAGGTATTGGCTGTGTGCTGCTACAGAGCAAAGTATAAAGATATGGGATCTTGAGAGCAAGAGCATTGTTGAGGACCTGAAGGTTGATCTTAAGGCTGAGGCTGAGAAATCTGAGGGTACTGCCGCTGCCACTGGTGCCAAGATCAAGGTATTGTTATTTGACTTTAGCAGTGTTGTATTTTCATAAATTTAGCAGCTTTAGCGCTTGCGTTGTTACTATCTCATGATTGGCTAATAGTTGTTGTGTTCACTTGTGGACGTTTTATGCGGAAGAATCTGTTGACTATTCTTTTTGAGGGTAACTTTTATAATGTTTGTGGGTGAACAAACGCATGATTATATGGATTTGTTCTTTCTTTTCTTGAGTTGGTTGCTGGCTGGAGAATTTGATCATAGCTATTGGCATCGAGTGGCCTTTTTTGCTGTTAAATTGAAGAATACTTAGTTCGTCTGTTAATAGTTCGATTCAAAATTGTGTGTTTTAAGGGTGCATCTCAAGCTACATTTTATTTGTTATAAGGTTCTCGTTGACTTGAAGAGCTCTTGTGCCCCCCATGTTTTTTCATTTAGTAGTGTGTTAGTGAATCATTTTCTATTCTATTAGTATCCAGCTGAATTATGGGTGACGATAGAAATCATTCAGAAAGTTAGGGTGTTGACTTGCTATTTTTTTCAGAACATCTACTGCACGAGCTTGAACTGGAGTGCGGACGGAAGCACCTTGTTTAGTGGCTATACAGATGGTGTAATCAGGGTCTGGGGTATTGGTCGCTACTAAGGATCCTTGAGAAGTTGGCGAATGCCTCTTTTTATTTATTTTTATTTTTGTCCAATCAGGAGAACATATGCTGTTCTTTGTAGTAGTGTGAGACATAAAATCACGACTTATGTGGAATTGTTGGATCTTTTTTCTGTCTCTTATGATTTTAGCACAAGTAGCTGACAGCCACCTGAACACTAAATGCTTCCTGTTGTTACCCCTTTTTTGTTCGCGCACTTAAGAGCTTTTTTTTTTTAAAGAGCTAGAGAGAAAAGATTAGGCATCCAACTTCTTTTTAAAATAATTATAAATAAAATAACCACACTTTTTAAATAAAGTTGTTAGTCCACGGTTTTATTCATAATTCATTTTTTTTCTTTCTTTAATATGCTTTATTATTTTAAAAAAGAAAATAACTAGACATACTTCCATAAATGACCTTTTACGGCTTGCAATGACACGATCGAAATCAGGTCACACTCTGTGACTCAATAAAAAAATGTCACGATCGTGATTTTTTAACGAAACTGCTGTCCGTATAGTAGGTTCTTTTAAAATTCATCAACACCTATCAATTCTCTTGCCCGCTTTATTCTCCTTTCTCTCTCTGACCCACTAATTAGAAATGACATGACAATTCTAAGGTTACCGTATTCTTTGTTTATGCCATCATTGATTTGGCAAAGAGTTAGACCTTGCCCTTGTCTGTGTTACTGTGCCCCTATATCTAATATAAAACAAGAATGGAACTTCAATTAACTGCTAGTTTTTTAATCCGATGAACAATTACGAAAACTCCTTCAGGAATGGCTGTTATGGACAAATATTTTAAGTTTTTTACTAAAAACTCTTTCTTGTATTCATTTTACTAAAAACGATGAACAAATACCACTAAGCATCCATATCCATTTTAGAGCCTGTTTAGATGGATTTTTGAGAAGTCAATCAACTTTTTTTTTCATTATAAAAGTTTTCTTTTAAAAAAAATTAAGTGTTTGTTTGTATAATTAAAAATTACTTTTTTAATAAATATAATTTTTTTGACAGTTAAAATACAACTTTTTAAAATCTTAAAATTAGAGCTTCTCACAAAAATTTCTTACAAAAATCTCTTAAATGATTTTTTCATGTAGATATTTTAAATCAATTAATGAGTCTATTTTTTAGTTTTTTACCTTTATATTTTAAAATAATGTTCGTAATACCCACATCTTCTCAAAAAAAATATTCACATTTATCTTGCAAACCCATCTTCTCTAATCGCTCTTCCATCTTCACATTTGGTGTTGCTTCTTTTCGAGTGAACCATCTCAAGGGACACAATAACCACTGGTTCTTAAAATCTAACAAAGAATCAACCCACAAGTGAACAAAACTTTCCTTTCGATTCTAATCTTTTTTTCTGTAAAAATATAGAAAGAACTTTATTTTCATTGTGGACTTTCTTTATTTGGTGAAGTAACAACTCAATTTCCAATTTGTGGTTTCTTAGATGATTTTTCTCATATGCTAATTTGTAATTTCTATGATGCTATTTCTTGTTTTTTTCTCCTCCTCACCTTTTTGTGGGATGTTATTTCTTTTCTTTTTTTTCAAGATGCTATTTCTTGAAGGATTGTAAACAATTGTAAGTAATGGAAAAATTCATAAGGATTAGAGTATGATTCAATGAAAGCTAACGCTTAAACAATCTATTATGAATGCAACTTTTTTTCAGTTTAGTGAATCTTTTCTAAGGTCAAATGAATAAACACATTCTCTGGGATAGAAATCGATACCTTACTTTTGGAGTATTAGACCAAAACTTATTCACATCTAAAGCAGAAATAAAATGATCGTTGAACCCTTTACAGCTTGCTAAATCATCAATTTAACATAAAACAGTTTTTAAAAAAATTTAAAAGAGAAGGATTCTTTATCGCCTCAATTTCAAAAAAGCTTGGTGGGCATTCTTTTAGCAAGTTTAAGACTGTGCAATAATTCCTACTGAGTTCAGAAATCTTGAATTAACTCTTGACACTGATTGACACTGATGAAACAAGAATATCAACAGTATTTACTTACAGTGATTAGTAAGTAATAGGTTATTGTTTCACGTGTTTGGTTTGTGTTTCAAGCTTGTTGATCATTTGTGGAATCCAAGTGCAGTAATTTGCATGTGCTTTGATCTGCTTTGCCATCTTTAACCGTTTTAGTTAGTTTACACTTTGAAATTAGATGAAACTTATAAAGTTAATCAAAGTGAACTAATGTTTACACTTTGAAATTACACTTTGATCTTCTTTGCCATCTTTAGTCGTTTCATCTTTAACACCCAAAGTGAATTGACGTTTACACTTTGAAATATAATTTTTATTTATGCACTATTCTGTTAATTATTTTTCCTAAATTTTCATTGAACTTTTCAAATAAATTAAATTCGATAGTGCAACCCTTATCTAGAAATAGAAAGCTATTTGTCTATATGTCATGCTTATTATGCTTTTGTCTATGTCGTTCTTGTTATGCTTTTATATTTTCTTATACTTGCTAAATTCATTATTATATGTAGTGGGGATAAATTCATGTGTTGTTGATAGAAAATGTCAAATCCAAGTCAAGAATTCAAGGTGGGGATAAATTGAAAAAAAGGGTTAAAGCGGATTAGAATGATAGAACTCTTAAAATTGTAATCAAAATTTTTGTGGAAGAGACATTAGCTGAAAATTGACCAAATAACCACTTTAACAAGATTGGATGGAAAAATATAGTTTCAAAGTTTGCTCATGAAACTAAAAAGAATTATGAATACAAAAAATTTAAGAATAAATGGGATGGATTAAAAAAGGATTGGCAGCTTTGGACAAATTTAGTAGGCAAGGAAATTGGACAAGGATGGGATCCCATTAATCAAACTATTGATGCAAGTGACAAATGGTGGAAAAAGAAATTGAAGGTAAGCATTTAAGCTTTAGATTTATCATTTTCTAATGTTACTTGATAGTTTAGTAACTTAAACAATATTATTGTAGGAAAATCCCGATGCTACCAAATTTCGAACTAAAGGTTTGAAACATATTGAGTAGCTGAATAATTTATTTAAAGATATTGCAGCTACAGGGGAAGGAGCTTGGGCACCTTCTTCAGGTTTTATACCAAATGATGCTTATGTGCTGTCTAGAGAAAGCCTAGTTGATACTGATCTTGATGATAACTTTTTGAAAGACTTTACTACCAATGAAGAAATTGAAAATATTAATAATGAGATTGGTTCATCAACTCCAACTCCAGGAATTTCTACACAAGGAAAAGGGAAAAAAAAAGAAACATGATACTAAAACAAGGGCAACAGAAAGGTTATGTAAACATTTGGACCGTGTATGTGATGTAGTAGAGAGTAAAACTTAAGTAACCTTTATTAAAAGAGATGAACCTAGTTGTAGCATTTTTGAGGTAATGGACATCTTACGAAGTATAAATGAAATAGAAAAGGGAGGTGAACTATTTATGTTAGCTACTAAATTATTTTTAAAAAAAGAAAATAAAGAGATGTTTGTTGTGCTTAAAGATGTTGATCTTCAAATCGAATGGCTTAAGCAAATGAAATGATTGTGATTTTTATAATGAATTAAACATGTATTTGGTTACTAATATTGGACTACTTGTAATGTGTTGTATTGGAATTTGCTACTTGTAATGTGTTGTATTGGATTTCTGTTTGGTTAAATTAGTTGTAATGAATGAAATTATACTTTATTATTATTGTGATATGATTATTGCTATATTACCTTGTATACAATAAACTTATTATTTATTTTTTTATATATTTTGATACAGATGTCATTTTTTGATTATGATTTTGACAATGATTATGAATATAATAAAGAGATTGAAGAAGAAATTTTACGTATGGTTCAAACTGGAGTAGCACTAACCATAGACTATTTTATTAAATATTGTATTAAAAAACCATGTAGAACATCCCTCACACTGAATGGATGTTTGTAATAGAAATGTTTAATGGTCATAAAGATAGATGTCATCAACAATTTAGAATAAAAAAGGATGTTTATATCAAATTATGTAAATTGTTGAAGGAATCATATGGATTAAAGAAAGGTACAGAAGTAACAATAGAAGAGGTCGTAACTATGTTTTTTTTATCACTTTAGGTCATGGACTTTGTAATAGAATGGTTTAAGAAAGATTTTAACATTTTGATGAAACAATTTCTAGATGGTTTGAAATAGCATTAGAGGTCGTTTCATGTATATTGATTGATTTCATAAAACCAAAAAAATCAACTTTTAGTGAAAGTCCAAGCAAAATTAAAGATGATAGAAAGTATTGACCTTATTTTAAAGGCTGTATTGGAGCAATTAATGGAACACATATACTAGTTATAGTTTCAAGATCCAATCAAATAAAATATATTAGGTGAAAAGACATTCTTACGCAAAATATAATGGCTGTATGTGATCTTGATAGCTTTACTTTTACTTGGGCTAGTTGGAAAGGAACAGCACATGATGCTCAAATTTTTATGAAGGCTTTGTGTAATGATAGATTACACTTCCCTCATCTACTTAGAAGTTTGTAAATTAAAACTTTATACATTTTTTATTTATTTTATTTATTCTTAATAATTCACTACTTTATTTATTTATTTTTAGTTTGGAATGTAGGAAAATATTATTTAGCATATGCAAGATATCCTCACATGCAAAGTTATTTAAAATCATACAAAGGTAAGAGATATCATCTTCTTGATTTTCGACGTATTGATCTTCCAAGAGAAAAGAAAGAAATATTCAATCATTGCATAATCAAAAGAACATTTGACGATTAGAAAAATAGATGAAAAATTTTACATCAAATGCACAAATTGCCTTTTCCAAAGCAAGTTCAAATTGTAATTACTTCAATGGCTGTTCATTATTTCATAAGGTTAAATGCTTAAAAAAATCTAGAGTTTTCTCTTCCGAAAATGAAGACGTTGAAGAAAATCATTTAAACGAACCACAAAATAATGAGATAAATGATGTAAGTATACATATTACAAATCTTTTTGTATTACAATAAAATATATAATTTATTATGTATTTAACTATTTACTATCGTCAATAATTATTTTGAAATTTATATAATATTATTTAATTACTTTTTATGTGTTTTAATATTTATTTTACTTATGCTATAATCCATATAAAAGATTTAGTTAAATATATTTTTATTTATATTTCATATGATTTAAAATTATATATTAATTAATATATTGTGTCTTACATATTGTTTAATATACTTCAAATAATTTTTATATACATAAATAATATTATTATAAAATAAAATAAAATAAAAATAAAAAATAAAAAATAATTTTTATTTTATATTGTCAAACAATCTACTGTATAAAACTCTTTCTAAAAAAATTCTTTTTTAAATGAAAGTTAAAACAGTCAACTGATTTATTAAAAAAATTCTTAAAAAATTTTTTTAAAAAAACTCTACTAATATAAACTCATCGCACTTAATCTTGTATTCAATTCAGTCAGACAAAAGTACCTCTTCTAATCTTGTATTCGGTTCACTCGAACAATGTCTTCTATAATATAGAGAAGAATATTTAAAAGTACAAAAAGATCTTTCTTTGGTTCTTAAAAATGCAATCTTACTACAAAGAAAATAGACGGGAAAATGCAACTATAATACAATTGCCAAATAGCTTCCAAAAGCGAGACAGAAAGAGAGATGATTAAGAAAGGAAACGGGTTCAAAAAAAAAAGAGAAAAGATAAACAGCCCCACCACCCCCCAAGAAAAAAAAAAGAGAGAAAAGAAGGGTTTCCTTTTTAGCAAGAATTTTACGTCATAGTGTCGAAGCAGTAACTAATATCAATAATATATCCAAGGTCACATCTTGCATCCAGGTTTTATATCTACATCTCCTCCCTCATGGGGTGATAAAAATTAATAGAATCTTCTCCCCAAGCTCACCATCTACTTTCTAAACATGTTCCGGATCAATAGCTAATAGCTATACCATATATATTACTGGTGGCGGAAGCGATAAAAATGTATATGCCTTTTGTCCACTCATACTTACATTGTGCTGTATGTATCCATGAGTCAATTACCATCACTTAGAAATGTTAATAGGGCATGTTCGAACCATTCACCCAGTCATGTCCGCCTGGCTGACTACACCACCGACGATACTGTTTGTGAACAATCTGAGCAACTTGACTTCCATCTTACAAAATCAAAATCTGTGCATCACTATCAGAGTAAAATCAGTGTCTTGGACTCATAACGAGTGATTCTAATACTGATGATACAACAAAAATTTACTAATGTCACCATTCAAGATCAACTTGCTGATTGATGCAAACTTCTCATCTCTGTTACTCAGAGGCAGCTGCCATCCATACCCCCGTTAGGTCTCAGTGACGCCGTATTGCTGAAATCTGTCACTTTACTCCATTAAGTCAGCTGCAAATCCCAATTAGATGCTGAATGGAGAGCAAGTCTGATTAATATTTTAGCAATGTCACAACTTCTTTTACTTTACATTGAAGAAGGGGGATGCAGCATCATCTTACCCTGTTTTCACCAAAAATTCTGATACAAGCAGTTTTGCTCCTTGATTGCAAACTGCAACTACCAGAGGGTTCTAGGTTTCCTTCTCTCATAATTCTTGAGAACCTTGATTTGCTTATTTGACATAATATGGACATGATTTCTGTTCTGATGGTACAGGTCTTCTTTCCCCTCTGGAATGCTTCTTGTCATCCTCGCTTTCCCTCTGTGAAGCAATTCCATCAGCATAATTCTCAATCACTTCAGCATTTATTCTCTCCAAAAAGATCTCTTTTATTTTGCGTATCTTAGATGTCTTCTTTTTGCTGAAAGCATTGGGATGACCAAGAATGTCTCTTACATCACTTGTTACTGCCAAGGAACTTGAATCAGCATTATCATGAACAACTTTGGAATTGTCACAAATAGTTACTGATGCGCTGTTATGCACTGTTTCACATGATCTACTCCATTGTTTTCTACCAGTAAATCGATCAGGAGATTGCCGTGCAGTTTCAGGGGTACCGTTCTGGGCAAACCTCCGTGAACCATCATTATTTGTTACCTCCAATTCCAGTCTTTCAAGTGGTAGTAAAATAAGACTCTTACAGTTTGCACTAGTTCTTAAGGACTTATTTCTCTTTGATGACAAGATGGAACCCTTTTTCCTCTTTCTTGTATTATCCTCTACACAATTGTCTGTTGCCACTTGCTCAGGAAGATTAATCCCATCTAATTTCTCAAACTCAGAACCATTGTTGATGGCCGAGGCTTCTTCAGAAGAACCAAATACCCCTTTCCTAGTTCTTTTGGATCTACTCTTCTTTGGGGATCTGCGGAATTTGACAGAAGTAAAAAAGTTAAAGAGGTATAATTATTCATGGAATGACAAAATGTTATCATTAAAAAAAGTTCAATAAATCCCACTTTGAAAAGGGACAAAAGATAAAAGAGTTCTATATACAAAAAAATGACCCATAACTTAATGCATTGAAGGTTTTGGGCTAAGGTATAGACCTTCACACATACAGACCTCTCCTCTTCTTAAATAAGAAAAGTTACAAAATCTCGCATGGTATTAGAGCGTGTTGTAGAAGCCTAATATCTCAATACTTGTTAACAAAGAAGCTTAATTATTGTAAAACAAGAAATTTCAACTAAAATGTACTCAAACAGATGAAGTTTGTTGAGAAATAGTTTTGATTATTGTAGACCAAAGAGTTTGATTAAAAATGGACGAAGATAGTATGAATTGTCAAGCAAAGAAACTTGATTGTAAATATTGAATTAAAATGTCAAATGGCTTCAAAAAGTGAGGGAAGCAAGATTGTCCAACATGGAAGGGAAGCATTAAAAATTTTTAATAAATCCCACATTGAAAAGGAAAAAAATAAGAGTGATTTAATTAAAAAAATGATCCATAACTTGATGCATTGAGATTTTGGTTAAGATATGGACCTCCATATGCATAGACCACTCCTCTTCCTAAATAATAGAAGTTACAAAATTTCAGTTATAAAAAAGATACTTGAAGAAGCTTTGCAACAAGAAACAGCTAACAAAACAATAAAGGAACTGACCTGTATAAGGCTTCTGCTTCTTCTCCAGATTTTGAATATACTCTGCAAAAATGAGTTGCAAGAAATCTAATTACAGAGTGCTGATTGACAACAACTGTGAAAAATCTTAGTGA
The DNA here is from genome assembly GCA_028565735.1 of Pinacopodium congolense. Classification (NCBI taxonomy): domain Eukaryota; kingdom Viridiplantae; phylum Streptophyta; class Magnoliopsida; order Malpighiales; family Erythroxylaceae; genus Pinacopodium; species Pinacopodium congolense. The sequence continues at coordinate 13,295,324 of JAOXYD010000006.1, forward strand.
ATATACCTTGATTTTTGTTTATGCTTCTCAGGGTTTAGATTCTCAAGTTCCGATCCTGGTTCTATTGTTGGTAATGGAAGAAAATCATCAGTACTCAGGGCCGGCCGCTCTGACTCCCTGTCTACAAAGTTGCCAATAAAAGCAGCCTTTTTCATTCTATAAGCTGCTTGCATTTTTGGCACTTCATGTGGAGCTAAAAAGCGCCACCTCCTGGTATATACAGAAGCAATCCAACTTTAGTCCATAAAAAATTGTGATAACAAGGTATATAATGCATCACGGAAGCATAGAAATCATAAAAATCCAGTAATACCTACGACAACAACTATCGGTTCGGCCTGGGCAATGCTTAGCAATCTCAGCCCAGCCATAGCCACATTCCTCAACTGCTGCCTTCAACCTTAAATCCTCTTCTTCAGTCCATTCACCCATGTTCAAAGAAGGATCCAAAGCATTAAACCACCTGTCAATGCAAAGTCAGTGAAACAACCATCAAATGAGAAATGATGTATTGACAGTGTTATAGTTCTACATGGATCAAAAAATACCTCTCTCTACATTGTACTTGTGTTCGGCCAGGCACAAATTGAGCAATTTTATTCCAATTCTTTGGACCGAAAAATTTCACAGCTACTTTCAGGCATTTGTCTTCATCTAGAGTCCATGTCCCTTTCCTTTGCCTATATGGGTTTAGAGATTTCCTCCACCTGTGTATTTTGGAATATTATGATATAACTAGTCATATTGACCAAATATATTTGCCAATCTTGAAGGATGTCAATACAAAAATGGTCATTAGAGCACATAATCTTAATTCAAATTAGTATCAGTATTTACTCCAAAGATAATTTCACAATCTGAAGAAGGAAAGAACTTAATCATGTTGCCTTTTATATATCTTAAAGAACAACTATAAAACACAAGTAATACCTGTAGTCTTAAAAAAAGTTGAATATTCAGTGTGTTGGTACTAGGGGAAAAAAAGGGAATTTGAATCATATGAAAACACCAAAAACACAAGCAGAAAAGTAAAGGCAAAATTGAGCAATCCTGTTTTTGGTGCAGAATGTTAAAGATAGCAATTTTTTAGGATCCCACATCAGCTAGGAGTATGGAATCCTAGTGGTTTAGAAGGTTGGGAGTTACTCTCCCCCCTGAAGGCGTCTTTTGGGGGAAAAGAGGGACCCTAGAGTTATGAACCAGATGTGGGGGCTTGGGCTTGCGTGTATGGGCGCGTAAGCCCAAGTTCCTAACAATTGGTATCAGAGCTGGCTCCGATTCTCAGAAAAGGCTACCTGGGGGCTTAGTACCCAGCTTGAGGAGATGGGGGGAAACCTTGCCCAGAGAGGAGCTGCCGGGACTTTTGTTTCTCCAGGGACAGTGTGATGTTAAGATCCCACATCGGCTAGGAATATTTGATCCTAGTGGATTATAAGGTTGGGAGTTACTCTCCCCGTTCAGAAATTCATGCTATAAATAGCCAAAGTTGCTTGAGTTGAGTAATCATTCTTTCCTTTTGAACAAAAACATCTCACCAGTTATGATAAGAAAGGCATGTGACACAGAAAAACAATCAATTTCATCAAATTTGAAGTATTAATTCTATGCACAATAAGCCAAGAAGCTTCATTAAACATGCACATAAATGAGATCTGATCACAAAAAAAGACTGACCTATTAGAGCATTGCGCACCAGTTCTTCCTTCTAGACAAGAAGCTACAGCCTGCCAATTATAGCCATAAACTTCTACAGCAGCATTAAGTTGCACATCCTCATCCTTGGTCCATTCCCTCTTTAATATGCGAGCATTTAAACTCCGCTGGAAACGTAACAGACATCCAAATGGGGTCCTTTTTTTATCCAATGATGCCGCAATATCAAACCAATTACTGATTCCTTTTTCCTGGACAACTAACAAAAGATTTTTATCATCACGGGCTTCCCATGGACTTGAATCAATTAATGGATCTTCAAAATTCAACCACCTGCAGGATCAACATTACATCAATAAGAAAATGCAAAGCGAGTAACCAAAATGGTGTATATGTATTTGGTGAAATCAATGATGAAGACACCAACAGATATAGGTCTGAAGCAAATCAAACAAGCGTTCAACTCTCAGGACTCCATTAACAAAAGAAGGGAGCTAAATGAGCCCATATGACTAAGCTGAAGAGACAAGTGAAAAAATAATTCAATTCTCAGGACTCCATCATATAAAATCGAGTCCATTAACAAAATAAGGGACCTTAATGAGACCATATTACTAAACTAAAAGGAAGGATCTTATCAACGTCCAAGGATTGGCAACTTAACTATTAATTGGCTTGGATAATATTCAGAATAATCTAGTTATACTTGTAATATTCATCTCTGCCTTAATTATTTTGAACTATGAAAGTATCAAGTATGTCTTGATAATTTAGAATAAAATATATTGAGGGACTTGTGCCTTGCAGCATATGACTTGTTTCAAGATTCTTTGACCAGTGATTGTAGTAGGTAACTGCTGCTACCAAAACGTTGGATATAATTGTTAACACTATGTGATTGGATCCAACTTTAAAGAACAGATAAAACTGGGAGGTCTTCCTGGGTAGACTACGCTTCAAACAGCTGCACAAAACTTCATGAGATATTTTATCAATATTGCAACAAAATTGTAGATGATCAATGCACTAATAACAATTCAAAAAGAAGGCCATCTAAAAACCTTTTTAAACCTTTCTAATGAATTTAACAGCAAGATAATGCCAAGTATGATTACCAACTAAAGTCATGGTGATTCACGAGAAATAGGGCCTAACGCCTGATGAAAACTACACAGCATTAATGGCAATGCAATGATTCAAAATATACAGAAATCAATTATCAGCCTGCTTTTCAAGGGTGGATATGCAATGGAAGGTCTTCAAGAACAAAGCTACAACTTACTAATGGGGTGAAGGATACAGCTAAGAAATTTAATAACATAAAATCAATCAATTAGTTCCATGTAGTACAAGACATTTTTTAAGGTCTCACCAACCCAACCCATAAACCCAGTATGCGAGACAATCATGCAAGACAAGATTCTTAAGATGTTTTGCTAGCCTTTTGTATACTTATCATTATTATTGTGCAAGGAGATCTGATTTCACACAAAATGCCAACCTTGCTGCACATTCTGCACCAGAATGACCAGTGACATACAAGGAAGCCAATTGATCCCAGTTAACCTTTGGAAGAAACTCTCTCATCAACTCCGGTGTGATTTCCAAATCTCTGATTGAAGCGAGAAGGCTATCCAAGTTACTGTTATCTCCAAAAGAACCTTCAGAACCACTTCAAGTTCAAATGTGTTAGAAGTAACAGAAAACTTGTAAACCAATAACTAGAAGTAAATTAAAATGGAACTTGCAGTCTTGAAAAGGAAACAAATACAAATGCATGACTCCAGGAGGCTCGAAGGCTTAAAAGAGACTTCCATAAACACAGACATTGACAGAGAAAGCAACACAACAAAGTAAAATTTGTCACTCCATGACCAAGGCATCAATTTCTGTTAGTTTAAACTTCTTAACATGAATGTGACATTTGATTCAATAGCATAAGCAATTCAATCAATTTCTGTGTATTCCATGGCTCTCAAATTCTAAACAGGTCATTGCTACAAGCTTTCTTAGGGGTATGCATCTGCACTTAAGATTTTTACTTGGCCTCTGAAAACCCTCAACACTAAGTAACATTTGAATGTTCAGCATCAGTATTACATGCTGATATCCAAGATTTAGACTTGACAAAAGGAAAGGTTTTTCTCTGAATACTACTTTTATCTGTTACTGTATACCAGATCCTAAGATCACAAGTTGAATGGTTCGAAGCATGAAAAGTTAGTTTCATGATTCTTAGGAACTTCATCTTTAATGGAGAAAAGACAAACCTTAACTCATATTAAATTTCTTTTTTCTTCTTTTTTGTGGTGAAGTAGTTAAAGCATTAACCTGTTTCAAACCATTCCAAAATCTACATGCATGAATTCACCAAAGTCAAACAAATTTTACACTTTTAATCACTAATGCAATATGTAGACGTAATGAACATCCACTATAACAATTAAATAGGATCACTGAGTCATACAATCATTTAACTAATTAGATATCAAGTATTTGTGGCCTCATCATTTTTGTTAGATATGCAATGTCCTTTGAATAAAGCCATTGATTATAAAAGAAAATGTTTGAAAGCTAAAAACCAACTGATGCACAAATTATTTCATCAAGAAACAAATTTGATCATACCTAAATTGATCCACCGATAGATGTAGCACCATTTCTTGGAATTGTTGTCTAATTCCCTTTCCAAGGTTTTTGCTGTCTGTCTTTGTCCATTTTTTTCGGTGTACTGTAAGTGGAAAGTTTTTTAATGCTTTTCTGTAGTTAGCAACATGAGAATTTTCTAATGGCCCGTCACGTATAGTAGAAACCCTTTTATCATTAATCTGCAATGACAGAAAACATGCTTGGTGAAGATGAATTATCAATAATCAAACAACCAATCAGCAGTTTAAGCAAGTAAATGGAAACCCACTGAAAACATTTAGGTATGAAGCACGATGAAAGCTAACCCTTCCCAAATGTAAGGTACTTCTGAAAACTAAAGTCACATGCTCTAAACCTAAAAACTGATGCACATGCAAGCTCTGCGCCAAAGAAAACTGAGACCCTACTTTAAGAGAATAATTCTAGATTGAAATACCCCTTCCAGAGAGACAGAAAATTAATAATACTTGCAAGGAACTAATGAACAGGAGTCGGTTAGGACTGCCAAAACTTTTCCAGGCATCATTCCTGGATATCACAACTGAAATCCTGCTTACAGCTACACAGGGAAGGGTTTGAAAGATGTGAATGGCTATTTCAGAGTTTGTGGAGCACAGTGATATTAGTATATCTCAACTAAACTATCTCACCCTTACTATAAAGAAAAAGTAGGATTAAAATTGGGGACAATCATGACAGAGAGAAGGAAATAATAGCAAGACATGCCAGCATATTAATTAAGAAAGTTACCTCTGAGTCCTCAGAACTTGGTGCCTTTTGTGCTGATATTAATTGGATGAGGGGATCTTTTCTCTGGGACAATGCCTTCCCAGTCAATTTTTTGCAGGAAACCTGAAAAGTTTTCAATATTTGAACACGCTCCCTCAATTTCTTATTCTCCTCCATTCTTGCTTCAATTTCAGTCAATTTGTTTCGAAGCAACTTCTGACAAGATCTATTCTTCCTAATTGCAGCAACAAAAAACTGAGCTGATCTTGGAAAGCTAGAATGGCGTAACTCCAGCTCTGCACCACTTGATTGAAGCTGGGTCAAGCATCTTAAAGGCTGTAATTCCATGCCACAATTCAATGCATTGGTGGTGTCACCAGCTCCACTGGAAGGTGGAGGTACATTACACTCTGTGATTCCATCTACCGACAAGTTGTTTGATTTTTCTGTTCCTGAGGCAACATCGGATATATGAACCAGGTCCACTTTTCTCTTGGAATGCCCTGTGATTTTATCTCAGCATATTGCATGTAACATGAGAATATTTGTTAGGGGAACAAACGCAAAAGTGTGCATAGTTACAATTTCCAGTAATTGAATCTCACAATAAGTGGTACTATCTTTTGACATGTTTGAGAATTGAGACATAAAGCTTGGAGGATAAATCAATAATATTTAGTTTGTCTCCCAAAAAGTTAAGCTACTCATAATTTCAAGACTTAGCGACTTATAGCTTGGCTACCAAAGCCATACATGCTAAATCCCTCCTCATAACTAATCGTTATGTATTATTAGTTATATATCAAAATGCCATAGACATATCAAGTAAAACCTAAAATCTGATAAAATACAAGTTCAAGCAAGAGTCTACCAATGTCATCATAAGCAGCAAAACGGCGACGAATTGCGGAAAGAGTCGCAAAATCATCCTCCTCCTCGTCACCTGAAGCTGGCGGTAGAGTTGCGAGGGGCTTCAGAGAGAGAGGTTCAGAAAAAGCCGCTGAAATCGAGAAACGGTTCTGTATGCTCCGAAGCACTTCAAGATCGTCCTCACTCTCTTCGCTACCATCTTCACCAGAAGCTTCGCCGGCGGCCGGAAAGGAATCCGACGGACGTTGAATGGGGTTGTTGAGGTCGTCGGGATTTGCGCCAGTGAGCATGCAGGCCTGCCTTAGGGCCTCCATGTCCTCGTCGAAGACATCGTCGTTGTCCTCGCCGGAGGAGAAGTCTCCATTGTCGGCGTTATTAAAAGACATGTTGATTGCAGAATTTTAGAGCATCGGCTTTATTAGGGTTTATAGCTTAAAAAGTACATACGTAGAAAAGGGCTTATAAGCGCAATACAGAGAAGGTAGGTGACAAAGTTTGCTCCGTGCACCCTCTTCAGTTACGCTGCCGCTGGGAAAACGGTCATGTGTGCTTATTTTATTTTCTTCCTTTTCTTGCCCCGTAAAGGTCTTGATTTCAAGGTTTGTATTTAAACTTACGTGAAGTTTGGGAAGTATTAACGTGACATATTTTTTTAATTAAATTATAATATTTTTCAAAATATTTAAATTAAAATTTAATGATTTAAAAGATAAAAATTATTTGTAGTAAACAAACTTCTTAAAATTAATCTCTTATTTGAAAAGATTTAGAGGTGGTCCTTTGTTTTGTTTGAGAGATCATTATCTATTTTATAAACATTATCCTAAAAAAAATTAGAAAATAAATTTGACTTCTTTTTAATAAATTCAATATAAAAATTAAAAACACTTTAAATAATTTGCCATCGAACAAAAATTTGCTTTAAAGCTATATATTTTAAACATCTTTTACATAACTTTTTTTTAAATTAGCAATTATTATAAAGCAAAAATTTTTATTTAATCAATCACTGTTAATACACTTTTAATAAGATTCTAATGTTCTGAATTATATTGAATTATTTGTTCTTGATTATTTATAATGTATATTGGTATTCTTCTGTAACCTGTATCAAATTGTCTCAACTTATAAATATATTAGGATAAGGGAGGTGAAGGATTTGATTTACTTGAACTTTTGGTTACTTTAGGCCTTACTTAGTTGAGTTTTAATTTTATGTTTTAATTTTCTATTTTTCTAAATACAAAAATTAAAAAAACACTAATATAGCACAAAAATTGAAAAAAATACAAAAATCATAATAAAAATTACAACTCACAACTCAACTAAACTTCCCCTTATCAAATTAGTGTTTTGATATATCCAAAAGGCAGAATTGTTTCTTAATTTATTGTGTAAAGGTTTACATAATTTATTTAAATCAGGATCAAATTTGATTACTTAATTTAAGTTTCCTAAAACTCTTTGTACTTATTTTTTTACTTAATATCTGAAAAAAATTATTAGCAAATTTTAGTGTTCATTCTGTTGGTGGTACCCGTCTATGTATAATGACCATAGAACAAAGTCAATTTTGATTTTGAAATTGCTAATCTATTCTTTTTTATTAGTTTGAATAGAAATAAAGCCATTAACAAGGGTTAAATAGCTCAATATTAGTTGGTTTAAGATGTGCAAATTTTTTTTATTTTCAAGATTTCTTTTAAATGTGGTTTGTAAAGGTCCCATTGCCATTTAAAGTTATCCAAATCTAACAATTTCTTTAAAAGATAAAAATATTATAAATGCTTTAGCATTACAAATAAAGACCTATAATTAAAAGATGAACATAGGATTAATTCATGTAACCTTGATTTATAACATCTAATAAAAAGTTATGGTAACACCTTTTCTTCTAATGCCTTACTGAAGAGCTAAAAAGGAGCCACCTATTGCTGAGATCAGGAGCCACCTATTACCATATGGAGTACACAACACAACTCAAGCTGCTGCTGAGGCCAGGAACCACATGTTGTTCCAATGCTCTTATACAAAGGGGTTATAGAGGATGGTTCAATATCTTTGTAACTACTCTATTGCTTGGGAAGATTGGAACCAGATAATAGATATCACCTATACAAAGGTGATCATATAGCCTTTCAAATTAGCCTCGGTTATGTTATGTATTCCATATGGAAGGAAAAAATAGTATCATGTATGGTGCAGCTCATAGAAGTCCCAAAGATTTTGCCTTTGGTGGGTTGGAATGGACTAGGGAATTTTACAATTGCGTTAGAGTAACTTAGAGTGCTATTCATCTTTGTTTGTGAATTGGAGGCTCCAGCCGGTTGCTAGAAACAATGGATTAGACAAGGGATAAGCAGAATTTGACACTATTCAGATTGATCATAAGCAAGAGAGAACAAATAAATGTAATAGGAACAAGATCAATGAAGGTGCTAAAAATGTTAATCAGACCTTTAACAAGGTGGAGTCCTCAGATAGGCCAGTCGAGGGGAAGAAGTTAACCTGAGATACATGTGGAAGATTAAGTTTGTTCCTATTGAGTTCCAACTTTAACAACTTAAGGATCTTAGTTTGTTTTGGGGTTATAACCTTATATTAAGTGCTTGTTTGGATGGGTTTTTAGGAGATCAATAAGCTTTTCTTTTCTACCACAAAAGCCTTTTTGTTAAAAAAATAGGTGTTTGGCTGTAGAATTAAAAAGCATTTCTTTAATAGATATGACTTTTTTGGCAGCCAAAATATAACTTTTTAAGAAGCTTAAATTTGAAGCTTCTAAAAAAAGCCTCTGAAATGACTTTTTCGAGTAGATGTTTCAGAGCAATTAATGGCAATTAATGAGCCTATTTTTTAGTCCCCTTTACTCTTATGTTTTTAACATAATGCCCATAATAAATTATGCATTTAATATAATGACGTGTGAAACATATTGCAAATATTTTTGCATTACAGTAAATGCATAATTTATTATATATTTAACTATTTACTCAACTTGAATTTTATTTTGAGATTTATATTTATAACTATTTTTTATATGTTTAATATTTATTTTACTTATGTTATAATCCATATAAAAGATTTGATTAGATATATTTTCATTTATGTTTCATATGGTTTAAAATTATATAATAATTAATGTAATGTTCTTTTCATATTGTTCAATATACTTTAAATAATAGTTATATACATAAATATGTTTTATTATAAAATAAAATATAGTTAAATTCAAAAGTACTTTTTATTTTTATATTATCAAATAATCTACTATATGAAGCTCTTTTAAAAAAAATCTCTTTTTTAAATGACAACCAAATAGTCAGCTCTCTTTTTTAAAAAGCTCTTCTCAGAAAAGATATACAGAAAAAAGTTTTACTAGCAAAAGTTCTACTAGCATAAGCCCATCCAAACAGACACTAAATTCTGTAACCTATCTACTGATGTTCCTTGATATTCAATACAATTACATTTTTTGATTTGTAAGAAAAAAGAGCTGAAAAAGAGAAACATTATAAAAATTATTTAAAATTTCTTGATTATATCAACAAAATCTCTGTATTTAATTATATATATATATATATATCATAATTTGAGTATAGTTAAAAAAATAAATTTAATTGTAATTATGTTTGGTATAAAAATATATATCTTATAAAAATTTTACATTATTTTTAAATAAAATTATATATTTTAAATAAAATTATTTATTTAAAAATAATTATGAGATATATTTCAAATTAAATTTACAAACAAATATGTCAAAGTCTAATATAATATTCTCTAGAACAATAAAATAGAAAGAAATAGTTTTCCTTGAAGAGCGCATCTTTAAAAGGGCAGTTGAGTCTAGTCCATCTATTCCTTTAAATCCAAAAACATAAATTAAAGAATTAAGTTAATTAAGAGATGGAAAAGTCAACTTATCAATTGATAAAAGATTTGTATGTTCCAGGTTAGATGACAGAGCTTAGGAAGAGTTTATGGGTTCATTAGTTATAAACACTTCGAATAAAGAGCCTCAAAGGTATTCCAGATTTGATAAACCTTCTTTAACTTTTCAAGGTGTAGAATTATAGCAAAAACATTATATAAACTATTTATAAATCCCAACAAACTTAACAAAATCAATCTCATCCTAATTTTCACGCATTTCCTTAATAACAAAAAATTTTAATAGCAAGTTATATGTTTTAGAAAATTATTGTAAGATTAATAAAGAATATTTGCATAAAGATGTGGGAAACATTTACAGAAGAAAGTATAAAATCATAGAACCCACCTTTTTTTGAAATCATACCTATAAATAAAGCATTATCATACCCTTACCCATGAAAGTGAAAAAAATGAAAGTGCAACGATCAATTTAAAAGATATTGGGAATTATTTTGTGTAAGAACAACTACATCAATATTTATTTACATAGTATAGGTAATTAGTTGACAAAAATATAAAAAAATTAAAGAATTCCAATAGTGTCAAAGAAAGATTATCTAATCAAAGCCCAAATGTTCAAGCCCCATGAAGTCTTCAATAATAGTATAAGCCTATTTAGGAAAAAAAAAAAAGACAACAAATTCCTTATGGCCATTCAAGAACAACCAAAGAAAATTAATGAAAATATTATTTCTGATACCTTAGGCTCCTTAAACTCATAAACCCAAAATATAACTAAAAAAGAATGAATTCAAATTAGAGGTCAATTAAGAATAAGGACAAGTACATTTTAAGAAGTCTAGAGTCTTAATATGTTAGAGCAAGAAAGCGATATAGATTTAGATAGTTCATAAAGCCCTTCTTACCCTTTTCTTAATGTAACTTTACAAATCTTTAATAAAGCCTTTGTAAAAGCATAGCCCTAGATATAAATATAGACAACAAGCTCAATGTTTTGTAACCCATAAAATATAGTGCCACTTTAGCATATAAGTGGAATATAGAGTATGTGATGTTCATAATTTAAATGATACCAAGATTAATTAGACATGTGCACCTATTGCTCCATAGTATAGTCCAATAAATACGAGTATCATTCTTGTTGGTTCCTATATGGTAGCTAAGAGGAGAATGAATTAGGTGAAGTTAAAAATTTCAAAATCTTTCAAAGTCTTTTATATCTAATTAATATTTCCCTCTTAAAAACCTAGTAATCCGAAAGTTATAATTAATTTGATAAATAATAATATTAATTGAAATGCAGAAGTTCAAATAATATACTTAATCAATATAATATAATTGAATTAAACAAACAATATATAATAATATGAGTTTAAACAAAGCAAACTTGAAAATAAAAAGAGGTCAGGGGATGAGTGCGCAAATCAATTTATAGTAGTTTGATGTCTAGCTCTACATCTACATCTACTCCTCAATGTCTTATTATGAATTTTAGTATCAACTACAATATTACAATCACTTCCCTTTTTCACGAGTTTTAGGATAACCTTTATAACCACTCTTTTTTAGTAGGCTCAAGAGTAAATTTGGTAACTCATTGCAAACTACCAAATAATAAGCTTAACTGAACCTTACTATATATTATGGTAAGCTAGGTCAAACCACAAGGGGTTATAATGCAATTACTATTTCAAATGTTGTATAGAAAATAAAAACAAAAACCCCTAATACAATGAAAGAGAAATAAGCTAAGATGTAATTAACACAAGTTAAAGAGATAAACAACAATGTCAAATATGATAAAAATAATAAAAATATCAAAGAAATAGGTAGAAGGTACCATCAAGATTTTAGGACAATCATCGGTCCTCGAATCTAAACAAATGGAGTTCTATCTAAGATGTTAGCCTTTGGATCTAAGCAAGCTCTTGAATCATAAGTTCCTCTAAAATAGGTAAATCTAATAAGTTATAGAAGTACCCTAACTCTACTATAATTTAGAATAAGTTCTCTAAGTTTAATGGCGTAGAAGCATTAAGTAATAAAGAATGTCTAACTTAAGCCATGATCACATAAGCTCAGAGAGTATAACATAAAGGATTGCAACATTAGATTAATTGGTTAAGTTTACCTATAAATCCAACTAATCTATCACTACTTACAGAAACTATTAATGATTATTACGTATCAAAAGCATCAATCCTAGTGTTTGAATAAGGAATTATAAAAAAAGGTGATCAAGGTTATAAATAACTGGCGAGCTCGTCGTAAGCTACCAAATAATAAAATACCTAACTAACTTAACTAAGTAGCTAGGGTAAGTCAGGGTTGATCCCACAGAGAACTAGAGTGTATTGCTATTTCTAATGTTGCCAAAAAGAAAATAAAACCCCTGGAAGCGAAGACATCAAAACTAAATACTATGACAAAACAGAGATAAATAAAGAAGAAAAAAACAAGAAATACGAAAGCTGAGTGGAAGACATATAAGGAATTATAGACTTATAATCGATCATCGAAATAGATAACTTGTGATTGGTATAAGATGCTAGCCTATAGGTTCAAA
>JAOXYD010000006.1:13307784-13322161 GCA_028565735.1 Pinacopodium congolense
TACTTGTTTTGATTGATTAGTATAGAATCATCCAACAAGTAGTTGGAAAGGAGATGTAGCCTATCTTTTGGGTAGGTGAACTTCTTTAATTGCCTTGTGTCTTTTTCTTAGCTCAATCTATTGCACTTATTTTGATACTTGTATTCATATTCTATCTTAGGTTTAATCTTGGTTTAGTGATTGCATCTAGTTTTTCAATTGATTTAGGTTGCTAGTTTAAATTTGTGAAAAAGTTTTAATACCCAATTCACTCCCCTCTTAGGTGCTATAAGGCTTACAAGAATAATATGAGCACTCGAAAGAGAAAGAGGAAGAGAAAGGGCAGCTAGGAAAGGAAGAGGCCATAGTTCGAGAAAAGGAGGAAGAAATACCTCCTAAGACAAGTAGTATATCTTTTGTTATTACTAACCGAGTTTCACTTCCTTTCCCTAACTATTTGCAGAAGAAAAGAAGAAGAAAGGGGAAGAGTTATAGGGTACCAAATTGTTGAAAGAGTTATGTTTAAGTAAGTGGACGTGGGAAGGTAACAAGTAAGATGAAGAGTCTCCATAAACATTCCTTAATCCATTAGGGAGACAATACTAGATGAAGGAATGTCTAGAGTGGAGAGTGGACCTTAGACTATGATAGAGAAGTAATGTGGTTCCACATCTCTAATATTATGAAACATTGTGCTAACTGTGAACCCACTCTAAGGAAAGCTATTCTGGGCGCATTGATAACATTATACATGTTTCCTATAGGGTTTAAAATTCCTTTCGATACTGGATAGTGCAAAAAAAAAGAAAAAGGGAATGAGCTAAAAAAACATTAAAAAAGTGCTTGTTAGGAGGCAACCTAACTTTTCTTTTAAGTTTTTGTGTCTTTCCTTTCTATTAGTTAGTTCTTTAGTTTCTCTTTTTGTGATTTCCTTTCTTTTCATTGTTTTGTCTTATAAGGAGCAAAAGCAGTGGCTAGCTCTCCATTAAGTAATTTATGGATTACCTTATTTGAATTTTCATGTTCCATCCCTTTTTATTGCTTTCGTTGATTTTTGAACATTGAGGACAACATCCATTTTAAATGTGAGGTGGGGAACAAATTTAAAATTTGCACATTTAAGTTATTATGAGTTCAATTTTGATGATTTGAATGATTATTTTCTTTCAATGATTTTGGGATATTATGGAAAATGTTCCAATTTAAATGCAGGGTGGGGAACAAGTTCAACTTTTTACATACTTGAGTTATTGTGAGTTCAGTTGTAATGATTTCAGTGTTTTAACTTAAAAAGATCTTAATTTTTAATTGATTCTCAATTATGGTATTTGAATGCAATTGATACTTTTGATTTAGTGAATATTGATTGGCTTTTGAATGATTTTTAACCCCTAAATTATTAATTTTTCTTTTTCTTTTAAGTGTTTTCCACATGTTTTTTGTATGATATTAAACGCTTAAGTACATTTTATATGTTTTGTCGTGTGAATTTGGAATGGGATGTTTAAAATAATGTGTTGAAAAAGAAAAGAAAAATATGTGAAAAGTGTACGTATTATGAATAAGTGAGCAAAATTCACTTCATTGTCTTCAAACCAATGAAAATGTTGAGATATGAGTGGTGTTAGTAGGCATTTGAGAGTGTGATCTAACCTAATAATTGGGGGTATTCACGATAAAATGTTCACTTTGACGTCAAAAATTTAGATGACATCTCAAACAAGCTAAAAAAAGAATATCCTAATTGAGTGACTAGGGGTGTTCATGACAAGATCTTTGTCTTTGAGTAAAAAGACTAGATGATCTCCACTTATGACTGCAAATGTAAATTGTGTTGTATTTTTGTTTATTTTGAATATTCTTAACTATATTCATATGATGACTAATGCGAAATGGCTTGAACATTCAGTATTATGCATATGAGGTTGCTTTTTACTAACTTTATATGATTTGCATGTGCTTAACCGAATTTTTTTCATGACAGAGTTGAGGTTTGTAAACTAGATCAAAGGCATGAATTGGTTTTTATTTATACTCAATTATCTCTTGACTTTGGATTGAGGTTATTTGAATATAATGCTTAAGTCATTGCTTTAGGACAAACAATAGTTCAAGTGAGGGGGTATTTGATATGGATTCATTTTATAGTATTTCCATATGTTTTTCTAATGTAATTTCATCCCCATTTTGATGTTTAAATGTTTAATTTGTGTTCCTTTCAAGTTTACATATTGATTTAAGCTTCGGACACAAATACAAATTGGAAAGATCAAGTTTGGAGAAGAAATGGAACAAAAAGAGTAAGAGGAAGCATGATAGATCCATCAATGGTAGTTGATGCAAATATTATTGAAGGAGCAAGCAACCACCTTCGATGGGAGGATCCTAGATATAGGGGGCTGTTGAATATGGTCTTAACAATAGTACCTCTAACCTTGATTCTTCTTCTTCCTATTAATAATAGTTGAATGGAGGTTGCTCAAAATAATTTGAATTTGTTCATGATAGGTTGTAGGTGTTCCTCTAACAGTTAGTGCAAACCATCCTACTAATCCTCCACCTATCGACCAAAACTTCTTCATCTTGCCACTTATAATCTTGCCATTAAGTATTTTGCCAAGTTATTATATTGACTAGCTACACATTAGAACTTCAAACATATTATTAATAAAAGATTTTTTGTGTTTTATAATTAAAAAAAATAAGGAAAAGAAATGGATAGTATTGCAAAGAGTAGAAACCTTTAATAAATCAAAACAATTCTCGATGATGACACCAAAAACTTAATAGTGTGTGCTAATTGTACCTAAGTTTTAAATAAAATAAACCAAAGAATTACACATAAACAATACCAAACATGCAATGAGCCAAATAAACTTGTTGATAAGGGATATAGTTATTCTAAGTCTAGGTTTTCAACCCACGAGTATTACAGTGACTAGAGAATTACTATCCTTTATATCTATCCTACTCAAAGATGATTGATTAATTAATTGATTAATGAAAAGAAGTAAAATAACTAAAGATAAATCCAAAGACAAATTGACTAGAATAAACAAGCAATAATGAAGTTAGGATCTTGGTAGTTAATTCCTTTAAGATGTATGTGCATGCATTGTTTAATCTTGATTCAACATGTTTTCCATATTTGCTTAGACCATAGATTCCTTTTGATAAAGTGCAGTCTCTCTCAAGTTATGTAACTCTATTTAAAATAATAAAATAAGAGAAATGTCCCTCAATCTCAAGATGGTAATTGAATGCATTAAAGTGTTATATGGAGGTTATTATTTTGATAAATTTACACTTAATTCGGATAACCTATATAAGCCTATTTCTAGGTCTTCATGCAAGATGCATTAGTCATGGATTGATCTAAGTCATACATTTGATTTCTTAATTTAAGCATATACAATCACACCATTAAAATTGACGTTTATATTCACATAACATTCAAAACTAATGTCATTAATGCTATAAATTAATCTCATAAAAATATAGAAATACAATATCTAATCAAGAAAACAATGAAATACTATATTCTAAAGTTTATAACATCCTAAATCCTATAAAAAAATAAAGTTCCAAACATAGAAAAAAGTAACACAATAATTAATAAAATAGTAGGGATGAAGAAGCTCATGGTGAAGTTTCTTGAAGATGGCTTAGGAATTATCCTTTTTAATATGGCTTAGGAATGACCCCTTTAAGGCCTTAGTAGTGCCTCTGAATGTTTAAGGAACCAAAAACCATCCCAAAATAAGCTAAATTAGGTTAAAACTTGTCATAACTTGTTATAATCACGGCTAGAGTCATGAAACCATAATGTTTGTCTAGAGGGCATGGCCTTTTCTAACTTTTCTAGCTTTTGGTTCTTTTAAATCTTTTTGTTATAAATTCTTTGTTGCTCATCCTTTGGCTTTGAAATTTAATGTGGAAATTAATAACATGATGTTCTTGCTCCCTAAATTGATTCCATAATGATTCTAACTCCAAAAATGCATCAAATTTCTCATTAAAGTTCTATACACTTGAACTGCTATTTGTTTCAGCTTCTCTTGATGCATTCTTCATTGATTTTCTTCTTATCTTGATATTTGATGTGAACCTTTATAATAAGATTCTTGAACTCCTCAAATTGATTCCTTATCTCTTCTGACTCTAGAAGTGCATTAAAATGTTTACTAAGTCCTACAAAACATAAACAATCATCCAAAATAAATTAAACAATATCTTATTTAAGAATAAACTAAATATGCATCAAAATCACGTGAAATTTACTATCAAACCTAAGATAATCATTATGAAAATATGTTTAAAATATATATAATTAGAATATTATTACAAGTCAGTTGTGGGACAGTGTTTCAAGTGCACCCAATTAGGCCATAAGTGTAATGAATGCCTTTTAAAGAAGATTGTGAACATCATAGAAAAGGACAAGGAAGATAAAGGAATATGTTGTGAGGTAGATGGTGACGAGAAGGAGGAATATGAAGTAGATGAAGGCCAGACATATGTGGTTTGAAGTAGATGTGCTTGGATTTATAGTTAATAGTGGGAGTTGATAAAACATCATTGGCAAAAAGATTATAAGGACATTGGGGCTTGTAGTGGAAAAGCATCCTATTCATTTATATATAATTATTTTTTGGTAATTTTAGACATAATTTTTTGTGATGTTAGACTATCCACTTCTATTAAATGAACATGTTAACGTGATATTATTCTTTCCATTAAATAAATATTCATTAAAAAGGGATTTTGTTTTCCAGAAATGCCCTGTTTCACTCACTCCTTAAACGTAACTCGTGGACCTTAAATTCTATTGATACAAATTTCATACGCGCTGTTCTATTATGAATCAATACTAACTTGATCAGAAACAAGTTTGATAAGAACTGAATATATATCTTGAACAAAACCCCATGTGAAAACTGCCAACATAAAATCAGCACCTACCTACCATTAATCGACCATGTTCTTGATATGGTATTAGAAACTGAGAGTAGAGCCGTAGGGATTGCAACAAGAACAATAATTTGGCCAACGGTTTGGAGCATTTAATGTGAGGATGGGATTGCTATCACACAAAGTATACAAAATCTCCACTTTTCTCATTGCTATTGACAGTTGCATACTCGGATGTTCCAAATGATAGCCCCTCATAGCCCTCAATTACACATATTAATAATTAAAAAAAAAAAGCTATATCATTCCTATAAAAGGCAGGAAAATGCTTCCTGGGATTTCGCAATTGCTAAAAAGCATTAAGAAGAAAAAGTCATGGCATTTTCTTCTCTGCTTTCCTTCTCATTCGTCCATCCTCAATTAAGATGTGCCGTTGCCAAAATGTCTCTCCTAGATACATTTCTGTTCTATGTAAGACCCTGTCTCTCTCTCACACACGCTTGTGTGTCTATTTTCGATAATAGTTGTCTCTTCGATATGATATAATAGTTAGGTGTCCTTTTTTTTTTTTTTGTTGTTGGTACCACGTGTGTGCAGGCTATAAATTTCCTGGACAAGCTGGACTTGTGGCATAGATTGCCAGTGCTCGGTGGACTTGCTTATCTGGGTATTCGAAGACACTTACACCAGCGCTATAATCTAGTGCATGTTGGAGAAAGAAACGGTAAGAGGTATGACGCTGAAGAATTCAGTTATCGGACAGCCGATGGCAAATGCAACCACCCCTCCGACGATGCTGTTGGGAGTTATGGAACATTCTTCGGACGCAATATGCCTCCTGCAACTTCATCATATGAGGTGTGTATTAGCTTCTTATTTAGCTTCTATAGGCATGAAATTGAAGAAAGAGGGTTCAAAAGTATCTCATAACTTGGTTTGTATATCAGACCTGTCTTTCAAAGAGAAAGAGCATTAAAGTTGTTGGAATTGCAGGTCAACTAATTTTGATAAGTTGCAAGCTTGCAATACATCTTTTCAGTAGTAGTATTTATGAGTCTACATTGAAACGCCAACTGAAGTTGGTCTATGCAATTACTAGAACATGGGGCATGCAGATGTATCTAATTGATGGGCATGTTTTATGGATTTGACATGCAAGAATCCAATTATTATTTTTCCTAGTTTCATAGAAAGCAAGAAGCCGGTTATGTAGCCTGGAGTTCGTAGAATTAAGTTTTTCTAAAATGGGTTCAAGAGGGGGAGGTTATACAGAAGGTATCTCATCTTACATGACTAAACCATTGAAAAAGTTTTCCACGCAAAATTCACATATGGCATGCCCAAGTTATGTTACATAAATATACATTCAATACTTGAAACCTGCGATATTTGCGTTCTGATTCGGTGCTCCAAATATTGCCGTGCACCATAAGAGAATAATTATAAGAGGTTCAGGGATAGGAAATCGTTCTTTGGCATGATGTATAGAATGTCAGAATACTTTTATACAGTTATGTATAACTAATTAGGAAGTATATGATAAGCCAAGCTACCGCCAGAATTTCCCCGTTTTACCAATATATTTTAAAACATTTCCTTTTTGTGCATCAAGGATTCCTGGATTAGGATACTTGTTGAACTTTGTTCCTTTTCTTTTTATTTAAATCTACGGTGCAAACCAAAACGCTTTTCCCTTCGAATTGGGGTTTAACCCAACTTGCTGCACCTAATTTTCAGCAAGAAGCCTTTATGCGACTGAGCCTAGCATTTTGCTTATCAGATGGACATACGTCCAGATATGAGTTTGTGGTATGTAAAAGTTGGACAAAATTGGAAAATCACGGTCCATTTAGGAATGTAGGGTCATGGTCTATTCTCTTGTGTAGCGTAATTGGATCCAATAAATTGTCAATTAAAAAAAAAGGGTCATTACATCTCTACTAATTTTTCCTTATTTTGCTTATAATTAAACCTTCATTCAGTTATAAGGGATGATGTTAGCTGAAATGATTACTAGTGCAGTTAATGGATCCTCACCCAACATTGGTAGCCAATAAGCTATTGAGAAGGAAGAAATTCATAGACAATGGAAAGCAATTCAATATGATAGCTTGCTCTTGGATTCAATTCATGATCCATGACTGGATTGACCATATGGAGGATACGCAACAGGTACTATTCCACAACTTACGTCATATATGGTAAAACGTTATTTTAAAATTTAATTTTCTATCAATTGTCATGACTTATGTAAGAAGATATTGAGGGTAATTATAACATGTGTTTGATGGATTGTTGGATGTGATTTTTTGTTTAAATTTTGTATTCTATTAATATCTTATTTTTTAAAGTTTATATATATTTTTATTTTTTGTATTAAAAAATAAAAAAATTAAAATTAAAATCAAAACTCTATTAAATGAGGCTAAGTTTCGACAACTTGCTACTGATTTAATGACTAAAGTCAACCTCAGCGATCCCTTTGGTCTGTTGGTTTTGAAGGTGAAGAGTTCATAAACGCATCCTTTTCTTTTTATGACATGGTTCTCCACCTTGTTCGTGTGTATTGAGAGGTATACTAGAGTCAATGTATACACGAGCCCATATCCATAGTAGTAAAACTGATGGTTGTTATCATTTCGTGGAAGGTGGAAATTAAGGCACCTGAAGAATTAAGAGAAGGGTGCCCGCTTAAGTCATTCAAGTTTTTTAAGTCAAAGAAAGTTTCCACCGGTTCACCGCATCTAGCGACAGGATTTCTGAACACCAGGACTCCTTGGTGGTAAGTATACATCCATTTCTTCAATAACTTCTTCTGTTGCTTGATAATTTGGACTCTCTCAATTCGTATCTTAAATGGGCTCAAATTCAACAATTCAATCAGTTCGAAGGACTCTAGTTGTTATTTGATGCAAGAGAAGGTGGTGGAGGAGGAGAAGTTAAAACCAGAGTTAAGTTCGGTCTATTAGAGTATGCGTGCAAGGCCTTGAATACACTGTGCTACTGTACTTTCAATCAGAAAGCAGTCTTATGAAATAGGTTGACTCCACTATAGGTTCTTTTTCTTTAAATAACAAGAATGCAACATACAACCTTATATACATTCATCCCATTCTCAAGAATGCTTAGGACTCCATTAACAAATATGACTGTTTGATGTACACAATTTAAACAGGGATGGTAGCGTCATTTATGGAAATAATGAGTATGGCATGACAAGGGTGAGGACGTTCAAAGATGGAAAGCTGAAGATTGCAGGGGATGGTCTGCTTGAGCATGACGAGAAAGGGATTCCTATCTCCGGCGATGCTAGGAATTGTTGGGCAGGCTTTTCCATATTGCAGGCCTTATTTGTCAAAGAACACAATGCCATATGTGATATGCTCAAAGTAAGTGTGGACCTTCCTCTTTCGCCATGTTTAAAGTTATGAATGAATTTGAGTCACAAGTCCTCCAGCTATGTGGGATCCTTATGGAAATCTCATGCAGCCTTATAGCTCGGTGCAAGTAAGATACATCAGATTTTGATCCAATTTTTTTTTTTTTAAAGTCTATTAGTATCAAGTATACTAATCTTTTTCTTATAAGAAAACGGAAGGGAAAAATTTGACCACGACCTTGCTATAAGCTTTGCCAACATAAGATCTGGGATTGAAAACACTTATCAGTACTCTATAGTTTAAATTGTTACTAGCATTAAAAAAGTTATAGATGCCGGTAACCTATGGAATGACATTTAGCAGAAGCAGACATCCTTTGACAGATGACAATTTGGTGGAATTCATTTTCCTTATAGGAATATTACCCTCATCTCGATGACGAGAAGCTCTACCGATATGCACGATTGGTAACTTCTGCTGTCATTGCTAAATTTCACACCATTGACTGGACTGTGGAACTCTTGAAGACTGATACACTCCTTGCTGGAATGAGAATCAACTGGTAAGACAAGTTACTAAACAGGAAACCTTGAAACTTGGTGGCAACATCATGTAGCATGAATTTGAAGGCTTGATTTTTCCAAGAGGATACGGAACTAAATAAGGAATGAATTTCAAGTATTATGAATTCCAGATATATCTCATTTAAAGCCAAAACATAGATGATGTCAATTACAAACGTTCCAATGACCGTAAATTTGGTGAAATATTTTTGGTGCAGGTATGGATTTCTTGGGAAGAAACTTAAGGATTTATTTGGGCATTTCGCTGGACCAATATTTAGTGGATTGGTTGGTCTTAGCAAGCCAAGAGATCATGGAGTTCCATACTCATTGACCGAGGAGTTCGTAAGCGTCTATAGGATGCACTCACTTCTGCCCGATAATCTCATCCTAAGGGACATCAAATCCACTACTTCAGAATATGAATGGCCTCCAGTAGTACAAGAGTACTGTAACTGTCTTCATCGCTTCACTTGCATAAAATAGGCCAAACATGGAGCCTCATTCCTGCTTCATTCGAATAACCTACTGCTGCCAATACTTGTTTTACCTTATTCCCCAAGAATTTGCTTTTGCAATACTTGACACGGGTTTTCTTTAGGATGCTAATGGAAAATACTTTCTGGTTTTTTAGGGTGCCTATGAAAGAAATGGCAGGAAAAGAGGGTGAGAGAAGACTGTCAAAAATTGGAATGGAGCAAATGCTCGTATCAATGGGCCATCAAACATGTGGAGCTCTGACATTGTGGAACTACCCATCATGGATGAGAAACCTCGTGGCACACGATGTTGACGGAGAAGATAGACCTGATCCCGTTGATATGGCCGCCATGGAAAGTAATGCACTTAGCTCTCAAATTGTTAAACTATTATGATACACTTCTTGTTTTTTAAATTACAAGTACTTCATTATCTCTTAGATACCAAATTAAGAATCGTTTTAGCAGTTTACAGAGATAGGGGAAGAGGAGTCGCTCGGTACAATGAGTTCCGGAGAAACTTACTGATGATTCCGATTAACAGTTGGGAAGATCTGACAGATGATGAAGAGGTTATACAAGCCCTTTATGAAGTATATGGAAATGATGTTGAGAAGTTGGATTTGCTTGTGGGCTTACATGCGGAAAAGAAAATCAATGGTTTTGCCATCAGTGAGACTGCTTTCTTTATCTTTTTGCTTATTGCTTCAAGGTAACTAATTCTAGCTTCACTACATCACATCTAATAATCACAAATCAGAAAGAATATTCCATTTTGTTTGTTATCTGTGCTGATCAAAGGATTAAATCTTCAGGAGGCTAGAAGCTGATCGTTTCTTCACCACCAACTTTAATTCCAAATCATACACAGAACAAGGCCTGGAGTGGGTTAACAAGACTGAGACCCTGAAGGATGCGATAGATCGTCATTTCCTTGGTTTGACAAAGAAATGGATGAGGTGTTCAAGTGCATTCTCAGTTTGGGATTCAGAGCATAATCAAACAAACTATATTCCACTTTATCTGAGACCAGCTCCATGAATTTCGTCCTCTCACCACTTTTTAAAAATCTTGATGGAGCTAGCTGATCAGACTATCATTATTTAAATAATTGATTTTGTTACATAGTTATATGAACCTTGCCCCTGTTTCATGGTGAAATAATTTTGCGAGAAGAGAAAAAAACCACATGTAAATATGATAGAATAATGGAATTGCGTAAGATTGTCGTTCTTAGATAGCAATGTTCACAATTTTGTTTGCTTTGCGGTGCACTTGTTAACAATAGTAGAGCATTTTAAAGTCTTTTTTGTTTTTTGTTTTTGTTTTTGGCTAGTGGAAAATCGGGAAAACTATTCTATATTTGGAAATTATGATGTGACCTTATCATGTGTCAATAGACGAAAGCAAAACTTTTCATAATTATTCAAAAATTTAAACCGTTTTAATTCAATACATTATTAATTCATAAACACAATAAATTCTAAATTATAAATCCTACTTTATTACAAAATTTGATTTTCTTTCCTATAATTCATTTCTGAAACCAATACTTAAAGAAGGTTAATAGCAACCATAGTAGTCATATAAATGTTCGATTTTTAACATTCCACGAATAAATTAAGAGAACAAATACCTGAAAAAGGTTAACAACCACCATCGTACCTATATAAATATTTGGTTTCTAACATCACACAAACAAGTTAAGAGAACAAGTGGTATAAAAATGGATATACAAATAATATTAATTGAAATATAATCTTAATTTTAATTAATGTTAATGTTAATTAAAATTAATTTCAATTAAATATCAATTAAGTGTCAATAAGATTCAATATCTAATATTAATCCTTTTTTATTAAATATCTTTTATTTGATACTAAAAATTTTCAAACTATACAATAAAGTTTAATTTTACTAAATCACCTTTTCTCTCTTAAGCCTTTTGTATATGACTCCTTAGGTTTATAATTATGTTGAAATTAGGTCAATTGAACTCCTTTAATTTATCTTTAATTTTATTATAAAATAATTTATATCTATATATCAAGGTTAACAGCAATACATTATGACCACCTAGCTATTAGAATATCAAAGTAGTTTTGATTAACATTTCTCGGCATAATTTTTCACATAATTTAATTTTTTTTCATCATATAATATTGTGATTAGATATATATATATATATATATATATAAGTATGTAATTAATGTCTATTTTATTTAATCCTAATCATATTATTTATCCAAAATTAGTGATTGATTCTTTTAATAATATTAGAAAATTATTTTTAAAGTGTCATTCCACCTTAATCAAGGATTTTTCAAATCAATACAAATTAAAAAATTATGAAACTTTTTTCCTTAATTTCTTTAGGATGACAAATGTTATATTGATTACTCAACCACAATCATATAGTTATATCATATCCAGTGACTAACAGTTAAGATACCCTTGGCTATGATAGATCCTAAGTCATATTATAATATAACAATTTCTATATGATATACTTTAGAGATTTTAAGTCAAATGATTACTTATATAATCTTCGTAGTAAGAATTTCTATAGACGTATAAATAATGTTTCATATAGAATATTCATGTCAATTTAATTTAATTATCTTTTTTAAGTTAAAAAATTAAATTAAAGATCAAAAGCATATGTACATCAGGAACTACCTAAAAGGAAGCCAGCCACAATCAACAAACTAACTAAATAGGGAAAAAAAATAAAAGCACTAACCCAACTGAAGAAACTTATGACAATGTGAAAGAAAAACCAAGTAATAGCTATGCAAAAGGAGAGAGAGTAAATCGCAGAAGATTAATTGCTAATTTTCTATCTATTCTTATACATTTCACTGCATGATTCTCAAAGGCCATGAGCAAGAATTTGCAACTTGATGTTGATTAGCAGTTAGGGCAATAGGTCATCCGGAGATGAACATGTTTACTTAAAAAGACACTCATTACGTTGCCTCCATATGTAATAAATCATAGTAGCCAAAGTTATTTTATAGATGGTTCGATCAATTGCAGTTAATAAGTTTTAATGATGAAATCACTCCATAATGCTAGTAAATTAGTTGTAGTTTGGGATTCAAAGCCTAATCAAACAAACTATATTCCACTTTATCTGAGATTAGCCCATGAATTTCTTCCTTTAACCACATTCTAAGAATTTTGATGGAGCTAGCTGATCAGACTATCATTATTTAAATAATTGATTTTGTTACGTAGTTATATGAACCTTGCCCCTGTATTTATATGAATGTTGCCCTTGTATCCTAGTGAAATAATTTTGCGAGAAGAGAAAAGAACCACATGTAAACATGATAGAATAATGGAATTGCATAAAATTGTCATTCTTAGATAGCAATGAACACAACTTTGTTTTTCTTACGGTGTATGTATTAACAATAGTAGAGCAATTTAAGGTCTTATTATTATTATTTTTGTCTAATGGAAAATCAGGAAAACTATTCTATATTTGAAAATAATTATGTGATCTTATCATGTGTCAATAGAGGAAAGCAAAATTTTCATAATTATTAAAAATTTTAAACCATTTTAATTCAATACATTATTAATTCATAATCATAATAAAATATGAATTATAAATCCTACTTTATTACAAAATTTGATCTTCTTTCCTATAATTCATTTGTGAAACCAATACTTGAAAAAGGTTAATGGCAACCATAATAGTCATATAAATGTTCGGTTTTTAACATTACACCAATAAATTGAGGGAACAAATACCTAAAAAAAGTTAACAAGAACCATCATATCTATATAAATGTTTGGTTTCTAACATCACACAAAAAAGTTAAGAGAAAAAGTGGTATAAAATGGATATACAAATAAAATTAATTGAAATATAATCTTAATTTTAATTAATGTTAATGATATTTAAATTTGATTTTAATTAAATACCAATTAAGTGTCGATAAGATTCAATATCTAATATTAATCCTTTTAATTAAATATCTTTTATTTGATACTAAAACTTTTCAAACTTTACAATAAAGCTTAGTTTTACTAAATCACCATTTCTCTCTTAAGCCTTTTTGTATATGACCCATTAGGTTTATAATTATGTTGAAATTAGATAAATTGAACTCCTTTAATTTATCTTTAATTTTATTATAAAAAAATTTATATCTATATATCAAGGTTGACAACAATACATCATAACTACCTAAATATTAGAAATATCAAAGTGATTTTAATTAACATTTCTCTGCATGATTTTTCACTTAATTTAATATTTTCATCATAAAATATTGTGATTAGATATATATATATATATATATATAAGTATGTAATTAATGTCTATTTTATTTAAGTCTAATCATATTATTTATCTAAAATTAGTGTTTGATTCTTTTAATAATATTTGAAAATTATTTTTAAAGTGTCATTTCAGCTTAATCAAGGATTTTTCAAATCAATACTAATTAAAAAATTATGAAACTTTTTTCTTTAATTGCTTTAAGATGACAAATCTGATATTGATTACTCAACCACATTCATATAGTTATATCATATCTAGTGACTAATAGTTAATACACCCTTAAACATGATAGATCCTAAGTCATATTATAATATAACAATTCCTATATGAGATACTTTAGAGATTTTGAGCCAAATTATCACTTATATAATCATTATAACGAGTATTTCTATAGGCATAGAAATAATGTTCCATATAGAATATTCCTACCGATTTAATTTAATTATCTTGTTCTTTTGTTTTTGGAAAAGTTAAAAAATTATATTAAAGACCAAAAGCATATGTACATCTGGAACAACCAAAAAAGAAGACAACCACAATCAACAAGCTAACTAAACAAAGAGAAAAACAAAAGCAGTAACCCAATTGAAGAAACCTATGACAATGTGAAAGAAAAATCGGATAACAGCTACGCAAGAGGAGAGAGAGCAGATCATAGAATATTAGTTGCTAATTTGCCATCTATTCTTGATGAGCTCGTCGTAAGCTACCAAATAATAAAATTACCTAACCTACCTAACTAAGTAGCTAGGGCAAGTCAGGGTCGAT
>JAOXYD010000006.1:13332496-13343027 GCA_028565735.1 Pinacopodium congolense
GTACGGTTACAAAGGTTAAATTGCATATTTATTGGACTTTGCTACGTTTCATTCTGCCAATGTTCAAGTTAGTGGGTGGCATGCTTGCAGATTTTATCGGTGTTAAAGTTAGGGCAGGGCCGTCAAATGCCTGAAGATTACTGCAATTCTTTCCGAGAAGCATTTGCGGTTTTCCAGTACGCTCGCATGTATGCCGTCGTACAATTATTTGTCTCAATGATTGGTTGCTTATGTCTACTTGATTGTAATTTATGACATATTCATATGCTATGCAGATATGATACCAATAGCAAGTCCCTAAAACACATGAAACCTCTTCCGCAAACACTTTTGGGATCATCAGATGAGGACCTTGCCTTCCTTGGCCCGTATCCTGTCTTGTCACTGAATTCTGTTTCTATCATCTGTGGCATCTGGTGCAGACCTAATTGTCAAAAGAGCTTATAGTCCAGCATATACATATCCATTTTTAAGGATCATGAACTCTTCGCCTGGTTAACATCAAAGCTTTTGTTAACTCTTTTCGAGGAAATTCATATTCTAAGGATGTAGATACGTATCCCTAAGTCTTCTCTTTAGTTTAATTTTCCCCATAATTGAGGGCATTTTACCTCACATTAATATGATTGAGATATTTATTTCTTGTTCTGTGGTCGGTTTTTGTATTAGAAAAATGTTTCTGTCTTGACTGTATACAACTGGGCTCGAGGGAAATTTCTTCTTCCATTGCTACCGCAATTGCTGAAGGAAACTTGAATCCGGCAAACATGGAGGCTTTTGATCGTTTTCTAAGCTCTGGACGTGATTTAGAGCCTCTAACTAAAAATCCCTATATACTCATGAAAGCTGATGCCATTGTTCAATCAAGAGATCCGAGGAGCTGCTTTGTGGGACCTCTCTCCAGTGAAATCAGAGGTAAAGATAGTACAAGCAAGCGCTTTATTACCAAGTTTCTAAGCACGACCATTTTGTACCTAGATTTGCGCATTCCATACATTATTTTCTAAGCATAGATAGGTTCGTTATGCAAGAATAACTAAGAAACGTCGTTGAATTGTCATATTTGACTTGACATGGGTTTATTGTGGCAGAAGTTATAATGAAACAAAACCCAATCTTAGGCGAAAGTAAGTATATCAACGAAGCTCTAGCACTTCAAAAATCAATTTCCTCACCAGAAGTTCGTGGAGAAGCCAAAGAGGCAATTATTTGGAGTGATATTTCATTGAAGGTTCCTAAAAATCCATTCAAGATAGGAGGAAGTGAAGTAAATCAGTTAGACCGGGCAGAAGATATTCCTGAACAATTTTTAACTTCAGCAGAGGAAGAAAATTCTATCATTTCATGTGTTCCTTCTGGTGTCATTTCCCTGGAGTTTCCTGACAATAGTATTTCCAAGAAGAGGAAGCATCAAGAAATTAAATTGGATCAGGAGGTGACTGAGGTGGGAAAGTCGGACGTAATTTGTTTCACTAATGAATCCCAAGAAAGTGTGGATTCTAAACCGAAAAGGACTTCTTATAGGAACGGTACAAGTAAACTAAATAAACCAAAGATGTCTAATCGGAGTAGTTTGAAGAACAAGAATTCTATTTTGAAGTTCTTTCCCCCTGTGTAACCATTCAAAACGTCGGTGAAACTTATCGTCCGTATTTTAAGGATTACATTATTAACTTTGTTGCTTATCATAGTTGTAATGAGATAAAAAGTTCTCAGCAGTTGGTCTAGTGTTGAGTTGATAAGAACATAAAACCGAAATGTGCAATTACAACAAGACGTAGCCTTGCAACTTTTATATAGCTTTTATTACTTGGCTAACTGATTAAGCCAACAACCGCTAGCAACCAACTGCTAGGAAGACTAACCACAATTTGGACATGTCAAATCCAAACAGAACCTTGCTGCTTAATCTTTGTTCCGCTTTAGTAGTTGCTTGAACCAATAGGCAGACATTTTGGGATACCTCTTCAGGTTCGCGAAATCAACATATACTATACCAAACCGGGACGTGTAGCCTAATCGCCATTCGAAGTTATCAAGCAATGACCAAGCAAAATACCCAACAACATTTGCTCCATCATCAACTGCCTTCTTCAATTGTGTCAAATAGCCCTTGTAAAAGTTGATCCTAGTGGTGTCGTGCAACGCCCCTGGAAGTGTCACGTTACCAGGATCATCCATACCTGAACGAGTTTTGACGAAAGAGTTAAAATATATTGAAACCTCAATAGACACAACAAATGTTACGTTTTCATGCTCATACCATTTTCTGACAGTATCACTGTAGGGTTTCCATAACGATCTTTTATGTACGTTAGAGCCTTGTACAAGCCCCAGGGTACGTTGTAAAGCCAATAAGAATTTGCCTGCACATGTTCAATCATTCAAAAAATTAATAAAAAACCAAATGTTAATAGATGCATATGGATAGGAAAAGAAACTTGCCCTTGGACCAATTGGAGCCCCATTCTTTGCATCTGCAAAGTTAACGAAGAACTGAATTCAGTACCCAAGAACAGTTTATGTTGAACAGGAACAGAAGAATGAAGTTTGAAATTTGAAGCTTTTACAAGCAAATCCAGCATTCCAGTCTTGCTGGTAGCCCAAGTCCTTCGGCTTTGCTAGATGTGGATCAAACATGTAGTATGTCGTGTACTGGTTTATGCCCACAAAATCAATTGATCCCTTCACCATCTTAACTTCTTCAGATGTGAACTTGGGGAGCCTATTTCCAACAATATTTTGTATTGTTTTTGGGTACTCGCCATAGACAATGGGATGTAGGAACCTAGACAAGGCCAGACATGAAGACTAATAACACAAATCATGGAGTGACTATTATATATGTTTTAAACGTTAGAAGGTAAAAGCAACATTAATTTCCCTAAGATGCAAATTTGACAGGTTACTTGAAGATTTTTAAATAATCATATCGACTGGATATCCATATTTTCTTGCGCAAGTCCTTTAGCCATTCTTCATCCCATCAGCATAATTTAAGTCTAAAATGAGATTACAGCTCATCATCACCAACAATGATATGCAGATGTATGCAAATCAAAGTGAGCAATTGAATAAGTAACCTTGAAGGATTTGGGAGTTATACCGCTATATGTTAAAAGATTAGAAATTGCTATGGGCATGGAAGCATAAAAACTATTACCATCCTACATGGAAGTCTCTTGCTCTTTGAGCTGCATAGTTGTCAGCTTTAGATCTGGTAAGAGGTTCATACCAAACAAAATCCAAGAGAATTCCTATCCT
Source organism: Pinacopodium congolense (assembly GCA_028565735.1). NCBI lineage: Eukaryota > Viridiplantae > Streptophyta > Magnoliopsida > Malpighiales > Erythroxylaceae > Pinacopodium > Pinacopodium congolense. The sequence goes on from JAOXYD010000006.1 coordinate 13,335,761, forward strand.
TCCCTTCTGTTTTTCCTGCATCCAGGGTAGTGATTCTTGATTAGCTTAGCAAGTCCTGTTTAACTGAAAGTCTTAGCCCAATTGATAGCGAAAGGCTAAGTGCTAACTTGATATTTGTCGCGGTATCTCTGGACAGCAGCTGCATGAGATAGAATCAGATTATGAGCAACGATGTAAGGCTCGGTTGCCGAATCGCCTGCAGTACAATTTCCAAATGCCTTGGAGCACCTTCCAGGAGCAAAGAACCCGTTATCATACCCAAGAGCAGCTACAACTCTAGGCTCATTGAATGTCATCCAATTCTTCACTCGATCACCAAAGGTCATGAAACAAAAATCCGCATAATCAGCAAAATCTGTCCTGCAAAATTTTAAAATGCCTATCACTATCAATCCAACAGAATGAGAACAGTGATATATCTATACAAACATACTTGAAATTTCATCTGAAAAATTAAGCACAATGGAAAATATTAAATTTAGTGACAAATTGCGATGGTCCTAACACTATTTGGCGACTCAGCAATCCCATGTACTTCTTCTCAAGTGCCAAGGGAAGATCATAGTGATAAAGATTGGCATATGGAGTAATGCCTGCAGGGTACAATAAATCCAGTTTTAGCATATGGGTGGAGAACAAAATACAATGAATATGCATTTTCTGGTTCTTATTCTGAGTTCTAACCTCTTTTGAGCAAGTAGTTGATTAACCTGTTGTAGTACGCAACGCCCTTCCAGTTCACTTTTCCCGTTCCATCTACGCAAACAATGAATTATCGACGGTTGGACAAAGCCAGCAACTTAATTACAATCGGTAGCTTAATATAAACTTTTTTTTTAAGAATCCAACAAGCACAAAAAGCTTAAACCACATGTAGATGAAGGATGAAGCATTTACCTGGGAAAATTCTTGACCATGAAATTGAGAACCGATATGCATCAAAGTTCATCCTTGCCATGATGTCTACATCTTCCTGTAACATTGGACAACAATGTGTCATAGACTGTAGGAATGTGTGAATGATAGGTGCCAATTCGTTCTTGTGCTTTCATTTGAAGAGTAACGAGATGATTCGGCCCAAGTGACTGCTCTTCCTGAGCAGAAAGTGGGCGTAATATTTTTTCTTTATGAGGAGAGGAATGCACAGCTTGCTATGAACACTCTCGGTCAAATTCGATAGATTTCACGGTAATGATCGGCAGCACTCCAAGTTTTAGTGGTGAATATGAAAACGTTTGTGCCCCGTGGTGCAAAACAAATTATAGAAAAAGAAAACAAAATAAGAAAAAGGACATACCTTGTAACGGTGATACTGGTCCACTGACACCTCCCCCGTGGCATTATTGGCAACAATTCCTGTTCCCATGTGACCACGTGCACTCAATTCAATTATTCACAGTCGCACATTTTTATATATCATGCCGAATAACTATAAATAAATAAATACACATAATAATAGAAGAGTAATATACATAAAGTAACTTGATTAATTAAACCACAATTATTGTAAGTAGTAGAAATGTCCGTTATTACGGTAAAAGTAGGTACAATTACCTGGGATTTTAACGAACTCATCCCAAATGCTTGGCCCACGACCGTCCTTGTCGGCCATTCCTTCAACTTGGTAAGCAGATGTCGCCGTTCCGAAAACGAAGCCCTTCGGAAACTTATCTCTGCTAAGCCCTCCGGTGTCCAAACTTATGCTCTCCCAGGAACTTCCTTTTCCAATGATCACATCTGTTGCATATCCATAACAGTTGTGAATTCCTAGCAAGAATGTCAATACCACTACTATTAGTGATAATGGCAACTGGGAATTTCCTCTCATCTTCAGAGAGAGAGAGAGAGAGAGAGAGAGAGAGAGATGAGGATGTGTTGTGGAAGCTTAAAGAGTGAGAGAGGCAGGGAATGGGCTTACATGTGAATATACAGAGAAGGGCACAAAGATATAGACAGAAAGGATAGAGAGGTGACACTTTACACTTTCACTTTTGATCATACAAGTTCAGGCAAAGGAACTTAGATAAAATTTAGACACACACAGTTAATTAATTAAAATCATGTTCAACAACAAAAAGGTGTAGAAGTAAGGGTCATTGAATTTAGCCGGTTGTAATTTTTACATGTAATTATTGTATTTTATATTGAATTTTGTATATTTTTATAAATTTTATATTATTTATCTCGATTTTTGTATTGTATTAGTGTGTGTTTTTTTATTTCTGTGATATTCTTTATTAATTTTTGTATTTAAAAAATCTGAAAACAGAACTTAAATTCGAAAACGGAATCTAAATCAAATGAGCCCAAAGTTTAGTTCAAATCTCGTTTAATTAAAATATGATATTAATCAAATCTCGTTTACTAATTTTAGATTGAGCTGGATTTAAATTGAAAAAAAAAAAAGTTCAAATCTCGTTTAATCCAAATATGATATTTCTAATTTATTATCAAAAAATGTAAAACTTAAACAAATTCAAACTTTTTTATCCGACTGAAAATTTGATCTAGATTCAAATCGACTTTCAATATCTTCTATGCCGTCTCAAGGATGCTTTTGTTTTCATTTCCTAAGAAAAACATTCTAATGTTCCTTAAGGATTTGTTGGTATAAGAACACTTAATTTTTATCAATCCATGCAAATCAATATATTTTAAATGAAATAATTTTGGTTATGTTATCATTTGATAGATATTTAGAATTTAACCTATGTTTATTTTTTGTTTAAAATTTTTAATTTTAAATATTTTAAATAAAATCATTAAGAACATGATTAGGACCCTGTAATTTTCTTTTTTCTTGGAAAGAAATGTCCCCTTTATACTGGGGGGAGACGTAGGGCTCACACGCAAGACCCTCTAATTTTTCCAAATTACTAATTTTGTAAGGATGTATTTCTTTTTCGCTTGGTACATTAAAAGGTATTTATAAAAACACACACCCTCCTCTCAATTTCTAAAATTTTCAAGTGAGCAAGATTTCAATATCGTGCGGAATAATCAATTTTTCTCCACCCCATTTAGCTAGCAATATCAAATGATCAATTTAATAAACTATAATTATTTCATTTGGAGGTCTTAATAAAAAAACTATCAATTTCATTAAGTATTTGATTTCAATATCTTCATACTGATTCTTTAAAAAATAAAAAAATTGATATTGATGTAAAAGTAGTAGTCTGCTTTTATAATCCAAACTTTTTAAAAAAATCTGTGATGTTTTATTGTTTTTATTTTGAATAACCATGTTTTTAGAAGTTAAATGTAATGTTTTTTAATATCAATCCACTAATTATTAAATTTTCTAATTCAATCATTGAACTTTACTAATCACTTTATGTTAAGAATTTCATTAATATTTTTAACAAAAATTCTAGTTAATATTGACGGGACATAGAGTGAATAACAAAATTAAATGACTAAATAAAAGATATGATGGTTAAAGGACTGAAATAAAAATTATATTAAATTGAAGGATTGAAAATATAATCATCTGTAATAAAACTAAATGATTAAATAAAAATTTAATAATTATAGAATTGAAATAAAAATTTTATTAAAAATATCTTCATACTTTTGTATTACATGACTTGCACTTCAATTAGAGAAGATGCTATACGGAAGCTCTTTTTTCTATTTAACTAAAAGGTAGTATTGCATTTAATTTATACTTATTTCCATCGATAAACAAAATGAGGATACCTTAAGGTAATAAAATTAAAGAATATGTTTCTTTTATCAATTAAAAAAAAGAAAATACGTTTCTTTTATCAATAAAACATAAATCTGCTTTTTCGATCATCCCATCAAAATACAGAGAACCCTATATAAAGAAGAGAAAAGGGGATGCATGGATGTCTAAAATGGAACAGCTGTTAAGAGGGATCTTCCTCACATAACCCATAAATAAACCAAACAATAGTCCATATTTTAAGCCGAAATCTTATCACGTTAATAAAACCAGGCCCGAGGCGTGAAAAATAAATGAACGAATCATTGTACCTTGTATAAGGTGCTAGTAGAAAAAACAAAATTTCCAAATTTGTACCCTAGTTCTTGAGGTGCGTAGAGAACAAACGAAGGTAACGCCAAGCACGTGACTTGTCGTATCTGCGCGTCCCTTTGTCGGCAATCCCTGGAATTATGAGTTGGACTTGGACCCCCTCACGTTGACTTGGCCAGTAATTCTGGTAATTGTATTTACAGGCATGAACGACATGTAGAGGTGAGTTATTCCTCGGGGAACATGTTGTTAAGGTCCAGAGGTGTAATGATACGTGTTTTATTCGTATCTTAAGAATTATAGATTAAGTCTTCATTTGAACTAAATAAATCTAAATGTTATTTTAGATATAAGTCTTCATTAGTTATTGCTTGTTAATTTTCCATGTTAAAAAAGAAATTTTTGTGTGAATTGAGGACAACTTTTGTCATCAAGACAAGAATGAATTGGGCCCGAGGGATGGCAGCAGTGTCAAGTTACGATCTCTATATTTACTAAATGGACTAATTTTAATAAATTAAAATTTGTGGTAAAGTTGTCCTGGAAATAATCCTAATTGTTGGAGAACTACTTGAATAATTCACATAAATCTATTCTCGAAAAGGGTGTATAAAATGAATAATATGAACGTGAAGCGTTCATCAACTCTTTACTTTTCCTAAGATGTGGGAAGGAGAAGAAAGGAAGAACTCTTTCTAAGTTATTAATAACTGTTTTTAAATATGATGAAAATGCTAAATCATATCGTTTTCAAATGTAATTAGTATGTTGGTAATCAACTAAATATCCATATATTTGATTCATTGTATTTCTTCTTTCTTCTTTCTTCTTTCTTCTATTTTTTATATTCAATACCATAAATAATAGTGGTTCTGGGAATATTTGAGCAGATCTTTCGAAAAAAAAAAAAAGATTAGCTCACTGGTTGAATGTGTTGCTTTCAACACATTATTTTAATTAATCTATATTTCATTCAGATAATGTTTCACGTCAAAAATTTAAAACTTAATAACAATTAAAGATCTTTCCCCTTTTTCTTTTTTAAAATATTTTAAAATATATTTTAATACTTAAATCAAAAAATTAATTAAAGAAATGGATAAGCATATGAAGATTTAAATACAAATGAAATTTTAAAAAATGTATATGAAAATCTCACGCAATTTTAATATATTTTAAGGATAACTATTAATCGAAAACTACCCTTAAATGATATTATACTGGTGCCCGTTAATACTGATACCAATGTTGAATAACATTTTAAAATTATAAAATAATTTTTAAATTTTATAAAATAATTTCTATATATATTATGTGTTTCCTAAAAATATAATTTCAACCTATTTCAAACGTTCAACTAATAATATAATATAATTTTTATACCTATTAATATTAATTTCTATATATTTCTTAAATAAATTACAATATGAGTTAATATAACAAAAAAAATCATCAAACTACTATAACTTAATATAAATACATGACAATATCGTGAAATAGTAATAATATATAACAAACAACTATTTTTTTCATTCTTATTAATATTATTTTTCATCTCTTTTTTAAATAAATATCAACATGAATTAATATAACAAAAAGAATATAATATCAAACTACATTACTAAAAATTAATAAATCATAACATTATCAAATAATAGCCTCTAATCATAAAACTATAATCAGTTGTATCCAAATATAATATAATAAGAACAATACATGGAATAATAAAAACTACAACTAATATCATTATCTAACACAGGAAGTTCATAAAGTATAAATGAACCTTAAAACAAAAATATTAACAGTTAGCATATATAAAATTTCACATATACATGAAAAAGAGGAGAAAAATATGAAAAATACATGATTCTTCATTTTCTAAATTGAAATTCATTAAAATCAAATTGGATTTAGTTATCATTTGGTATAAAGTCCTTATCATTGAAAGGAGCCTACTTATCAATATCATCTAATCATATTGTACCAAATAGCACGTCAATGCCCTTCCAACTAACATTTCCTTCCAATATACTCTCATCCAAAAGACTTGACACCTTAGAAACTTAACTCCCTAAAAACAGCAATATGATCCAAGAAAATAGGATCTAAAGAACTAGTTGTTATATTCAAAGTCCTAGTAAATAAATAAAATTAAATTACTAATGTGATTTCAAAAATTATATTAAATATAATAAAGACAGTAACAATATAACATCTCTCTCTAAACTTTAAATTGTATCTAACATAAATTAGATCATTCAATTTTTTGTGCTCCAATTTGTTCATCTTCTTGGACTGGATGAACTTGAATGTACTTTAATTCTTTTTATATCTACTAGCACTTACACATTAACTCATAATATGAATTACAAACATTTGCAATTTATGGAACACCACTTCCAAAGTGGTCTTCTTAAGCAAATGTAAGGGAAAAAAAAGGGAATCTTGCAAAAAAAATGAAATAATGATTAATTTTAAAAAAGTAACAAAAGTAAGGAAGTGTAGACCTGGATTGATCTTATCTCTTTATCGTACTACTTTTGGCATTCGAAATTACCAACAGCATTCTTATATGGCTCCATCTATAAGATGAGGAGGTCCTACCTCATCTCATAGCCAACAGTAGTAATGATTGTGATCATCATCTCTATGTAACTTCAACTCTCTTCACAAAATCGTATTTGAAGTAAACACTTAGATTAAGGAATGTTCCAATAAAAAATAAGGGAGAGTAAAGTTGGTATTCTCATCTATTATCAATGATAGAAATGACAAGTCAGTATAGAGAAGATCTATTTTAACCTTTATAGTTTCATGCACCCTCTCCATAGCATCATATATATATATATATTTATGTATATCTAACTTATCATCGCTATCTACCAGACGAAACACTCTAAATAAAGACTCACAAATACGAATGATAAACTGACAGTTGGATCAAAACTCTTAGTCCTAAAATATAATCCTTATAACCTCCATTCTGACATTGGACCTGAAATGTTAAGAACTAAGCCACTGATTACTCATAAACATCTATCTTAACTATTTTTTCATCATCACAAAACTTTAGAATGATAATTTGCAAATTTGGTAACCGTAGGGAGTGATAATTGTGTTTTTGTATGTGTTTTTCTAAGTGTTTTGCATGTGTTTATTACATTTTAAGTTGTTTTTATTGTGTTTAAATATTTATTTTGTGTGTTTTTGTTTAGTATAATGTTAATTATTGTTTTGTTTGTGTTTAGTATTAATTTAAAGTAA
>JAOXYD010000006.1:13343740-13358918 GCA_028565735.1 Pinacopodium congolense
AAATTAATCAAAGATAATAAGACTAAACATAACACACCCATAACTTTGATTAATTAACATAATAATTACATAAAAATGAAATTAAGTGTGAGAAGTCTCCAAATCACATCCCTAGATGATAATTTCACTCAAAATCATATTTATGTAGCTTCTCTAATCCAAGTACAACTTGAAAACACTAGTTACAAAGCATTGAAATGAAAAATAAATGAAAAACCAACCTAAACTAAGTTAAATCTGGAAAACACAAAAGAAAAATGAGTTTCTACTTAAAGTAGCTGCTTCTTTAGTTTTGTACGAAGACCTTGATCTTATAAAAGAGTTGTTATAAGTTGTAGCAGATAGCTAGCCATAATTGTTGAAGAATAGGTTGGAAAACGTGGCTGCCTACTCAATACGGCAGGCTCACTGCGTCAATATGACGAGTTGAAGATCGTCGTATTACTCCTTTTCTTCGATACCAATACGGGTCTTCTAAGGGAAATAAGGCCGGTTGGCTAGACTATTGCATTACTTCTAGAACTTGACTCATTTTGCTACTTTTTGCTCAATTTTTCAAATATTCACATCAACCTATAAATTAAATATTTTTAAACATTTGAGCACTAAAATAGGGATAAATTTATATAAAATAACACTTAGAAACACTATCAATTTGACCCCTAACATATCACTTAGTCCCAAATCCATGCATACGCCTATGGAATAGTTAAGGTGATTTTAATTGCAAAAAAAAAAGATTAAAAGATTCAACAAATTTTTATGAGATTAAATGTAAAGTATAATGTAGCGTGCTTTCAAATTTTGAATGTTGATTCTCTGCCTACACTAACACAAGCATATCCATTTATTTCATAAGAAGAAGGTCAGTAACAAACTGCAACATTAAGAGGTATAACTATTCTTGAACCTTATATCTTTGTTACATCACGAGGTACCTAAAAAAACAACTGGTTCTATTATAATGATTGGAAATTATGAAATTTCAAAGATGTACTATGATCACTATAAGGAAACTAAACTCATAATGAATAAGTGCTTTGAGTTACATGGTTATCTAGATTGGTGGTTAAAAATAAATTAAAACTAGCACAAGAAATAAAAACAGATCACGGAGACTAAAAAATATCTATTAGATTACTAATCATCAGCATATCTAAAAGGCAATACACGTAGGTTAGGCTTTGCTAAATCTTGAAAAGACTCATAATACTAAATCAATCACTAACTTTGCTAGTAAGGTAATTTCTCTATCCAATGATAAATTTGAATTGATTCTTGATTCAGGTGCCACTGATGAAATGACTTTTCAAAATAGCGTCTTGTATGATGAAATAAATAATACCTTTGATTCCCTAGTCAAAATTTAAAATGGTTCCTATGTTTCAGTCAAGTCATATATGGATGTAATCATCAATTCAAATATCAAATTAAAACATGTTATTTATATATCTTCTCCTTCTTTTTTTGTAATCCCATTTTCAAAAGCAAATTAACCGAAATTTTAAATTGTGCCACTAAGTTTTTCCTTCCTTTTATGCCTTTAGGACCTAGACATAAGGAAGCTAATTAGCATAAATGAAATTAGGGATGGCATTTATTATTTTAAGACACTAAATGCTTCCATAGTTTCAACAAATTCTAGCCATGACACCAAATTTTTTTTATGACACCAATGACTTGATCATTTATCTATTGAAAGAATGTCTTTGATTGATAGCTTTAATTTTTATAATGTAAAACATTTCTCAATTGTTATAATACTTGTAATTGAGCTAACCAAGTTCATCATCCTTTTCATACTCACTCTTTTAAAACTCAAAATGATTTTGAATTAATCCATTATAGTTTCTAGGGTCCTTATCAAACCCTCTCCTTGTCTAGTGCTCATTATTTCTTAGATATTTTTGACAATTTTACTATCACTAAGTGGATTTATTTTATGAAAAATAAGGCTGAGGTTCATTATTTCTTAACATCTTTTATCACCATGGTATATAAACAATTTAATTTTCATGTCAAGTAGATTTAAAGTGATAATAGGCTAGAGTTTACCACTCACAAATTTCAACATTTTTTGTTACAAAATAGAATGCTAAATCAATTTTGTCGTGTTTCTACTCTTAAAAAAATTAGGTTGGAAAAAAAAAAAGAGGAACTTCTTGAAGTTGCAAAGGCTAAGTAGGATTGCCTATTAAATTTTAGGATGAGTGTGTTTTAACTGTTTTAAATTTACTTAACTATACTCCCAGAACTCTATTATATAAAAGGAGTCCTTATGAAGTATATTTTTCTCATAGACCTAATTATTTTCATCATTTCATGTTTGGTTATCTTTACTATGTCTGTGAAATTTTAAAGTTAAAAGATAAAATTAGTGAGCATGCCACATCGTACATCTTTGTTGGCCAACCTTATGGTCAACAGGGATAAAAAGTTTATGTTTTAAAAACTCACAAACCCTTGTTTCTTAGGATGTTATGTTCTATGAAAATATCTTCCCATCCATATTCAACCACATTTATCAACAACCATTCATAAAACATCCATTCCAAGACCTATACCTTTAGCAATTATTGAACTTGACATGTAAGATGTACCTCTTATAACTCAAACTTCCAATTCAATTGACCATATTTTTATAACTTTTGCAATAACTAATACCCCTTAAACAAATCTTACAAAGACAATCGAACCCATTGTTGATTAGGCACCCATAATTCCTACTAAATCTACTCATCACACTTACGATGGGAAACTACCAGTTATTCTCAAAGAATCACAAATTGATTTGCATAGCATTAATAAACGTTCATTCCATACTATTTTAGAGGTAGTTTCCTTAAGTACTCCTTATCCCTTATCTTATTATTTTTTTTATTCTAAACTTTCACAATTCTATAATTTTTACCTTGTAGCCATCAATTAAAGTGATGAACCTTATTTACCAGTTATTAACGACACTAGATGACAAAAGGCTATGCAAAGTGAACTTGAAGCATTTGAAAGAAATCAAATTTAGACATTAGAGAAATTACCCCCTGGAAAGAAAGTTGTTGGATTGAAATGGGTATACAGAATCAAATACAATTATACTGGTATAATTAAATGGTACAAAATGCATCTTGTGGCTAATAGGGACATAAATAAAAGGTCTTAATTATACTAAAATTTTTACAATAGTTACTAAATTTACTATTTTTCACACTCTTTTAACAATAATCACCATTAAGCGTTGGATTCTTTACTAACTTGATGTCTGTAATGCATTTCTTTAGAGTGACAAAGATGAATAAGTTTAAATGAAGCATAAGCTTGGTTATTTATCTCCCAAAGATCACCATGTATGTCGTCTTTATAAGTCTTGATACAATGTGAAGCAGGTTTTTAGGAAATGGTTTGCTAAATTTTCCACAGCCATTCTTCAGTTTGGATTCATGTTATCCAAAGATAATAGCTCCTTATTTTTGTATTGCAAAGGGAGTTCCTTTACTACCATTATTGTTTATGTATATGATGTCATCATCATTACCAATGATGATTCACATCTCACTACTCTTACATAATATTTGGAAGCTTGGTTTCACATCAAAGATCTCAACAACCCCAAATAATTTCTCGAGCTTGAAGTTGCCAGTTCACATTAATGGATTTATTTTTCACAGTTGAAATATATGTTCGATATCTTACAAGAAGTAGGTATGCTCACTTCCAAGCAATGTCACTTTCCTATTGGCCAAAACCATAAGTTGACTGTTGATGATAATCGATTGCTTAATGATCCTAGTTCCTATCGATGTCTAGTTAAGTGTTTGCTATATTTGACAATCACTAGATTTGCTATTTTTTACTCAATGTATATATTATCTTAGCTTATGAATTGAACTTGCTAAGGGCATTAGCAAGCTACTTTACAGATATGGCAATACCTTAAATTAAGATCAAGTTAAGGAATATTTTTCTTTAAATCTGTTATTGGTAGCTTATTTTGACTCTAATTAAGCTAATTGTCCTCTCACTTGAAATTCCTTTAGTGGCTTCTTAATTTTTCTAGGACATTGTCCCATCATTTGAAAAAGTAAGAAATAAACCATCGCTCTTTTGTAGAGGTTGGATATTGATTGATGGTTATTGCTAGTTTTTAATTAATTTGGTTATGCTAATTGCTTTTAGATTTAATTGTGTCTCGTTATTCTCCCATTCAACTTTATTGCGATAATCAAACTAATATACATATGGTTAATAATTAGTTTTTCATGAATGAATAAAACAATTTGAAATTGAATGTCATTTTATTCATGACTATATCCAACATAGTCTTCTTGTCATTCATTATATTGCTTTCCAACATCAACTTGCTGATTTTTTCACTAAAGCTTTAGGTAAACTACAATTTCACTTCTTAGTTGGTAAGTTAAGTATTCAAAATCTTCATGCCCTCTTGAAGGGTCGTATTGTAAACAACCATTACTAGAAACCAACTAGACCTTTGTGATTATGTCTTCATCACACATTTCTTTTGATTTCTTAATGAATTTTATATTATCCTATTATGCATCCGTTGATTAATGGGATTGAATAGTTCTCATGCAATATATAAGTTGTCTCACATCAATAATAAAATATACACAATTCATAAGAAAATTATTATTAGTAGTCAATATTACATAGGTCATGTTTCATTACGCTAGTCCAAATAACTGCAACATTTGAATTATTAATTATCAAAGAGAAAAAAGGATAATAAACCTAAATTAAGATGGCAGAAAATGGCCTTTTAGAGACACGAACCCATATCACAACTTCTCTATTTGTTATATAGTGAGAAAATGTTGAAACACCCAAAGACTATGGTATGCTATTTTTGGACAAGTCAATAAATTCACTTATTAGTGTATAATCCGTTAAAGGGAGTTACATCTTGTTCCATTTGTATTCTCATTGTGAATTTGGGATTTGAACACGGAGTATGTGGGGATGATGTCTCTTGTGCAGAGCTTGATTGCGTTTTTATGTGTATTTTAGTAGAACTTGCAAAAGAGAGCTATAAATGAAGTTAATTTAAGGTGTAGTTTTGGAAATTCAAAAATATTACTTATTTTGGCTTTATTAGATTTTATGGAGGCGTTTATAGTTTCAAAGTTAATCAGGTGGTGGCCTTTTCTACATCCTCCTTCTTTATATAGTTAAATTGTTATTTAAAACAATTTTAAATCTTGTAAAAAAAAGATGTTTTAAACGTCCCTTTATACTAAGTTACAAGATTATTTGTTTTTCTACATATTCCTTGCCAAAGCTTAACCTGTGAAGATGTCTATCTATGTCAATTTTAATCCTACAAAATAGTTAAAATATCTATATTTAAAGTACAATTATCATATCATGCAACACATTATTTTGCTTCTTGACCTACGAATGGCTTCTCTGTAATGAAACCCAAGCTTTTGAAAGGATTTTTTGTGATTTTTTAGCTCTATTTCTTAAGTTTGCTACTCCTCATCTGGGTTGAAAAATTAAAAAGGATTTCATCAATCTTTAGGTAAGTAGAACCCTACTTTTCTAGGACAATCTGAATCATTTAATAAATAATTTATTAGTTGAAACAAGGTTTTAAAAATTTTGAAGAATATAAAATTTTATAACTTAATATGAATTTTCTTCATTAGATTCGAACCTATATAAGATAAGCCAATCCCAAATAATAAGCACTATCTACGATTGTTATTGCCAACTTACATATCCTTTATGCTAAATAAATATTATTAAATATATCACTTTTCTTTATTACCTTATAACCTACACATTAATGAATCCTAAATAATTGCCAAACTAGCATTTTATTGAAAAAAATTAGATATGTATTAGATTATTTTATTGATGTATAACTAATTGTTCATTAAATTGCCATTAATATATTATAAGTGTTGAAATTGAACTCTTTATTATTTCAAAATCTCACGACACTTATGAAATGGATATTTCAGAAACGTTTAATATAATATATCATATTACGAGGGAGTCCAATCGCCTTTTAAGCATTTTTAAGTAAAAAGTAATATTTAGACCGTAATATTTTCACTAATATTAAAGTTAATTCTTAAAGTTTAGAATATTCAGGTTAGATTATAATATTTCCGAAATGTTCAAAAAGAATTATATGTTCAAAAAGAATTATAACATTTTAAAAATAGATACAATATTGAGTTCAAGGTTGTTTTTAAATGTTATTAAAAAGTTAAGATTCTTTTTAAATGCTTATGAAACGTTAGTGTTCTTCTAAAACGTTTTAAAATATTAGAGTCTATCCTAAATATAGATAAAAACGCTAGGGTTGATGTGATGCTTTTTTCCAATACTTCTATGTATCTTTATCTCATGGTTTATAAGTAACAATTTGACTGAATTCTCAAACTATACTTTACATCATAGCTTAAAGGTCTTTGTTACAGAAATTAATTGATCTTGGATACATAAAAATTGCATTTCAAATTTTCTGCAATGCTATCAATGTGTATCTTAAGCTTCTAATTGAAGTTAAATGGGATAATTGCGCTACTTAAAAAAATGTGATATCGAATCCAAAAATTATCGGACTGAACAAGAAAGTTTCAAGTTATCCTGATTTTCAAATTTGCTTAATCCAACAGAACTGAATTTAATTGATATGCTGATGCATACAGCTATTCTACCTATTACTTAATGCTTCGATTAGAAAATTTGAAGACAATGGGCATTACTATCCAAATCCCTAACCTTAACCTCTATTAAAAGGCTGGAACCCGTTGTGAGTGATGGTCCCTTACGCATCTCATCCTCGGTTATGATATGAGCTAAGTTTTTCTTCGTAACGCCTATAATGACTTACAAAGTTTTTTTTTTTTTTCAAGCGACTCACATTAACACTCATTTAACTGACTCCTTGGTTTTTGTTGCAAAATACGCTAGATTCCATCAGAAATACAATGTTAGGACATGATGTCACAAGTCTTGTTATAGTTTCCGTACCCTCATGCGTAATTTCCGTACCATCATAATTTCTGTCGTGGTCCCGAAGACCTTCCAAACGCTGACAGCTACGCTTCACAACAAGCTTTACAATGCTTATTTTTCAGATCCCAATAATCGTGAAACCAAGACGTACAGTAACAAATTAAAGAAAAAGCATAAATCATATAATAATAAGGTTTAACTATGGAACTTAGTGGCACCTAAAAGGGCTACGTCCAAACATAGAGTGTAGGACCAATGTACTACGGCACATATTACATTTTCAAGAATTTGTAGACGCTGCATTTTACATGTAATGGTTTGATCCAATTCCGGAAAGGAGAAAATTAAATGGCCATCTTCTATGGTCATTTATAACTATTCATGTATAAAATAGAGAGGTATTTTAGTTAAAATACTTTTCTATTCCTTTATCTTATTCGAAAGAAGGCTATGAATGGTTATTAAGTGATAGTCATATATTCAAAGTCGGAAGGAAAATGGTAGGAAAAAATTGTAGAATTAAGGTACGATGGTCGGCTGGTTGAGGGCAAAGCAGCTAGCAACTAACGCACACGCACGCACCAGACCCACTATCCACTTTTTGTTATTCCCATCCACGCGAATCATGCTCAAACAACCAGTCCAAGTCCATGTGCTAGTACTGGTACTATCCTCGCGACCAGAAACTATTTCTATTCTATGCCCTCCTACTTTCTGTACCTTTCTTGCCCTTTAAATTGCGTGCTAACCTTCATATATTTCTCCATTGTTAACCTGTTCTGGCTAGGGTGATAATCTGATGAAGAAGCCTTGCTGTGATAAGAAGAAGACAAACAGAGGAGCTTGGTCTAAGCAAGAAGATGAGAAGCTCATCGATTATATTCACAAACATGGTGAAGGCTACTGGCGCTCTCTTCCTCAGGCAGCTGGTACTTTTTTGGATGGGAAAAAGCCATATAGTAAAGGGAAAATTAAATAGTTTGTGGTGAAGGCAATGAAAAAAAAAGAAGATATTATAAACTTAGATGAAGAGTATTGAAAAAACCTAGATTTCTTCTCCGTTGATTCTTTGTTATTTTTAGATTGGATTGCTGATAAACCTTTTTAGTTGTTCTTGATGCGTTTAGGGTTGCTTCGCTGTGGAAAAAGTTGCAGGCTGAGATGGATAAATTACTTGAGGCCAAACCTGAAGAGGGGTAACTTTGGGGAGGATGAAGAGGATTTGATCATTAGGCTTCATGCACTTCTTGGAAATCGGTAGTTAATGAGATTAATGATTTCTGTATTCCATATGCATATTTTTGTTATTTTTTAAACTTTTTTTTAACTCTTCAGTACGTAATAGTAAACCCGTCTCAATTTTTTTTTTTAAAAATATAATAGTAAACCCATCTCCATTGTAAGGTCTTCTGTTGGTTTAGGTGGTCCTTGATAGCCGGAAGATTGCCAGGACGCACAGACAATGAGGTGAAGAATTACTGGAATTCTCATATAAAGAAAAAGCTTTCCCAGAAGGGCATCAATGCTAATAAGCCAAATCATCTTCGTAGAGGCAATAAATTTGATGCTGGAGAATCGATAAGTTCACAAAACCAGGAAACTTATCCCACCAACCTCCATAACTTTGATTCTGCAGGTGGCAATGGTCACAAAAAGAACAGTTTGTTTGACTTAAATCTTGACCTAACTCTAAACACTCCTTCATTTAATCATGACGCAACTAAGCAAGAGAATGGTGATAGAAGCCGTGAAAACTAATGCAGTCTAGCAGCAAGTCCTCAAATGCTTTCTCCTGTAGGTATTACATATACGTACTGCGGAATACTACGTGTGAATGTGTGTCCTATGCGTGTAAAGTCCTATAACATGACAAGCTTGTAGCATTAGCTTTGGGTTTCTAGCTTCATATATAGATAACCCAATGGTTTGATAGTTATATCCCACTTAGAAGAAGCAAAATTAGTTATCAAGTTTTAGTTTCTCCAGAAAACTAGTACCGAGGGAATGCTTATTTTAATTCTCTCTACCAAACTTAGGCTGTTTGTTGCATTTATATTTTCTGTTTTCTAATTTTGTTTTCAAAAAATAAAGAAATAAGGGAAAAAAAAATGTGTTTGTCATTCTGTTTATATTTTTTGTTTTCAAAATTAGAGAAATATAAACAGAAATAAAGAAATAATAAAATGATGTTTTTCTGCATTTTGAAAACAGATTTCTTTTACATTGAATAATGAATACAAATTATTGACTAATAATATATTTTTAAGATATATAAGAGTTTTTTGGTCAAATAATTTAAATTTATTTCATATTAGACTATCATTATTAAATTATATTTTTTTTTATAAATCTCAACCGAACACGTTTTTATTTTTTATTTTTTTATTACAAATATCAACCAAATATGTTTTCATTTTTCTTCATAAAAAAACAGAAATACAAAAATAAGAAATAAAAATAAAAACAAAAAAACAAAAAACAGAAGTGCTACCAAACGGCCTCTTACTTATCTTATGTTAAATAAAAGTATCGTAAATTTGAAATCTTTGTTTGTCATGTGACATGAAAATAATAAGGGCTGGCAAGCTTATTATTATTATATAATATGAACTATATATGCTTATTAATTTATAGTTGAAATAAAATAGACATTTCAAAATTGATTTTGAAAGATCGATTTCTTTTTATTTTTTAATTTTGTACATATTAATATCATCAGCACGTAATTAGTGTACATCACACTGTGACATATTTTATTTTCCTACTATAATTAGATTAGTACTATCATGAAATTTAATTGTTGTCATTAACGCAATGTTTTAATTACTTTGTGTATCTATTTATAAATTCAAAGACAATATAAACCACAAATAAATTGTATCGCAAACATAATTTTAAATTGCTTAACTTTTTTTTTTTTTTTTGCATTTGTTGATTTTTAGTGTTACGAGAAATATAAACATTCTCAAGCCATTTTTGGGTTAATAACTACTAAATCTCTTCATGGACTGATCTAAGTAGTCCTTTTCTCCTAAATGTTCAAATTCATTTTCTAAACATACGAAGCTAAAAGATAAACGGATCATAACAGCGGCAAAGGTAAGACACAACCATATATTAGCAGTTATCTCTGTTATACATTATGATAACACATTAAATATCTCTATATCTAATTATGAAAATTAAAATAAATAATTAAAATAAATTTTTGTTGAAATCAGTAGATACATAATTAAAAATTTTAATATTTTAATATTAAATATTATTTTGCTATTAACTATATCATTTATCCACCAACTCATTGCTTAATTACACAACTAATTCTAAAATGTCTTCCTAATTACTTAAAAACTCTATTTCCAAAATTGCATGTTATAGTCACAATAAAAATAACTAGATGTTTACAAATGGCCAAAATATTTTTATTCTATAACTTATTAGACAAATTTGTGTTTTGGTTACTTAACTTTGTTAAAATTTTAAAATTTGAATATTTACTAATTTCACATTCTATTTAGCTCACTTTCTATTATGGTAGGGATAACTTTTAATAAAAGAGGTAGTAAACTAAAAAGAAATGCTGAATTGTAGTGAAAACAATGAATTTTGTACAATGTTATTCCTATTACAAACTTCCTTTTGTAATTGGTTAAAGTATATAACTTTATTTGATGATAGGGATCAACTTTCATTTAAAACTGAAGAAATAAAGGCTAATTTATTTTTATTTTGACTCCATACAATTAAAATTTGTCATGTAATACAATTGGTAATCAATTTCAGTAAACGAGAAGGATTTCAATTGAAAGAATGTGATAAACATTCATAAGGTGGGTTAAGTGACGGTTGCACTTCATTGTAAATGGTACGCTTGTAATCATTATAAAATAACTTTTTTGAAAAAAAATTTGCAGTTTAATCAAATACAAAATTTGTCTACATGTTTATGACATGCTCAATATGAAGAAGGTTGCAGAAAGCTCAACTGTTGACTTTATGCCTTATTGTACTCTAGAAGTCAATTGCAAACAAAGATTTCTAAGCATAGATCTATGCCCAAGCCCATTTTAACTTTCCAATGATGTTGATGCTTACAACATGTCCTTCAACTCTATCGTAGCTCATTACCTTCAAAGCTAGGATGCTATAACAAGCATAGATCAAAGGATGATTTTCTAAAGCAACTCTTTTAAAGAATTTTTTATGCCTGAATCTCCTCAAGAAGGCCCAACACTCACCTTGAGTTGATTCATACAACATTATGGTTAAGGAGATTAGGACTACCTTATTGGAAAAGAAGAGCTTGAAGGACCTTATGACTTCAATTAAGTAGAAAGTCAAATAAATGATCTATGTTATAAATAAGTTTATATAAAGAGAAACAAAAGGAAGCTAATTACCCTCAAGATAGTGCTTCACAAAACTAATCATCATAAATAGTTGGAGGAGACTCGGGAAGAGCCAAAGTAATCCAAGAACTTGGCTAAGCCATTACTGGAAAGGCAATCATCTATATTGTAACTCTGAGACCTTATTAAGGAGGTGATCAAAGACCAAATAGAAAGTTTTGTTAAATCATCTTAGGCATATTGTAAGCTCATACTCCTAATGCATTAATGGTTTGAAGATGCCTTCAAGCTACTAATCATTAAATTTTCAACAATTTGATGGGTAAGGGGAACTCAAGACAGCATATTGCTCACTATGTCAAGATGTTCAACAATGTTTGCATTAATGGTAATTTGATTATGAAGGAATTTTTTCATTCATGTAAAGACTATACTTTTCATTAGGACAAAAAACTAAAATGCGTCATAATAATTTTTTGAATGTTTAAGTAATTTTGATTGTATCTATGATATCACATTATACCTTAACATTTTAAAAATAATACTACTAACACTCTAAAACTTAATACATTTAGTTTTTGATCAATTTTTAGTAATTGATCAATCAACTTAGCACATATGATATCATAACTAGGAAATTTGGACACACTAAACACTAACATATTTTTAAAATGATTTCTGTAAAATGATCAAAGGTTTTTTCTTCTTATAAAATTAAATAAATAGGAATATTCAAAGTTACAATTTGAACCTCACACAAAGTATCAAAGTGAGCCCCTATCATTATCGTTATTACTAAGTTTGCATCCTATTTAAGGTACAATGCATATCCATTTTAGTAATGTTAGGTTGAAAAGTAATACCAAAGATAGCAGTAGGAGCTTACTTAGACTTTTTGTAAAATGTTGATTTGTATATCACACCTTTGGCCCTTTTGATTACTACATGGACCTTAAAGTTAGCTATATGGATAGTTGGGAACAACTTAAGCTAAAGTTTCTCAATTGCTTTTGTAGCACTTAATGTATGGTAAGTATGATAGAATCAACAAACACTGAGTGAAGACATGATTAATTCATTGTGGAGTACATCATCACTTAAAGAGATTTTAGCCTCAGCTATAAATATTGGCTCTTAAAAGCATCTTATTTAAACATATGCATCTAAGGAATACATTGGAGAATTTAGGACATCTTACAAGGCATTAGACCTAAGACTTTTAAAATTTTGACAATCATGTGTCACACAAAGTTGAGTATTGTTACAAGTGATCAATAAAAATTATTATTTCAAATATCTAATAAAATTAGAGAAAAGAAATAAGTGTGCAAATATGGAAAGTTTTTTCACCAATGAAACTGATCAAATAATTGCAGTAAACTAAGCATTGTTGAAGTTTACTCTAAAAAGAGAAGCACAATAAGAAATAAGGGTGAACTTTTAGTGCAAAAGAATGAGAAAGAAGTTTTTAAAGGATAGGCAAGAAAAATAACGTCCTTTTTCAAATATTGGGGTGTCAATAATTTTAAAGGGCCTCCTCGAAGCTGAACTCATCAAACTTCTTGAAATAAATAACCTAAAGGAAAAAGATAAGGTGGATGTTCCAATGTACTACAAATACCATTGATAAACTAGTCATCCTATTTGAAGATGCTTTGTCCTTAAGGAAAAAAATGATGGAGTTACAAAGAAATAAATTAATATCTTAGAGTGTGAAGCTACAACTTTTAATTTGACAACTATTATAAGGTCAGAAATAGAATTAGCTCATTTGAATTCCATGATGGCATCCCAATGCTTTAATCTTATAGAAGTAATACAAAAGCCAACTAAGGATAGTAAGACAAATAAAACTATATAATTTCGTACAATTAAAAGCATAAAAGATAATGGTTTAGAACAAAGGTAGACTTTGATCACTAGTAAAAGGCTCCATAAGAAGAAAACCTAAAATCAAATTAGTCCTTAATAAAATAAGATAAGTAAAGAAGACCAAGAAGAAGTCTATAGAAACAACATGGAAATCTATAATCAAGTTTTAAAGAATAGATAATTTACTAGAAGCCTAATAACTTTGAATGGGTTCATGCCAAAGAGATGACATAGCTAAGAATTTTATATTTCCTTATGTTTTCACTTAGATTTTAAGGATGAAAAAATAATGAATTCAAGATGAAATACATAAAGTTAAACTTACAACCTTAAGGGAATAATGAGATTCATTTCCAACGAATTTAGTTCTTTCATGAGGATTTCCTATTAGGTTTCAACTACATAATGGCCAATATTTTATCAGGAAAAATCTCATAAAGGAAAGATCAATTGCATTATGATCGATGGTGTCTTTAGAGTTAACATATTTCCACTAAAGGTTAGAAATTACTTGGACATCTTTATGAATGAACTTATGCCTTGATAATTGATGATCCAAGGTTTCAACCAAAGAGGGTAAAAGACCATCGAGAAAATCAACCTTGACTTTCATATTGAACATTTAAATTTTGAGGAACTATTACATATAATAAATGCTAGAATACGAATATGCTATTAATACATCTATAGATGCATGAAAAAAAAAGTAGTTTCTTTGACTTTTCATCAATGCTTGAAATTATTGCAAAGTTAGTAGAGAGGGAAAGGATGATGCAAATGTTATCTTCTTTATTATAGTCAAATTATAGTTCACTATTGCAAAATTTTACCTTAAAGCAACCACAGTGAAGGAAGATCAAGTTTTTAGTTAAAAAAAAAAAGGAAAGAATATCATTGAATGACCTTTACTTGAATTTAAGGGCGTAGGACGAGAAAGATGCAAGAAATGAGAAAATAACATTATCCAAGATTTGTTTACTCATAAAAAACTTGAAGATAAAATACATTTGTTAAAAAAAGACACTATACTAGAGTAATTAAAGCGTTTAACTCATCTAAAAATTGATATAGTAATAATAGGTAACACGTCATTAAGATGAAGAAAAAGCTCATATATTAAACAAGTAAATAAGTCATTTTGATCTGAATATATATTGGTTTTTAATCAAGGTTTTATTTGACAAGAACTTCATTAATGAAATTAACCATTGATTCTAATGGAAAATCTAAGTACGTCCTTTATAAATTAAAAAGGTGTGCAAAGAAAATATTAACTTTTCTAGATCAAGCATAAGATGAAGTGCACAAACTCCATTATGCGTAAAGATGCAAAATAATTTGAGTTATAATGTGTCTATAAGGACGAGGATTGATAGGGATAATTCATATATGTTTTCATGTTATGATTTAAGATTTTATAAACTTATTAATATATGAATTTGTCTTCTTCAGTAGTTATTTTAATTACATTTTAGTTACAAAGGATGAAAGAGAGATGATTGTGCAAGAGGGAAAAACATAAAAGGCCCTATATCATAGCGCCATTTATATCCTATTAAAACAAGTATTAAGCATTCAAATAAATAAAGATTAACTCACTAATTATGCATTAACCATCAATTAACACATTTAACCATCAATTAAACATATTTAACAACCTATCTTAACTAAAATTAAACATTCAGAACATAAAATAATCAAAGATTGTAAGATATTTAACTTAAACAACATAAACCTTGATCAATTCACAAATAAAACTATAATACATAAGATTAAAATTTAGAAATTACCAAAGATGGATATGAGATGATTAACTAACTCTAATCCATATGATTACAGCTTTTGGATCCACAAAAACAACCTGCAAAATTAATTACAAATGATTGAAATCTAAAAAGAAAAGAATATAGAAAACTACTAAATAAGAGGTGTTTTCCACTAAAACTAAATGCTTCAAATGACTAGAT
>JAOXYD010000006.1:13363827-13375134 GCA_028565735.1 Pinacopodium congolense
CTTCTTGAGATTAAAGCCCATTGGCTAGATTTAAAGCATAACCAAACTTTAAACTAAGTTAAATGGAGAAAAGGCATGAGTCTTCACCATAGCTTTGTCTTTAATTCATGAAGGAACTTTAATCTGACTTTAAATGTGTTTTTTAGCTCATTTAATTCATTAATCACTTATCTAGAGCTGGATTCCACAAGGTTATAATTTGCAGTAATTTTATAAATCATTTTATAACTAAAATTGGAAAGGTTTGAAGCATACCTTAAATAGGTTTTTAATTTATTCTTTTTGTCTTTTAATTTAGAATTTCCTAGATAATTGTAATCTAATTAATCTGGTAATTAACTTAAGAAATCCAAACATTTTCTCCGTGGGTTCGACACTCGGAGTCTGAAAATTACTCTACTTTATTACTTGATCGATAGGTGCACTTGCCTTTCGTCACGTTGGTTTTCGCTTAATCTCATTTTGATTTTCAAAGTAAAATCGGTTTAAAGAACACCCATTTTTAATAATTCAACCAAAGAACAACACTTGAACATAAGAAGCAAATAGCAACTAGTGATTTTGGAGGGCTAGAAGTATTTATGAAGTGTTGCACCAAACAACACCATTGGATGGGAATTTGCATGGGCTTTAATGAATAAAAGACCTAGAGAATAAAAGAAAAAAAGGAAAGAATAGGTTTTGGCAAGTGGAGAGTGATGGCTACACACCAAAATAAGGAGAATTGGAACAAGTGTGAACATTTTCAACAAAAAAAGTGGGACTCTCCCTCTTTTGGCATATTAGGCTACTCTTGTCTTCTTCCTAACTTGGTTTGGGATTTAAAGTCTCATGGACGTCCAATTCATGGCTGCATGCTTAAGGTTTCTTTTATTCAAACTTGTTCTTGCTTTGGTTTTATTTCCCATTAGTTTGAATAACTAATGTCGTGATTATTGATAGTTCTGTTAAATCTGAATGTCTAGCTTTGCATGGATGCATTTTAGGTTATCTATAGTCGTTTGTTATGCTTTGATAAAGCATGTGCTTCACTTAGATTTTTGAACATTGTCTTACTTTCAAAAGTGAATGATTATTTCATATTTATTTTGATTAATCATTAAGTTGTTTAAGGGTTTTATTTCATATAGTTTCAACTATCCATATAGTATTTGATTCACCTATATTTAGTAGTTAATTTCTATGCATGTTCTTAAGTTTTAATCATTTAAATTTCAGCTTTTATCTTATAATTGTTTAAAGAACTTAGGTTTGGAATTTATGAAAATTAAGATAATTAAAAAAACTTAAAAACTTATAATCAATACAAAGTTTTTCAAGAATACTTTAAAGACTATCAATTTAAATTAATTATTTAAGGTTCAATCTTTCAATGATTCAATTGAGTTATAAAGGGGTTGGAATGCCTAATCTATGGTATCTTCATTGAATTAAGATAATGCTATTGTTAAGACAATACCTTATTTTTATTAGTCTTATTTTTAAGTTTAGTCATTTATCAAATTTAGATAATAGACTTAACGTTTAAGAAGTTTAATCTAAAAGATACCTGATTTCTATATTAACATATTCATGATTAATCAAAGTTTGGCCATTCATTGATTTAAATCACAATTTTTATTGATCTTTCTAACAATTAAAGTATATTTCTCGAATCTTTAATTATTTAATATCTTTATCTTAAGCAACCAACTTAAAGCAATGATTAAGCATTCAAATAAACAAAGATCATCATCCAATATATGTTTCTTAGTTTTAGCTACACTGCAAGTATACAAGTTACTTATAGTATAACTGATATCAATCCCACAAGAATTGATTCTAGACACCAAAAAATTGAATTACACTTTGTTTAAGGTAAAATAAAGGTATAGAAACTAAAAATTAAACTAAATTAACAAACTCAATGAATTAAATTGCAGAAGAAAGCAAAACAATGATGATACTCAATAGTAGAGATTTGAGGGTTGTTCTGTCCTTATTTATCTTCCTTTTACCTTATTGATTTAATTGTATTTGATCCTAGATATCCAATAGTTGATTACCCTCTCTTGAGAATCTAGCCAATTAATCCCAATTAAACTACCTAAAAGTTGAATTGTAACCTCTCGGTTCATAACACATCTCCTAAACAATTTAATTGGATTTGAAGCAATCCTAAGGACAATTAACAAGTAGTTAAGATCTCTTTTTAATCACCTATTAATCATTTTATTACAGGTCCATTAAACTATTAACTCTTGTTGCGGATCCTAACTCAAATAAATCAAAACAATCTCTCGATTTGAAGTTATAACAAGCTCAACAAGTAACAAAAACAAGTATGCATTAAATAAAAATAGTAAATTTGGATAAACAATTAAAGAACAATCCCTAAAATAGATTTAGCAATCCATAATCATGTTCAACCAAATAGTATTCAGATTAAACATCAATAGGGATTTAGAAGAAAGATAAACTAATGAAGATGATGAAGCTCCATTTGTTGAAAAATATGAATAGCACTTATTGAATCTTGATTGTCCTCCTTCTTCTTGAGACTCTCCATAATTTTCCTCTTCCAAAACTCTATGTTTTTGTCTTGGATGTGTCCTAGGGTCAGAATTGTGGCTGCTAAGGTTACTTATCTTCTTTAGTCTAAAAAACTCATAAAACACGTCTTGCACACGTTTTGCTATGTCATCCCGCCATATTAGCTTTTCCAACTTTGACCTCTGTTCGGTATTTTCACTATATCTTCATCTACAGACCTCCAAATTTCATGAAATTTGATATGTATGCTCCTCACATTTGGTCAAGCACCCTGTAAAAATTCATAACATTTGGAGTTCTATAAGTGCACCTAATGCCTTCCCAAAATTAGTTGTGTGTAATCTGGTGTTCCAATTTAGCTTGTTATGATCTTTCCTTTATACACTCTTCATAATTTGTCATAAAACTTTGATATTTGGTGTGGATCCTTATAACTTGATGCTCTAAGTCCTCAAATTGGTCCCACACCTCTTCTAGATCCAAAAGTACCTTAAAATATTTACGAAAGTTATGTATAACCTAAACATCATCAAAAGAAACATAAGAAGCATCTTATTCAAGAATTAATCCAATATACACCCAAAATCATAGGGAATTTTCTCTCAAACCTAAAGTAATGATCATGAATACATGCCTAAAAGATGTATAATTGGGTGATATCAACATATATAACAAACTTTATTAAAACATTTACTAGCCTTGCCTTAGCTAAAAATCATATTAAAATCTCATATAAATAAAAGAACAATAAGAATAAAATTTAAGCAATATGTTCTTGATTAAATTTGATAAAAGATAATGTCAAAAATGATTAATGAGTTTAGAAAGCACCAAGTTAAGCTCTAAAGTAAAATAAAACTCTGAATCACGTGTATAAATCCTTAAGAACCTTAAAAATAACATGAAATATCCAACTATAAAGACTAAAAATGAAAACAGAAGAAAAACTTAACGTAAAGAGAGAAAAAATAAAATCAAACTAAAGATGTGTTTATGGTTGCTAAAGACTCTTATTTTATACATGAAAATGGCCTTATATATATCTCTACAAGTTGGATGCAAGTTAAAGCATTTTGTAGTTAAAATCAAATTAAATTCAGATGCAAAATCACGATAGAGTATTTAAATAACCCTGGAGTTGACATTTAAACAACATTGTTCTACTACCCATTTTTAACTCTATCGAAGGACTTGAATGTGCTTCAAGGGACTTAAACCATTGTTTATCAAACCTATGTTTAAGTCCTGAAATGCTCCATTTTTTATTTTTTCCACTAATTTCTTCACTTTTAGGGATTGATCTATAACTTAAATAATTCCAAACATAAACTAAACTTTTAAACATTAAAATACGGGTACTTTTACATCAAATAACCATGAAAAACACTATAAAATGGACACTTGTCAATTCCCCCTCACTTTAACATTTTCTTATCCTCAAGAAAGTCAATCAATCTTCAACTTCAAAATAAAATATAATTATAGGAAAAAATGATCCAAACTCTTTAAACAATATTGTTGAAAAGATTTCCTTAATCATTTAATCAAAATGAACTATTAATATGTTATATAACCAATTAATCAAATCAAATCACAAATGAATTTAAATCACTTCATGCTTCTTCAAATTCAACCTAAGTTTCAAAATTCAATTTCAAATGTAAAATGAATTTAAGCAAAGAAAAATTTATCATCATTTAAACGAATCCACTTCTTTTATTTAATAAAAACAAAACATATACATAAATATGAGGTTTTAAGGGAATCAATCTTTTTAAGAGAAGATGAATATTTTGATATGAACATCACTAGTTATTTAACAAAGTCATATTACATCAACTAGTTACTAACAACACTTTTTAAGCTTAACCAATTGGTTCATAGTCAGTAGAGTGAATGAAAACTTGCTCACTTTTTAACATTTTTATGTCATTTTTTCATTTTTGCATGTTTTTTTAATTTAACTTAAACAAGATGAAAAACATGTTAAAAGAAGTTACAATTTGTTTAGAAATATGCATTTTATGCATGGAACATCATCATGATCGTTAGGTATCCACTATCTAATAATTGATGTAATTTAAAAGCATTTGGTCATTAACTTTCATTCTTAACCTTATAACATATCAAATTGTCAAAATAATCAAAATAAAAAGAAAAATTGTTCAATGATATGCCTAAAAATTTTTCCCCAAATTATATACTATCATTAAAAAAATGATAAAATGATATGATGTTGGATAAGATAAGCACAGTGTATGAGAATGATATCCCTCTCCCATACTTGAATTGAACATTATCCCTAATATTTTAAAATAGACAATAAAGCATAAAATGTGAGAAAAGGGAATAAAAAACACCTAGATAATTTTGATATCACATTGTGATCCATTGATGTCAACATTGAACATTGATTATAGCAACTGAAAATGATAAAGAGAAATTCAAGTACCAAGGAACAAATAGAGCAAATGGATGCTGGATAAGTACTTAAACGGTGGTTTTTACATCTACTCAACGACGTCGTTTAACTCTAAAAACTTTCATTTAAGATCTAGATTCAAAATTTTCAATGGTGGTTTGATAGGGGGTTTAGGGTACTGTTAATCACCATTTAATGTTTAGAAACCTTGTTTCACTTCAAATCAAAGGGATAACCTGACCATTACACCTAAATCATCTCTAACCTTAATTGAAGACTACATAAGGATACAGAGGATCATTTTTGTCAGTTTTTAGCTCTTATTTTTGCAACCTTTATTTTCTTTATTTTTATTTTAGTCTTTTTTTTCTTCATTTCTTTCCATTTAGTTGTTGGATTTCATATATTAGTGTTGTTTAGGTGCATATTACAATATGTTTTGTGTTATTGTTATTGTCTTTCTGTTTTCATTTTATTTTCTTTGCTAATTCATTTGGGTTATGTCTTAACATTTGTTGAATCTTTGGATATTGTTAGTTTAATGTTAAATCTCTAATTTCATCTTTGTTTATCTTGTTTTCTTATTGATTTCTTGTAGTTCCAACTTTTGTTATTGTTAATTTAGTTATGCTAGCTTAATTTTATTTAGGTTGGAAGATATTTATAGGATGAATGGGTGATAATTGTGAGATATGAATTGTTTTAATGGATTTTATTTTTTTATTCTAAGATTAAGTTGAAACTCTAATTAAATACCAAGAATTAGGGATTATATTGTAGGATTGACCATCCTATTTATAATTTCTAGTCCAAAAGCCAGGTGCGAGTGCTTTTGATACATAATTGTCATTAGTGATTACCACGAGTAGCGATAGACTAATTGATTTTTATAAGTAAAACTTAATCAACTTAGCATAAAGTTTAGATTCTTTAGGTTACAAGATTTGAAATTGCAAGATTATGGCCTTAATTAGATGTTGTATCACTAAATCTAAAGAACTTATTCTAAATTGTTACATAGCTAAAGGTACTTTTAGAACTTGTTAAATTTATCTAAAAGTAAAGGAACTTAGGATATAAGATTTTGTTTGTGTATGTATGCTTGCATCTAAGGCATAACATAATGATCGATTGTAATTCATGAATCCTAAAAATATCTTTCTCCTAACTTTTCATTGTTATTATCTATTTCTTATCTTTTTTCGTTATTATTTGTTTGCTTTAATTTTGATAGTTTTATTTTTCTATTTATTTTAATTTCTTATCACTAGGGGTTTATTTTTTATTTTTCTTTTATGCAATATTAAAATAGCTAAAAGCACTAATTAGTTCTCTGTAAAATTGATCTTAACTTATCCTACTACATATTTAGGATATTTATTTAGGTATTTAATAGTTGGTAGTCAACAGTAGACTCACCAAAACTCTAGTTTAACTAAAATTCCTAATGACAATAAGAAAGTACCACCTTAAGAAATTTTTTTTATTAAGACTGATACGTAACTTCAGGAAAAAATCGTTTAAGGCCACTAACACCCCCTGTGTTAAATGATTGGTGTTTTTTTCAACTAGAAAGTGAAATAATGAAAACAACCCCCACCCCATTTTATATGTGGGGGCTGAATAGGGCTCTCGTAGTCAGCTTCTTAGCCTTATAACAAATCCTAATCCAAATGGGAAACTAATAACTTTTCTAAAATGGTTTTTAGCATACTCTTTAAAGTTTAATTTTCATATGTTTCTTGAAAAAACCCATT
Organism: Pinacopodium congolense; assembly: GCA_028565735.1. Classification (NCBI taxonomy): domain Eukaryota; kingdom Viridiplantae; phylum Streptophyta; class Magnoliopsida; order Malpighiales; family Erythroxylaceae; genus Pinacopodium; species Pinacopodium congolense. Next base: position 13,370,539 of record JAOXYD010000006.1, read on the forward strand.
CAAAACCTCTTTAAACTTTTTACTCTTATCTCTTGTAATCGATACATTAGGCATGTGCAATGGATAGCTTGGCTAATTACACTCATATCATTGGATATTTTAATTTAATCCTTAGGTAAAATCATAAAGTTCTAACCATTTAACCATATGTTTTATCTCTATTTTTTTGCTTTATAAACTCACATCTAATTTCTTTTAAAAAAGATTCGCAAAATATGTTTTAGATTTAAGTAATGGTTTAGGGTTTAAGTGAATAAAAGGGTTTTCTAATGCATTTCCTATTTTATAATTCAACCTTAAACTCAATTTTCTAGTTTAAACCTCTTTAATTCCTTTTCTTAGTTTTTTTTCTCTCTCTCTCTCCCCTTTTTTTTTTGATAAGCTAAAGTGGCAGCTCTATTGAAAATTTATTTTATTTTTAACCCATCTTTATTTAAGGAATCTAGAGAATGTTAATGACATATATGATTTAGGAGTCTTAAGGCCTTGTTTAGATTTGTTTAGATTTTTGGTTTTAGTTTCCTATTTTGTTAAATACAAAAATTGATACAGAAAACATATGAATATAACACAGAAATCGAAAAAGAAAATACAACAACCAATATAAAAATATAACTACAACAAAAAATCACAATCCACAATCCAACCAAAAATGTGTTTCACTGAATTATGTTCTCATTAAGGTTTCTATATTGACTAATAGTGGCATTAAAAATATTGACTAATTTTGTAGAGAATTTATTGAATATGGATGAGAAATGTTAGCCATAAATAGAAAATGAAAGATAAATCTTGGGTAGTGATTCAAACATTTATAGAATATATAGCATATGGACAGACTATGGATTCACTAAAGATATACTAAACGAACAGAAATCTCACAAACATGGTATCTGATTCAGTGGTAGTTCTGTAAATAATAAATGTACAACACTATCAGTCCTAAACTAGACAAGAAACATGTCATCTTTAGGCAAATTTTTCTTCTTTTCTTTTTATTTTGTGATTAACTGGCCAAATAAATAACAACCATTTGACCTAAGGCCCCAGTCAGCAACAAGAAAGACACTTTTTCTTAATATTGAGTAATATTTGTCAGTAATTCCTAATCCAAAACTAGCGATAATGAATAAAGCTAGCCAAGATTAATTCTCCAATATTCATGCATTAAAAATCTTGAAGCACATAAAAGGAAACTGCATAATTACTAGACTTTTCTCACATGTTGAGTCACATAACTAACACTATTTTCACTAGTTCAAGATAGACAACAATAAAAGAAGCTAGATACAATATACTTGATGGAAACACAGAGAACCACTGATGTACCACACAATAAGCTTCTTTTAATTAGCAGCGTCGAGGTTATATATTATGAGTTCAACGTCTCCTATGTGCAGGCTCTTTCTGGGCATTAAAGTAAACGGTAGCAACTGGTAGGCCCAAGTCCAAATGTGCAGCGAAGTAGCGAGTGTTGAAATTAGCTCGTATCTGTGGCTCCTCCAACAACCCCATTGGGCCCTTTTGCCTGAATAGCACCAGTATGTACCGGTGAATTCCCACCGGTGGTCGAGGCCCAACATACGACAACACCTCTCTTCCTGCAACCTTGCATAAACAAATGCTTACCCTTGCTTGAAATTAAAGAAGAGGAGAGACAAATACTAGATCAAGATAAGCTAAGTTATCAATCCCCAAAATGTTTAAAATGCTACAATGTATGTACTTAGAAATGATATTTTAAAATTTAGATCGGATATTAAATTGGTAAGATAATAAGTTATAAATTTTAAAAATTCAATTAGTATTAAATGATCATATAAATGATATACAATTGGTATGGAATTAACTAACAGAAAAATAAAATTCGGTTTTTAATTTGATTTTTAAAGATTAACTTATTAATTTTACTATTTAATTGATAAGTTTTATTACCATACATAATTATTTCGAAAATACTGCTAAGAAGTAATGACCGTGAGGATTGGCGGGGCAGCAATAAACACAGTTTATTAATTAACGCACAGTGGGACGCTCGTGCTTGCCAATTGGCAATACCCTATGCAAGCCACTTGTAAGAAGAGAACTGAAACAGCCACCAAGTTCAAGATGCCAGTTCTACAGATGTCATAAGACGCGTTATCGTGAACTCTGGCACTTTTCACTTGTAGCTGCTACAGTTAGCCAAGCGTCAACAAAGAGGCTAGGAAAAAACAGAACTCATGCGTTACGAGAACTGGAAAACATTGAATAGGAACAAATGGAACTGAAAAGCTTAAAAGTACATAAACTTTCGAAGGTTACTTCTATTGTAAGAAACTACTGAATACGTGGCCAGATTGTGGACATGCTGGACGCGTGTTAGCAAACAATGTTGGGCTACTTTAGTCATTTAGAAAATTTGCGGCTAAAGTACAGATGTTGTGATGTGATTTGATTAGAGGTACGTATTTTAGAAATGGGGGGTTGATCGTGATGTGATGTGATGCAACCTGCGACTTTAAAAAATTCTGCCTAAGAAACAGAGCCGACAAAGGCATAATTAACCTGCTCTGCTGACGCAACATATATAAATTGTGTGAAATAATGGTGTGCATGAAAGTTGATTTGCTACTAGGTTTTAATTTGCAGACATATAGAAAGTGGGCGAAATATGTACAGATGCTTCTCTGGTCACTTACTGACACTGTAATGGACATAGGGCCAATCTTCATGTTTATTCACAATTTTCTCACCGAGAACCATTTCTTTAGTAGACATTAAAAACCATTTTTGTGCAGAATGTAGATCTTTATACTTGCAAAATAGGAAAATAGCGAAATAGAAGAAGAGAACAACTACGATTTCATTTCAAGAAAGAAAGCTTAGCGAAAAAGATGCATTAATTCAACCATTTGAACAGTTGCTAAGTGTCTGCCCTAATCTAAAAACTAACTCGGGTTCCTGTCCTGGTATCAAAAGCTTATCCAAGTTTGATCATTGACAAAGTTATGAACTTATCATTTCCTATAAATTGCAAGGTAAAGAAAAAGGCCAGGTGTCATGTAATTTTACCTCGAGTAGGGTTTGTTCCCCCAGGGATATCAACCACGATCCTGAAATCACACACCAGAGAGACAATGAAGATTTCTAAAACTAAAAAACGAAGTGATTGTAACTAAAAAAAAAAATAAAGAGGGGGATGGTTGACAGTAGAAACTTCTCTGTTTCTTTAGGGACAGGAATTCACTGAAAACTAATGCGAACATTTGCGGTAGTGGAGACGTACCAATGAACCCACTCTCGCAAGCTTGGCTCGCTAGGACTGGGTGCATCCGGATCGGTCATCACCTAGATAAGCCACTAGTATTATCATTAACAGATCATTACACACATATCAACTACAATTGCAAACTCTTTCTACCATAACTCTAAATGCCATTCCAGTTAACTAAAGTGCTACACATAGTTAAGCAATGTATTATAGATAATAAGAGAAAATAGCATAGCACATGCACTCAAACATTTAAAACGTTTTATCCAAAAAAAGAAAAAAAGGCATTCGAAACATGCAAAAGGGAAGCAATTGGAGAGCGAGGCCAACCAGGGTATAGAGCTCATCAGACTGGCCGGAGATCTTCACTTTGGGTGGATTGGCGGCAATCGACGGCTTAATATCACAGCCGTTGGTCACATGTTTAGACCCATAATGGACAGACATAGTGTGAGTAGGCATAAACATGTCAAGCACATCTCCAATAACACGACCAACGACAAGAGGATCAACAGAAGCAGCCATGGCGATAGGAAGATAAGGGAAACAGAGGGCTCTTTTGATGTTGTCAGAACTCAAAAGGAGTGAAAGCTAGCGTTACATAGTAGGGTTTATATAAAGGAGTTAGAAGGTGAATTGGCCTATTGGATGATTGTAACCTATACAACATGCAGAGGGCATTATAAAGTTGATTTAACCAGAGACTGCCACGAGGACGCTCAATCCTGTGATAAACCACCGTCGTTTTGTTTCTTTGTTGAACAGCTGGTTTGATCATCGCCGTCGTTTTTACTCGTGTGTTTCATCAAGTGGTAAATCCTCTATCACGTGGATTAATATTAACTTGCAAGCATAAACTTAAGACGGTAATAAAGCCTAATGAAAAATCAAACATAAAAGAGACACCCAAGCAACGACAAATGAAAACGAATGTAAAAAAGATAAAAGAGTATAAACATTTCGAATCAAATTATTCATTGTGAAGTTCATATTAATCATCTCTTTATCATAAAAGATATAATTTCACTTTAGGGTCAATGCTCTGATCTATGGATGATTTTTGTGGACTTAGATGCTCAATTGCCCATTGATAAATACAAGGAGGAGATGAATAGGTGGGATCATTCAAATGTTTTTAATGATTGTCTCACTATTTTTTTTTTTTTTGAAATATCTCTACCAATTGGTAAATTCTACACATGCAATATCAAATAGATTGGTAGAACAATAATTCAAAGAAAATTAGACAGCGTGGCTAAATTTTAGATGGTTACGAATTTTCTTGAAATTTCTGGCCTCTTTTGAATATCTTGTTCTCTCTAACCACACCTCATTTATTAGAA
>JAOXYD010000006.1:13380389-13397851 GCA_028565735.1 Pinacopodium congolense
AAACATTTAAACACTGATATAGGGGTCATAATTCATCAAATTAACCATAAAAATCATATCAATTTGACCCCTATCAACACTCTTATTCACATTGTTATTAATTAGGTAGCCTTCAATGGATAATATCAAGCATCTATGAAGTTTCACATCGATCATCATGTAAACTTGTTTAAGGAAATTGTCATTAATAAAAAAATAACTTAATTTTTAATTTAGAGGAAATTTAAAGTTTAACCTTTTCTTTTACACGAGGGCAAAAAGTTTGTCCTGATGTCCCCTGTTTACTCAACTCGGTTACCATTTTTGACTTGTTTGCAATGTCATCTAATTTTTTTATGTGAAATTAAACATTTTGTCATGAACACCCTCTATTACTCTGTTAGCTCACTATCGCAAATGGCTACTAGCTCCACTCATACTCTTCAACCTTTTTATCATTATGAAGCTAGAGGAGTAAAAAAATTTTCTCACTTTATTTAAGCATAGATACATTTTTCATCCATTAAAAGTGCAACCTGTTCCAAATTCACACAATAGTCGTTATGCAAAAACATTTATCATTTGACATTAAACATAAAAGTTCCCAAGAATCACATGTAATTCACACAAAATGAAAAGAAGAAAAGAAAAAATTTGTGACAAATTTAGATGAGAAATAATTTAGACTATTCAATGCTCATAAAATAAAAAATATTGATGAGATTAAAACACCAAAATTAATAATCAACTCTTAATTTCCATTATTGATGAAAGATATTCAAGTCCTTCCCATTTCACTTCCAACAAATCAAGTGTGCTACTATATGATAGATCATGCCATATTCATCTCTCTCGCCCTTATTACTTAAACCAAATTATCCTAAATTTGGAGGATCGAAATAACTAAAGTTCATGAAAAATAAGAGAGGGGAAGGAGAATGACACTCCCCTAAATAATGAAGTTCATGTTGGAGTATGACTATAGTTACTTAAAGTTGAATCCAATTGTTGAAGGCTTCGCGAGGTTAATGACCAAAGCTTATGATTGAAACTTGAAGATAAACATTAAAGCCCAAGCCGTTCGAAAAATAGTTAGATCAAGATAGGATAAAACAAAAATAAAACATAACAAAAATGAAGAATTTAAGTTCTACAAATCAACTAACTAGGATTAAATGAAAGCAAAATAATATAAGAATGTAAATGATAGTTAATTGTAAATTCAAAGTGTGAAAGAATTTGATCATAGAGTACCAATATGGAGCTTATGGTGAAATTATAAATAGTCAAGTGTTTTGAACATCAAGAAAGAATTCACATAGGTTTATAATTGTAATTTTTATTATAGTTCAATTTGATGCTTGATGATACCCATTCATTACAGCATATAGATAAATTAAAATATGCATATAGGATGCATAATAAAGATAAATTTATATGGGGAATATTTTTAATAATCCTCTTGATGATTTAAAAAATTTGTAGGACGTTTTTAAATATTTTTTTGAGATAAGAAAGTGTTTATAGTGTTGGAATAGATTTAGGGTGGTTTGGAATTGTTTTATTTAGTTTTGACGTGTTTTTCAAGATGCAAAATGGCCATCAGGAGATTAATAGCATCGTTGTCCAACATACGTTGAAGTTAAGACTATAATAGCAATACATTAGCTACATTATTGTTACTTGATCTCAACTCTTATTGATGTTCGAATATTATACTTCAATAGTGATTTCTTAAAAGGAAAATGATTTTAATGCTTTAGAACATTAAGAACCAGTAAATTATGACTAGTTTAAGGTTTCACACCTATTATAATGTGTTTTTATATTACTTTTTATCATCCAAGTGAAGTGAATTCAGTCATTCAAATGTCCATATGGTTGAAATTGTGTATTAAGTAAAGTGTTTAGATGAAGTTTAAGTTGGGTCTTATGAGTGGTTTATGAGCACATTTTTATAGACATCTCAAAGTTTTTGTGAGCCTCTTAATACTCGTTTTAAACTTAAGTGAGATTCTTTCTAAAGAGCATTTTTTATATGTAGAATAATTGTGAGGAAAAGGTTATCCTTAAGCCTTGAAAAGGATTAAGAAGGTTATCCTTGAGACTTTAAAAAATATTTTTTTAATGTCTAACATTTTATTTGTGGTTATTAATAAGGGTGCATTTTATTGAATTCCAAAATGTGATTCAATATAGTTTTAGCTCTTTGATGCTAAATAACCTAATTTATATTTCTCATTAGTTGAAATGTATGTTTAGACCTACATAGACAAATTCTATTTGAAAGAAGCCAAGTTTGGAGTAGAATTAGAGAAAGGCTAAAATCTAGGATGATAATGGTTGTAACAATGTTGTTGTTCTCCCTAAAAGTTTCCATTAATGTTAGTTATCAGACTGTTCAATAGTAGTCTTTCATGAGGTTGATGATCCAACTATTAAGTGCTATTAATGCCCCAGAAACCATGTATTATCATTGGATTCAAGGGCTTTCGAGTCTTTTTTCTTCAAGATGAGTTAAAACCTTAAGGAGGAAGTATTTGAGGCTGTGAGAGAATCCTAGGACATCACTTTTCTTCCCATTTTTGGTAGCAATTTGGTTCTTCTTAGTTTTCATCTTAGTTTAGAGATTTTTGCTTTCTTTCATCTTATATTTAAGAATACTCATAGAAGTTGTGTTCTAGAGGGAGTAATATTATTTGCTATTCTTTCTTTTATTTCTATGTTATTGCATTTGGATTGAGTTTAAATATTTGTTTAAAAATTTGAATATTGATGGTTGATTATTGAATATTTTATTTCCCTTATCTTTATTTTGTTATTTATGATGGGTTCTTTGATTTTATTTTATATTTCTGTTAATTAAAATATACTAGGATAATTTCTTTTGGGTTAAAAGATATTGAAAGGATAATGGGATTGTACTCGTGGATATGAATGAGATTTAATGAGTTTTGTTTTCTTTTCTAGAATTAAATCAAAACTTTGGTTAAATTTCAAGAGCTATGGCTTATATTGTAGGCTTGATAATCCTATTTTTATGATTTCTAGTTTAAATGCTAGGTTTGGAATTTTGATTTGTAATTGTCACTAATCAATACCAACGGTAGCAATAGGTTAATTTAATTTATAATTAAAGCATATTCAATTAATCTAGGGTTTTGATTCTTTTAGTTGCATAATCCATGCTTGTGTGATTAAACCTTAAGTTAACAATTCCCTAATACTTAATGCTACTACGCCATTAAATCTAGAGTATTCTAGGAAATTGTGTTACTTAATGGTATTTTTAGAACTTGTCAGATTTACCTGTAATTAAAGAAACCTAAGACATAAGAGCTTGTTTATGTCTATAGGTTAACATCTTAGTTAGAATACTATTTACACATTATCAATTGATCGATTACTTTCCCACTTCCCAAAAATATCTTTTGACCTGCATTTTATCATAATTATTTGTTTCTTGTTATTTTGATTTATTTATTTAGTTTCTTTAGTTGCATTATTTTACTTTTAGGTTTTATACTTTTAAATAAATCAGGAGTTTCCAATCATCATTAAAAATAGTAAAAACTAGATAGTTATATGTAGAATTAACCTTCGCTCATCCGATTGCATAATTAGGAGAGTGACCTAGGCTATTATTTGGTGGCTTGTTAGCTATGCCAAATTTTTTGCACCATTGTAAGGAAGCTAACATTAGTGCTTTATTATTTCTTTTTGTTGTTGTTATTTTTATGTCTTGACCTTTATCACCTTGCTTTTTGTTTGTGTATGCCTCACAGTCTTTCTAAGCATCAAAGACTACGAACATTTTATGTGGAGAATAAAGGTCTTCTCCTTGGCCTTTCAATCCATTTTCACTTTCTCCTATGAAAAGACATATACAATTTCATCAACTTGAGCGAGCTCAATGCAATCATATTCCTGGAAGTGAAATCTCATCATTATTATAAGAGGAATTTAAAAAGAGGCTTGAATAGTCTACAATGAAGTTGAAGAAGCAATGGCTTAACATCAACATTGATGCACTTGGAAGGAGTTTGTAGCTTCCATTTTTAACCCTAATTTACTCTGCATCAATTATCCTAATGATAATCCTAATTTTGAAATTAGAACTAGACTAATTAGTGTTTTGCCTACTTTTTTTTTTTTATATAGTAATTCTTTGGGTTGAAGCTACATCATTAATCTGATCAAGTTTTTGAAGGAGTTCCATATAACACATTTGTGAATGAAGTCTGTTGTTATCACAGTGGATCAATTAAAGTTCAAGGCTTTTCCTTTTTACTTTGGGGGATGCAACTAAATAATGACTATAAAATCTATCAGCTCAATCTATCACTACCTAGGATCAAATGTAATAAGTGATCTTGGAGAAATATTTTCCAGCATAACAAGCAATTAACATTAGAAAAGAGATATGTGGCATTAGGCAAGATGTAGGAGAGTTCTTAAAATGTGTATTGGGAACATTTTAAGAAGCTTTGAAAAAATTGTCCCATTAATAAGATAAGTGAGCATCTTTTAATTCAACATTTCTAAAAGAGATTAATGCCTATGGATAGGAATATGATTGATACAATTAATGGCAGGAAATTAGTAAAAAAGACACTAGAGCATACGAAGAATTTGATAGTAATCATGGAGACTAACTCACAGTATTGCGATACTAAAAATATCATATCATCTTCTATAAAGCATGTTAAGGAAGTTGGAATTTTAAAGTTGAAGTAGCAAGTAGCAAATCTAACATCCTTAGTTAACCAAGTATTTTTTAGTAAAGGACAAGCTAAGGTATATTGAATTTTTTTCATTTTCTAGTTATTCTATTAATATGTTTCTTACATTGCAGGATGAATAATAGGTTCATGCCATTAAAGGTTTTAAGGACATCAAAGGAGATATGATCTTTACACTCTAGCTTATAATTTGTGATGAAAGGATCATCCTAATTTCAAATATAAGAACAACTAATAAGGGAATAGTTGAAATTTCAAACCTTCTACCTCCCAATAATAGTAGCAAGGTTTTAATTCTCCACCAAGTTTTTTTTAGTAATAACGATAGCTTTAACCTAGACCTTCATCTCAATAACCACCTTCACAAGCTATTTGAATATTATTAGAGGAGATAGTGAAGAATTTGGCTATAAACACACTTCAATTCCAATAAAAAACGAGTAGTGGTTTGAAGAACTTAGATAATCAAATGAGCCAGCTATCAAATACAACGAGAATAAATTAAAATCTTAAGGTTCTACTAAAATTCCCAACTAACTAGAGACGATCCCCAAGAAGGATGTATGTGCTATTTCTTTACAGAGTGACAAGTAATTGAAAAGGCCAAAGTTAAAGAAAGAAGACCAAAGGAAGCAAAAGGATGAAGAGCAAACAATGTCTAATAAGAGGGAGGGTGAACAACCTCTAAAGGTACATCATTGATATAGTGAGTATATTTTATAACTACTTAAAGAAAATTATAGAAGATTTCATGGATGAGAGAAAATTAGAGAAGTTTTCATGGATACTATTTATAAAGATTCATTCAATAAGTGTTTGGATTACCTCATCTTGGTACTTAAAAGATTCTTTGAAACTAATCTTGTTTTTAATTCAAAAAACTGTAATTTTATAGTTTAAAAAGGAATAGTTCTGGTGGTTTCAAAAGGGGGAATTAAAGTAGATAAAGTCAAGATAGAACTTGTTCACTCTTTACCTTACCTTGCTAGTATGTGGGAAGTGCATTCTTTTCCTTGTCATACAGGATTTTATCACAGGTTTATTTAAGTCTTTTCAAAGATTCCATAACCACTATATAGGCTGCTTCAAAAAGATATTGATTTTTTGTTTGATGATTAGTACAAGTAACCATTTAATCTTTTAATAGAGAAGTTGGTCACTGAACTAGTCCTACAACCTCCTAGTTGGGATCTTCCATTTAGGCTCATTTTTGACACTTCCAACCATATTGTAGGCATAGTTGTAAGTTAGCAAGTTGGAAGGATTCCCTATATCATCTACTATGCCTTTAAGACTCTAAATGAAGTTCAATCAAATAATATAACTATGGAAAAAGAACTTCTTATTATAGTTTTTTCATTAGATAAATTCAGGTCTTATTTGTTAGGAGCTAAATTATTGCTTATTATAATCATGCAACTCTAAAGTACCTTCTATCAAAAAAGAAGGCAAAGTCATGATTCATTCGTTATATCCTCTTATTATAAGACTTTTATGTGTAGATTAAAGATAAGAAGGGATTGAAAAATGGAGTTATAGATCACTTGAGTCAATTAGTCAATAATGTTGTTGATAACACTTCAATTAATGATGATTTAATAGATGATTTGTTGCATGAGCCTTTAGTATGCAGATTTGGTGAACCTCTTAGTTATATAACATTTCCCCATTGATTTCTTGAGGAGCCAATCCTAATACTACACTTGGGATGATCCATACCTATGGAAATATTATGATGATCAAGTGATTATAAGGTATATACCTGATGATGAGTTTGATTCTATTTTAACCTTATATTACTCTTATGCATATGAAGGACATTTTAGACAAAAAAAAACTCGTAAGGTCTTAGAGAGTGGATTTTACTAGCCATATTTATTTAAAAATGTTTATGAGTTTTTCAAGACTTATGACAATTGTCAAAGGATAGGCACCTTAGGATCCTAGAATGAAATTCCCAAAACTCCCATCTTAATTTATGGAAGTTTTAATGTTTAGGGTAAGAACTTCATGGGACTCTTTCACTCTTCTTTTGATTTTCAATATATTCTTCTTACTATTAATTATGTATCGAGATAGATGGGAGTGAAAGACACCCAAACTAAAGATTCTAAAATAGTTATATTATCTTTGAAATCACACATCTTTGCAAAGTTTGAGATTCCAAGAGTTATCATTAGTGATAAATGGACATGTTTCTATGACAAAACAATTGAAGCTCTCCTTCACAAATACTAAGTGGTGCATCAAGATTCTATAACTTATCATCCTCATATAAGTGGGTAAGCTGAGGTATCCAATTGGGAGATCAAGTCCACATTGGAGAAAACAATTTATCTCCATACAAAGGACTCAAGTTTCTGGCTTGATGATACCATGTAGGCTTATAGAACAACATACTAGGTACCTATTACGATGTCTCCACATTGGTTGGTGTTTTAGAAATCGTGCCATCTACCTGTGATGTTTAAACACAAGACTTATTGGGTGGTAGAGCAATACAATATAGAGCTTGATGTTGTTAGTGCATACATGAAGTAGTAATTGCAAGAGTTAGAAGAGCTACGCAATGGTGCCTTTAACAATGCCACGTTATAAGGAGAAGGCTAAAGCATTTCATTATAAACACATTTGAAGGAAAACATTTCATAATGGCTGGAAAACTCTCCTCTATCAATCTAGACTCAAACTTTTTCTAGAAATGTTACGTTCCAAATGGATAAGACGTTTTGTAGTCACTAAGGTTTTCCCTCATATTTCCGTCCAAATTATGATGGTTGATATACGCCAAAAGGGGTCGAGTTAAAGACCTTAAACAAGCACTTATTATAAGGTATCCTAAACATTCCTCTGGTTTATATGTTTTTCTCTTTCCCTGATAGGGTGTGGTTGATTTCCTTTTGAATGTTTTTACTTTATTTTATTTATTATGTTTATAGGTATACAAATGACCTGCAATATTTTTCACCAAGGGCTTCCATGGTCTACATATTTTAGGGGAGTATTCTTATTTCTTTTCCACCTATTTTGTTTACATTATTTTTTAAAACATTGAGGATAATGTTCAATTTAAGAGTAGGGGAGGGGAGTAAGATTAAATTTTCTTATACTTGATTTATTGTGAGTCTAAATGTAATTATTTGAATGTTTCATCTTAGAATGATCTTTATTTTGAGTGGATTGTTAATTGAAGTTTTTGAATTCAATTGATTTTTTTGATTTATTAAACATTGATAAACTATTGAATGATTTTTAACCTTAAAAAGTTTTTTATTTTTTTTTCTTTTGAGTTCTTTTCATGTGTTTAGAGACCACTATATATGATATTAAGTTTATAAGGATATTTTATATGGTTTATTATATGAAGTTGGGAATAGGACGCTTAATAGTATGTGTTAAAAAAACTGTGTGCTTATTTAAATAAATGAGTATATTTTTCACTCCACTAGCTTCAAACCAATACAAAGTTCAAAGTTTATGAGTGGCACTAGCAATTATCTAAAAGAGTGATCTAACCAATTAATTAGGGGGTGTCAATGACAAAAATATTCATCTTTAAGTTAAAAAGCTACATGACATCTCAAACAAGTCAAAAGGAGTGTCCTAGATGAGTAATCAAGGGCCATGATGATAAGGTGTTTACCTTCGCGTCAAAAAACTATATGACCTTCAACTAATTGCTATAAGTTCAGTTGGTGTTCTATTTTGATTATCTTAAACATACTTGACTAAATTTTTGTTACAATTTATGTAAAATGGCTTGGATGCTTAGCATTATGCATTAAGGGTTAATTTCTTGATAACATTGTGTTATGCATATGATAATAACATTTTTGTCATGATAAAATTGAGAATTATGCATTAAATTAATGGCATTAATTGATTTTTCTTTAAACTAAAATAGTTTTCAACTTTTAATTGAGATTATTTTAAGTTAATTATTTAAGTCATTGCTTGAGAACAACTAATAGTTAAGGTTTGGGGAAATTTTATAAGGTGTATTTTATTATATTCAAATATGTTATTTAATGTGATTTTGCCCTTATTTTGATGAAAAATCTCCTAATTTATGTTTTTCATGAGTTAAAAACTAGGCTTAGAATTAAAAAGACAAATTCTAGGTGAAACAATCCAAGTTTGGAGGACTAAAATCTAGGCACATCAACAATTATGATCAAAGGCATCATTGATTTCCCAAAAAATCATCATTAATACTCAACTGTCAAATCCTTCAATGATGATCTTTTATAGGTCCCTTAACCCTACTATTGAGTGTCGTCAATGTTTTAAAAATGTGTTTGAGCGATGGATTCTAGGAATTTCAAGTCCTTTTCCTTGGAGATGAATTAAAACCATAAAGGAGAAGTATTTAAGACTATGAGATAGACCTAGGATGTCACTTTTCTTCCAACTTTTCATAGACACTTGATCTTCTTAGTTTTCTTTTTAGTTCAGGAATTTTTTTTCTTTATTTCATCTTCTTAAGAATAATCATAGAATTTGTGTTAATACTATAAATTTCATTAGGTTTTTGTTGTTTTTTGTTTTTTCTTTAGTTTCTATGTTATTACATTTCGATTGAGTTTGCATATTTGTTGAAACCTTTAAATATTCCTAGTTGATTATTGAATCTTTGATTTCTCTTATCTTTATCTTGTTGTTTATTATAGGTCTTTTATTTTATCTTTTTTGTTAATTTTAATATGGTAGGATAACTTCCTTTGGGTTGGAAGATATTAAAGTGATAAGAGGACTATAATTGTGAGATAAGAATGGGATTTAATGGGTTATGTGTTCTTTACTATGATTGAGTCAAAACTTTGATTAAATGTTAAGAACTAAAGGTTATATTATAGGCTTGATCACCTTATTTATGATCCGTAATTATGACTATTAAATACCAAAGGTAGTAATAAATTAATTGAATTTTTAGTTAAAACTTAATCAATTAATCTAGGGTTTTAATTTTTTAGTTGCATGATCTGCGCTTGTATGGTTATGGCTTAAATTAACTGTTCCCTAATGCTTAACCTACTATGTCATTGAATCTAAAGTGTTTTATGTTATCATGTTAGTTAGGGGTATTTTTATAACTTGTTGGATTTACTTATAAATGGAGAAATTTAGGACACAAGAGTTTGTTTGTGTCAATAGGTTAACATCATAGTTAGAACACAATTTATATGTTTTTTAAGCTTGATTATCTTCCCTTCATCTCAAAGATATCTTATATCTTACCTTTTATCATAATTGTTTGTTTCTTATTGTTTTAGTTTATTATTTTAGCTGCCTTATTTGTTTTAATATACTTTTAGTTTTATACTTTTAATTAAATTTAGGGTTTTTATTCAATATTAGAAATAGTAAAAACTTGATAGTTCTCTACGGCATCGACCATACTCACCCTACTATATTGCTAGGAGAGAAAGTTAGGTTATTATTTGGTGGCCTAGGATAGCTGCATCATTTATAGTGAATTTCTCAACAAGGTTTATTAGGAACTAGACATAGGAGAAAGTGGACATCCCTATATCAATATAAATCGTTAATATTCACTCATCCCTTACTCTTTTACATCTCAAGTTGTTAGTATAATTATTTATGTTGCATATATTGTTAAGCTATCTACTCTTGCTTTAGTATTTGTTTAATTTTGTGGATTAGGATGATTTAGTTTCCACTTAATTAAAAAAATTAGTGAAGTTAGGTTTAAATAACTTAGAAAAAAATTTTACCTAATCACCCTACACTTTTAGATGGCATAGGACCAACAAGTAGTTATATCCACAAACAAGGGCTTTCCTATGAAACTAGTCAGATAACTTAACCCTAAAGTAGAGCAATACTCTAGTGGTACATTCATAATTTGGATCTAGAGAGAAATGTGCTTGATTTCTAACTCCTCCGATTTCATGTCCAGTCTCCATTATTGCAAAAAATTCACAATGTTCTAGAAATGTCATGGACTAATTGCTATACTTGATTCATATTATGATCAAACATGAATTTAAAGAGGTACAAATCTCTACCTTCTAACAAGACATCCTTAAGCCCTTATTTACTCCAATATTTGGTTGCATAATACTTCATCACTGGGTAAGCAAGTCTTTTATTGGGGAAAAAAGCCAACCATGTAACTCAACCATCTCTTATAGCCTTTCTTAAGAACTTATAATGAAGCAACTACTCTAGATTGGCCATTTTATAACTCTGGAGGAAAGTAAGAAAAGTTGGGATCTTTAGAGCATTGGTCTCCTAAAACCTATCACCAAGTTTTCCTAAAAGAAATATATGAGGGAGAGAAGGAGTTATAGAAGGAGGCTCAAGACCATGAGGGTTAAAAGTTAGAATAGGAGAAGGCAAGGGAGAGAGATTGTGTGGAGAGGTTTGGAATGAAAGCAGGCAGTTCTATGAGGGACAAACAAGGAAAGTAGCAAGAATGAGGCATGTAGAACTAAAAACAATATTTACCAAAAAAAAGGAACAAAAAAAAAAGAAGAGGGCGAGAATAGAGCAAGAAACCAAGAAAAGAACAAGTAAAGTAGAAAAGAGAGCTAGGAAAGAGGGAGAGGAAGGAAACAAAAAAAAAAGGATATAAAGCCGAGGAATATTTAACTAAAGGAAAAACATAAGAGTTATATCTTCATGAGCTACAACCAGGAAAGAGGAGATAAAAATAAGGATGTTAGGATGCCAAGCAAGTAAGGAAGGACAGTAACAAAAGAATAGAAGGGATGGAAACTGAAAATTAGTTATTGAAGATGAACCCAGTAGCTAAAGAGAGAAGGAAGGGCTCCTTACTCCTCAATATGTTGTTCAATAGTAATTTTTTTCTTATTCTTATTCTTTCTAAGGTCATTTTTCTTATTTCTAGAAAGATCCACAATTAGAATATAACTCAGTTTCTTCTTAAGGCACCCTTTAAGAGTCTTGAACATATTCAATAGATTAGATAATATCACATCCTTTTAGTTTTCATGATAATTCATGGAAAATCATTAAAAAGAATAGAGTAAGAGAACGAAGCACCAAATTAATCCTTCAATTATAGTTTTTGACAAAACTCAATGACCTAATTTTTTAACATAGACAATCATCTTAAATACATATAACTATATTAAGGATTCTTTTTTTTTTTTGCCTTGCATTAATATAATGCTTTAGAAGTCTCACTCTCCACCTTACTTTATGTACTAAATAACTTGAGATGGATAATCATAGTGTAAGCATCTATATGTTAATGTTGCCTCTAAAGCTTAAGAGGCTTATTAGTTAATATCACACATGGAGCTTGTTCATCATCATCAACATGAAGTTGATATTTCATATTATATATTAGTGTAATTTTAGTTTTAGGTACATATAATCTCTTTTCTTTCTTAAGGACAATTCTCAAATTGCATAACTAGTTCAAGAAGTTTGATCTAATAACTTATTAGCATCCATAACACTTTTCATGAACAAATTACTATCCATTTTACCTAATAACGAAAAATACATAAAAAAGTATTAGTTTACGCCATAAAATTAAATAAAATGAGAGTTTTAATAAAAATTTTAATTACTCCTACTATTTTAGATAAATTAACAGCCCCTACGATTAATTCAAGAAATTATCAAAAAAATTCCTGGTGAAATAATATTTTATTTAAATTAATTGATCTTGTTTTTCTTAACAATCTAATTAAATTAAATTAGGTAGATAACATGTTTACCAATCACATTTATATAACTTCTAGATTAATTAGGTAACAGCTTCTTATTAAAGTATATTTTAGAAGTTATTCCAAACTATCCTCTAATTTTATATGATATGAGTTTGCTCATTTAAATCATATAAAATTAGATATGCTTAGAACTCAATCTTTTAACTCCTTTGGGAAAAATCTCTTTTAATTCATTAATGCTATTTTATTTAAATTTCTAAGAAAAATCCTACAAAATTAACTAAGTAGGATTCATTAATTCAAGATAAAACATATTTGGGTTGAAGAGGCCTTAAGTTTCATTAATAAATCTTAAAATAAATAGAAATCTAGTTTCGTATTTAAATAATGGAAGGCAACAATCATATTCTTAATGTATACTTAATATTTAATTGAAATATTTAAAATTTTAAAATTCTAGGTCTTATTATAATTAATATAATCTCTTTACAGTAATTGTGCCTAACACAATCTAATTATGAAATATGCTCTTTTAAAACTTTTTTAAAAATAATAAAAAGATTGTATTAACCATTCTAAATTAGTTACACAAAAGGATATCCATTACAAAGCAATCCAATTGAAGGAAGTAGAAGTATGGCTAGTTTATGGCAATAATGGTTCATTAAGAGCATAACTCTGCATAAGAATTCATTAGAAATAACTCTTACCTAGGATTTAGTGGCCTTGATCACTTCAATACATTTTGCTTCTATTTCATCTATTATGTGTTGATCTTTTAATTTTGATTAATACTGCTCAGTTTCCATATGGCAAGCTATTATTTATATATGAATGCTATTCATAATTTCACCAAATAACTACAACCTAATTTCTGGATTTCCCTTAAACATTCTTAAATTCCTCTTCTTCCAAATATAATATATTGCTTTTCCAAAGGAGATTTTGAATGTAATGAAATCTAACTTATTTTCCCAACTTAAACTAATTATCCATTTTATTCTACAGATTAAGTTGTGCATTCTTTGTAATCTCCCAGTTGAAGTTAGTATAGTTATATTAAAAGAACAAATATGCTATAGATTCTACTTCTATAAAGTAAAGTTGGTAGAATAGGAGCATATTTGATTGACCATATCATCTATCCTTTGTGAACAGTTTCTACATTTTGGTTAGCCAAGTTATAAGTGAGAGTCTTGACATAGCTTATTTGAATTAAACCACTTTGTAGCATGGAACTTTAAGGGCATGTGCTCTTATAGCTTCTCTACAAGATTTATTACTGAAAGAACCAACATAATTATTTAGCCATATGGTTTTTTCCTTGCTTATAAAGTTTAGATTAATAGGGGAAGCTAGCTTGCATAGTTTAGTTTTCTAATTTGAATTGATATTGCATCTGTTTCCATAAAGAACTTCTTAATAGTAGCATCTTTTGAGAATGGGGATCTCAAGCTTGTAAACTACTTAGTTTTAGCAAGAATCTACAATTAATTAAGCCTATATGATTTTTTTTAATTGAGCTAAAGGATTAAGACTAGGGGATGTTTTTCTCTATACCATTTATATACACAAGGAAGTCCTCTCTAGACTCATTAACCATATGATCAAGGAGGAAAGAAAAATAATTTATCATGGCCTTTGGGTGCTTTAAAGATCTCTCTAACTTGGAGATAATCAAAAACAAAAGTTACATGTTTATGTCTAAAGTTGTTGCACATTAAATAGCTATCATTTACCTACTTAGGTGTTCATATTTCCCATAAGAAACCTTTTATACATAAAGTTACTTCTTCTAATAGACATAATCAAGAAGATAATCAACAATTTGTTTAACAAGATATTATCTTTTTCTAGAAGAATTTGAATGATGAACTCTATCCTTAACTGTTAGTCTTCTCACGCTATCTTCCCCAAAAGTCTAATTAAAACAATTGACATGATGTTTAGAACCTTTTTATAAGCATGTCAGGTAGTGGTGAGTATAAATCCAAAGTAAGTTGGGATACATGATGCCTACCTAAAAGAGAGGGTGGAATAGGAATCCTTTCTTTAAAGATTAGCGATAAAATTCATATTGCAAAGAAAATATTAGAGGATAAACAATCATTATGGTCAAGTAAGTGCATACACAACATTTAAAGGCCAAAACATAATAAGTCTAGGAAGCAGCTCCCTATGAAAAATGATCAATGTTCTAAAAATGAAAAGGCTGATAAGAGACTAGATAAAGAGCAGTCTAAGTAACGGAGCTATGACTAGTTTTTGGTAGGATAACTAGAGTTATGACAAAAATCTAATTTATAATTCAACTATTTAAAAATTAAATTAAATTCCACAAGTATACCTAATAAAAATTTAACATTTCTTTTAATTTCAATCAATTAAAAAATATTTAGAATTATTAGGATTTTAAATAATTTAATCTTAATTTTAATCAAAAAAATTAATTTAAGAAAATTAAAAGCTTTTTATTCAATAATAATAATTAAAGCGGGGGTATTTAGTGCATGTTGTCAACAACTTCCTGAGGTGTATACATCAAAAATGCCATCTCCTTTAGGCTCGTGTTTCCACACGCACCTTCAATTTTCTCGAATTATGGTTCCTGCATTGTTGCCAGCTTCTTCTCTTCCATGTTTTTTCTTCACCATATTATGCTTCTTATCAACATCACAATGCCGTTATTAGGAAGCTTGCTATATTGCACCACCTGTCATTAACAACAGCGCATCACATCTCTCTTACTTTTAGCTTCTCCATGGCTTCTCCCTCTCGTTACTATTTTCTCAATGGGACCGACTTGGCAACCCGGGCCTTACAGCCCCGCATGCCCCGGGCTGCCTAGTCAGCATTAATTTTTCTCAAATCAATAGGAGGCGCGAAGACGAGTAAGAAGGATAAAATTGGAATTGGGAAGTCGGTTTCTTTTGAGGCATTCCTGTAGATGCTTCTATTTGTCTTCCGCCCTTCATTGATTGGAGCCCTAAGTCTCTAAAAATTGTGACAGATGCTACAGAGGAGTCGAAAAGGCTTGTATAAATGGCATCGCTCTTTACAGCTTTCTCTCTGTCCCTTGTAGAAATGCCATCGCTCTTTACAACTTTCTCTGTCTTTGCATCTCTTTGAATCAACGACGATTATTTGAGGCTTATCCATGTCTTCGAAGTGGATCTTAAAGGAGCTCAAGGATCTCTAGAAGGATGCTCTCACTTTTTGCAGCGCTAGTTTATTCCTTTGTTCTTTTGCTTTTATTTGATATCTATAACAAATTTTACAGTTGTCAATGCTTGATCTGCAATTTATGTTGTTTCCTATGTGTTTTTTTTCTTGAATCTCGCTTTTCGTTACAAACACGTTCTAGGTTTTGATTTGTGTTAAATTTGTGCTTCTTCTAATTATAATGCATGTCCAAATCTTGACATTCCATATCCTTATAACCTATAATCGAAAATCGCCTTGTTCAAAATTGCTGTGAATTGTGTCTCCATCAATTATTCATTTTTGTGGTGTTGTTTGATTTCATCTGCGGCCATGGGTAATGACTTCAAGGGTTATATGTCTTTGTTGGGTCTTGATTGATTTGACATGAAGTCTTAATACGCACTTTGGTTCAATTGAAAAATCTTTCTTTTCTATTTCGGCCGCTGATTTTCTGTTGCGGATTTAGAGTATATCTCGTGTAAGCTATGTTTTGTATTTAGATTTCACATAGAGTTGAAGCAGTCAATAGATGTAGGAATTAAGATGATTGATCCTATGTCGTTCTTCACAGTTGTTGCTTTTCGATGTGGATATAGATATTGTGCTAAGTAAATGTTTGATGTTTTCTTTACATGGCTGCTACTTATGAGAAACGTTTTGAAATTACCTTTTGTTTGAGTGATTTTACTCATTGTAATTTGTATCATGCATGGATGTAGTGAACAAAAAAGTTACCGTATGATGCAATAGGCAATGTTCACTACTTGTGCATCTATAATCCTGGTAAATCCAGAATCATAGTGTTGTGTTGTAAGTGAGACATGAAATTTTAGTTCGCTTTTTAATTTTTCAACAACGGAAGTGATTAACCAAGAAGCTCTGCAACATATTTAACAGATTTCATGAGTATGAAACTTTAAAATGAAAAGGATTTTGAATCTAATTTGTGGTAGGCCTAACTTTGTTGTTATAGGTCTAACAACAAATAGTTGTCGTGAGCTGCATACATACCAAGTCAGAATTTTTTTTGGATCAATTTTTAAAAAAAATTGAACAAATGTGCTTAAGCAATCAAACAAAGTATACATGTTCACTTCATTAAAAGGGTATACATAGGTATTACATTAACAAGATTACAGATCACCTCTCCTCCATAATTTAACATAGAATTAAAGAGGGGTAACCTTTAAAGGAAGATCCTCCAACAGTCAACAAGAGATTCTCTGATATTCACTACAAACAGTAATGAAGTAACCATATAACGATGTACAGAGAAAAAAAAAAGCATCTCTGTGTATGAAAGATGTCATATCAGGCATGAAGAACTGCAACCTTCTGGGACAATTCACGGACAGTCTCATCACCAACCTCTGGAATCGACTCCTCCTACCAACATAAAACCGATGATATAACGAATGTAGAAATAATATTATAATCGAAAGCAATTTATCCATCAATTGAAGCCAACAGCAATACTAAATTACAATCGTAGAATCACATCTTTGATAATTATCATAACGAGGCTGATAAATTTCAGAGACATCTACTCCCGCTAACAAATTTGAGAAACGAACTTCTTTCTCTCGTTTCTTTCCTTTCCACAATCATCTAATTGCAATCCATCAGTTGGACCTCATAATAACAGATATTTGAAACTAATATGAGTTACCTCTATATCTCTTCTAGGTTGCACACCCAAGCACTTGGAAGCACTAATGCTAGCACTCTTCAATAGGCTTCTATTACTGCAGTTTGGCTTGCTAGGCCCATTTTGTTTTGAACCTTGTTGTGATCCTGGAGGACTCTCCAGAGTCGTTAAGATGGAAGCTGCACTTTGTCTCTCCACATAACTGTTATCCAGTACCGTCTC
>JAOXYD010000006.1:13405843-13419663 GCA_028565735.1 Pinacopodium congolense
TGAGCAGGAATGCATCAAGGTATACAAGCATAAACCTAACAAGCTGGTCTTACATAATCTACTATTATGTCTCATTATGACAATTTATAAAAAAAAACCCTCATCTGGGTTACAAGATTCATAAATCAAAATTGCTTCCCAGTTAAATCCATTATACCATCTGTCTAAAATAAGAAATTACATTAACAAGATAGAAATTTAAAAAGAGAAAGAAAGAGAGAAATCGACACAGTGTAACAATTATTTTTTTCTTCAGAAAAAACTTTTCCTTTGTTGTATAACACTAAGCAATCAAATAAAGTATACATGTTCACTTCATTAAAAGGGTATACATAGGTATTACATTAACAAGATTACAGATCACCTCTCCTCTATAATTTAGCATATAATTAAAGAGGGGTAACCTTTAAAGGAAGATCCTCCAACAATCAATAAGAGATTCTTTGATATTCACTATAAACAGTAATGAAGTAACCATATAACGATGTACAGAGAGAGAAAAAAAGCATCT
The DNA here is from genome assembly GCA_028565735.1 of Pinacopodium congolense. Taxonomy (NCBI): domain Eukaryota; kingdom Viridiplantae; phylum Streptophyta; class Magnoliopsida; order Malpighiales; family Erythroxylaceae; genus Pinacopodium; species Pinacopodium congolense. The sequence continues at coordinate 13,406,355 of JAOXYD010000006.1, forward strand.
CTGTGTATGAAAGATGTCATATCAGGCATGAAGAACTGCAACCTTTTGGGACAATTTACGAACAGTCTCATCACCAACCTCTGGAATTGACTCCTCCTACAAACATAAAACCGATGATATAACAAATGTAGAAATAATATTATAATTGAAAGCAATTTATCCATCAATTAAAGCCAACAGCAATACTAAATTACAGCCGTAAAATCACATCTTTGATAATTATCATAATGGCACTGATAAATTTCAGAGACATCTACCACTGTTAACAAAATTTGAGAAACTTACTTCTTTCTCTCTTTTTCTCCTTTCCACAATCATCTAATCGCAATCCATCAGTTGGAACTCGGAATAACAGAGATTTGAAACTAATATGAGTTACCTCTGTATCTCTTCTAGGTTGCACACCCACACACTTGGAAGTACTAATGCTAGCACTCTTCAATTGGCTTCTATTACTGTAGTTTGACTTCCTAGGCCCATTTTGTTCTGAAACTTGTTGTGATCCTGGAGGACTCTCCGAAGTTGTTGCGACGGAAGCTGCACGTCGTCTCTCCACTTCACTGTTATCTAGTGTTGTCTTGTCTTTAGGAGCAGGGACACGCTCTCTGAAGAAAGGAAAGAACAAGAAAAGAAAAAGGATAAAGCTTGTAGGCTGCAAATTGGAATATTAACATAATCAAATAAAATTTGGACAATAACAATTGCAACATCAGAGTTTTAGCCAAAACTAATATTTAAAACATGTGCAACATACGCAACTGCAGAAAGGACAAGGGTTAGAGTGAGGAAAACTACTTCAAGCTCTATGTTTTCAATATAGTAGCAGAACTGTTGTCACGTAAGACGCATGTACTTGTAATCCTGATTAAAAGAAAATTTACTACAAAAATAAAGGAAGATTATAGCTATGCTCCTGATTTAAATTTTGAGGTAAAATAGCTCCATCAGTTCGAAAATAACATGAAGATTATAAGCTTAACACTTGCACCGAAGACCTACCTAGGGAAGGAAGCATGTTGCCTTTGGAGTGGAGTGCTTCTTTCACCTTTACCATAATGCTCCTCAAGGTGTGCAAATTGTCGTTTAAAACGATCAACACCACTATAATATAATCATTTGAATTAGCTAGAGCGAAACATATGCCAACAACAAGATGCCCATAATAAATTAATGCAATCATGCTCATAAAGTTTACAGAAATTCTATTTTATCAACAAATGCTCAAACATGAAGCCAACCTACAAGAAGAAAATGATTTAATTACCAGTAATACTACCATCTTGCACCAATCAACAGTATTTACCTCTCAAGTATCCATACTGTTTAAAATTGCACAATTATCTAGTGGATTTCAATTATCTAACTACCAGTCTGCAATTTGAACAAGATATATATATATATATATATCAAAACTCAAACTTCAATGCTTGCATCACTTAGGCAACTGATCATGTTAAGAATCTAAATTTAGAAGATCTCAAATGCAAACAATTCTGGTAAAGCATCATAGCTTTGACCTGAGTAGCTCATAAAGCAAGTAATTCTTCTGACCAATTTAGCACTATTTGATATATATGTCTAAATTGGTTTCTCAAACTTGATATATGAATAATAACTAACAGAGTTCTGACATGCAACATTCGAAAAATCATTCATGACTGCCCTACCTCGGGTACAAAAAGCTAGTATGTTCTCCACCTTGAAGGTACTCTTGGAGCATCTGAGGGTGATACTCTACTATCTGCTTACACAAAACAAAATATATAAGATCCACTGATAAAAAAGAAGGATGAAACAAATGAAATTAGCACATAGAAAAAACATAGCCATACCTCTCGGTAGATCAATTCTCTAACATCATCTTTAGCCAACTTCCTCCTCTCAAATTCAAACTCCAGTTTTGAAATTGGTTGAGTGGATGGTTCTCGGTCAACATTCGACAAACCATGAAAGTAAGGATCAGCCAGTGCCTAGCAATAAAGTGATGAAACATGTTCACCAAATAAATAATATGGAAAGTTCTCAAGGATCAGATTCTGATTCAAATACTGAGATTGCAATCATCTAGAACATTGGATCTTTGTTACCTCTTCAGCTGTAGGGTGATCCTTAGGATCAAATGCAAGTAGTCGTTCCAATAAGCGAAGAGCCAATGGATCTGCATTAGGGAACTTCTGTGAGAAGGGAACTGCTTGTTTCTTCCGCATGCTACTTAGATACCTCCTAGCCTTTTCATTCCGGATCTGAACATTTCATGTTGTTTACATATGAGTAAGAATAAACAAGTCGGAAGGTTTATGAGAAAGAGGAATAAAATGAAGAACAAAGTCAGAACTAATCAAAGTAAGTGTGCAATGTTGATGAGTTGGTGGTGATGTATGAAATAAGAAGTCAGTTACTAGCATCAATAGGAACATGTAGACCACCTGGGTATACTCGGAACCAGTTTTCCTTTAGGTTACACAAAAGCAGTTACCACGATTAGTTACTGACCCTTGATATTGATTCAGGAGGAGGAGTGCCAAGCAAATCCGTCATGAGATCCAACTGGTGCACCACATTTTTTCCAGGAAAAAGTGGTCTTCCAGAAAGCATTTCTGCAAATATGCATCCAATGCTCCAGATATCAATCGCAGGAGTGTACTGAGGAAAGACAACAGAATATTGTAATTATTACCTTAAATCAACGTCACTAGTAATGTTAAGAAGAGAATTAATAACAAGAAGAAAATGACCAAGTGCCTGTGTAGCTTAGTAGCTGTGCATATATATTAGTAATTAGAAAAGTGATCAATGCCAACCATGACAAGGGAAGTTATTAACAAGAAAATAATGACCGAATCAAAAACAGTTAACGCAGTGAGGTACTCCAATTGCACATGATTATCAGGATTGCAAAGGAAAAAAAAGGTTATATATTTATGCATATTCCACACAATTTAAGCAACTGGAACTACAACAGGAAAAAGAACAATTTTAACTAAGAAGCTAAGGTACAAACTAGTAGAAGCAGCTTACTTTGGAGAAGAAAGAACCACAGAGTTCAGGAGCTCGGTACCATCTAGTTGCTACATAGTCCTTCATATGAACAAATAAACAATTAAAATTGAGTTAGAAGTGGCTGTTTTGGAGAATTGTTTACTGCAACTTGCTGAAAAGAACACCCGCTATCTCAAAAAAATAAATGAATGAACAAGGAAATAAGCAATAGGAGTTAGGAATCAACTTAAATTCATGACTTGCGTGATAGAGAAACATACGGTCCAAAATATAGCTGATGGTGCATCATTAAAAGATACTCGAGCGAGACCAAAATCACAAATCTTCAGTTTGCAGTCAGCATTTGCAAGGATATTTTTTGGCTTTAGATCTCGGTGGAATACATTTGCTGCAAAATGTCCAGATATTTATTCAAACAATCACTCAAGCTGTAAAAACAAAAAACAAAACACGAAATCTCAAACCTGAGTGAGTATATTTAAGACCACGAAGGAGCTGGTACAGGAAAAATTGGTGATGTTCAGGAGTTAGGTCATCATTTGCCTTAATTACTTGATGAAGGTCAGATTCCATCAGCTCGAAAACTACATATATGTCTCTGAATTCTCTTCGTGAAGGAGGAAGCATGATATGTTTTATTTCTACGATGTCAGGGTGACGAAGCAATCGAAGAAGCTTAATTTCTCTAAGAATACGAGTGGCATCAGAAACGTGCTCAAATACTTCGTTAATTTTTTTTATTGCAATCTTTTCTCCACTGTGAGTGTCTATAGCTGATGCAACAACACCATAACTCCCTTTACCAATTACTTCGTGTATTTGGTATCGACTTGCCTCTCCATATTCAGTAAAGAATTCTGCTTCTGCAGAGCCCTGTATAATGAATTGAAATGGTTAATCATCTGATTAGACTGCAATATCGACAACAAGAGAACGGGAGAAAAAAATTGGAAGATTAAAATTAGGCATACAGAATCAACTTTTCATACCAGATCAACTAGGAACAATCTAGTATCTTTTAGCAATATAGAAAACCAGATCCACTAATCTACCTAACATTTTAAGTTGAAGAATAAACATTGGAAATTTTCCGGGTGACACAACTTGGAGATATATATCACTCATATATCTGGTAGAAGACTCAGATTTATTTAAAAAACAATTGGAAAATGTCACAAGGATTGTTTTCTTCTACTTAAAGTGACAGAAACTGTTAGAAAACAATACAATCATCATACAAATTGAAGACACATTCTTGTGGAGAAGTACATAGAAAATGCAACTCCGAGAAATCAAAAAATAAAAAATTCTTAGACACGCATATCAGGAACTTGCTAAATGGAGAAAAACGGAGGCGCATACAAAAACAAGTAGCTCAAAACTATCAAATATGGTAGAAAACATGAAAAATAGCAATCAATTACATTGCCATTCTCCAATTACACAAACCAAGATAATGTATCTTTTAGGTATGATGAAAACCAATCTTTAAAATACAAAGCTTGTGTTGGCAAAGACACGGTAAAATTCTTTGAAGAAACAGCAAATCATACATGGCATACCATCCTTGATACTGTAATTTTATTGTCTTCGTTATGCGCCTTTTGGAGCAATGATCCCACTAGTCACAGTAACTAAATAGTCAAAAGAAACCAATGATGTAAAGATGATCACAAGATCTGGGTTGGTGAATGAACGAAATTCCCCACGTAATGGCCCAGTGATCCATATAACCAGTCAGGAAACACCAACAGAACAACCAAAAGAAGCAAATCAAAAAGAAACAGATACGAATACAGGCCGATCTGTAAATAGAAAGGAAGATCATCTCTTTACCTTCTTGTGATTATCCATGTTAGAGCCAACAGAGAAGTAGACGCGTTTAGGGACTCGAATTGGCTTTAACCCGGAGACATCAAAATCCTCAATAAACGGAACCTGCTCTGCTTCCTCTTGAGTAGCAATAACCGAAGATGGTGGGAAACCACTAGTGCTATTCTTGTAACTTCTGCTAAAATTATTATTGTTGTTATTATTGAAATCGACGCCACTCACAACATCAACACCATTTTCAATAATAAATCTACTACTATTAGAAGAAGATGATGATGACGATGTATTAGGAGGAGGAGGAGGAGGAGGGTTATTGCGGCGTTGAAACCAGCGACGAACACCACCCACGAGAGTGCCACCCGCCATATATATATATTCTCTCTCCCCTCCCCTCCCCTCAACCACTCATTTCCCGCCTATAACTACGCCGTCCTCCTCTGATCAATTGAATTACCACCAAGCAAATATATGGCATACCAACATACAAATATATGAATCAATTGATTAAAAAAAAGAGGAATATTATTATTCGAAATGCAAGAGAGGTCTATGATAATAGAAGTTGTTCATTGGAACGTTTTTTAGATACGGGCATGCCGGGGTTGGCCGAAGGAGGGAGAGAGAGAGACGCAAGTTTTGTTCAACAGGACGGTTTGTTACTTGTCTCTACTGTTTTTCATTATTATTATTATTATTATTTACTTACTTTTTGGTCGTGAGTTTTTTAATTTTTAAAATTATTGCTTGGATGTCGACATTCTCTAATCAAGGTATTCGAAGACCACGTACAAACACGCCCACAAGCTTACATCATTTTTTTCTTTTCTTTTCTTTTCTTTTCTTTTCAATCTACTTCTTCTGGATAATTTAAAGTCTTTATTTTCCCTTTCTCATTCGTAAATTTTTAATCCCTCTCCAGTTCTAATTTACTCCATAATCATTTGGGTAAATTAAGTACAAGTAGTGTTTAGGCTTTAGGAATTCCCTTTTTTATAATGAAGGGTAGACGGTGGGATATTTTTTAAAAAGCGACAAATTTTGGATCCTCGTCGTATATGTCAAAAAGAAAATTATTCCATGATTGACTCGCTAATTCCAATGAAGTATCATACTTGAATATTGTCAAAAAAATTTTGCAGGTTTGGCCTTAGTTTATTATAAAGTTATTAATTCAAATATGAAGCGTACGTTTTTATTAGCCTTAAGAATTATGAAATACATCATAAAAGAATTATCATAGTGGCTATATTTCTTATATTTAATTATATTTTACAAATCTTCCTACTTATAGATTACTGGTAATGAATAACTGAGTATGTACAAAATTTCTACTAATAAAAAGCAGCCAACTGCTTCCACTAATATTCTAGTCTAACTTTCAAGCTATTATCAGAAATTGTTATCGTTAGATTAGTTCTCGCAAAATTCTTTTATAGTAGTATTTCATATTAAAATAGCTACAAGCTCACTAAAATGGAACAATTCAAATGCTAATTTGTCAATTTGCAACTTTGATGGCATTAATAATGCATCACTGACCAAGTCTTTAGTAATCCATTTGGAAATTTAAATCATGTTCTTAATACAATTGCAAGACCTATTCAATCTTTTTTGTCTTAAATTTATGATATTAACAAACTTTGCATATGGATTTAACGTGTATCAGTAACACAATAAAAGATTATGTAAAGATGTAAAATAGTATCACTAACACAATAAAAGGCTATGTAAAGATATAAAATAGAACTATGTCAATGATGACATAAAGGTTAAAATACCTTAAAGGAAAACAATGATGATTTAACGAAATAAAAGAAAAGAAATTTTTTATTTTTCATTTTAAAATAAGTTTAAATTTTAGAATAAATTTATCAAAAAATTTTAAATCGATCTATTTTTAGTTACTTGCAATATAATCATAAAAGTTTTTGTTTTTTTAAATATATTTACAAGCAATGACTTTTGCATCTTCTAGTAATTGAATAAGATCTCAATCTTAATTATTAACTATGGATTTCAATTCCTTTTACATGATTTCATACTTAATATTGGAATTAACATTATTTATTATCTTTTTAAAAGGAGATCTTCATGAGAACTTACTCATCCAAGCAAACCACATAATCACCATATAAACATCAAGTGGATCTTTTAATATCCACTTGATGTTGTACGGCAATATAACTAATTTGATCATGAAGGGGTATTATAATCTTAATTGGTTGTTCTTTTTAGTTTTTATACAAAGTTGAGTATGTTAAAAAAATCAATCAATCTATTTAAATTTAGTGGTTTCTCATAAGAGTCTAATGTTTCAAGTAATTCAAATGGATGAGGAATAGTCTCATTAAATTAAGGATAATCTAAAAACCTTACATTTCTTATTTTAATTATCTTTAGTATATTTAAGGGAGAATAAAATCAAATTTCTTAAAGTTTTCTACATAACCAATAAAATAACCAGTTGTTGTTTTTGTATCTAATTTCTTTGTAGTAGGATTATAAATAATATATGCAGCTTTAACATTCCTTGGGCAACACAATTTTTTTTTTTTACAAAAAAGAACCGCTTACTCTTTTGTATTGCATATGTGTTTATAATTATAGGAATTTACCCTACAAGTGATATGGAACTTAATGGAGCCCTAAGCGTCATTTGATTGATACATGTACTTACTAATTCAACATAGATCTAAGATAATTCATTAATATTTCTATACAACAACCCCATATTCATAGGTATCTTAACCTCGATTCCTTCTGTTTCACATCTTAAAAGGAGTTTTAAGAACGGATCTTAATGGAACCATATTTAAGATAAATACTATAGTTTTAAAGGTTTCACTTTACAAACTTAATAGGGAATTAGAATTATAAATCACGTTTATCACCATGTCCAAAAGGGTATGGTTTCTTTTCTTTGCCACCCCTTTGTTTTTTTTTTTTTTTTTGCTTCTAGTATTGCATAATGTGCAATAATGCTTTTTTTCTTGAAAAAACATAGCAAATGGACCCTCTATAGTCTCATCTTTGCAGGTATGTGAACCTTGGATGATCATCAATGAGTACGATAAAATATCATTGATTATTGAAATAATGAGTGGAAAATAGTCACTCGTATCTCGTCATTTCTAGTGTCACTTTTAATATGTTTATTTATATGCTTACTTTTACAATCTGTTTGAAGTAAATAAATTTTATAAATTACAATTTTAAATTTTTATATTTGGAATAAAAAACTATTTATTTTAATTCTATAATTTTAATTCTATAGAATTCAACATAACTAATTCAAATTTCAACAAAATAGTTGAAATTTTCAAACAAATTCCACAAATTTAAGAAATATATTTTTGTCTTCCAAAAACTATTTTTACTAGGCTTTTTTTATTTTAGTCTTTTTTGTATTTTTAATATACTATTATATTGTTATCTTATATTATACTATTATTATATATTGTAATACATACAATATTATAATATTAATATAAAATGGTAAAGGGCAAGCCACTTTGCCATTTCTCTTCTTTCCACTTTTGTAGACTTTCATTTATATTACTTTTGAACAATAAGAAAATTTGCAATTTTTATATGTTTTGATTTTTTTCAAGCACAATTTAAGGATATTTGGTTTAAATTTGTTTTTACCACTATTCAGTTGTATTTTTTATTTTTTAAATTAGAAAATTTTATTCGTTTGTTGAAATTAAATATTTCATAGGTCATTAAGTTTCAAACATATATGTCGTACATATTTAACATAGGTAGTATTTTTTTAATCTAATTTTATTTTTGTAAAAAATCTAATTTTTTAAAAATTATGTTGATATTGCAAAACTAAAAGTGTATTGATATTATTATTATTATTTTTTAAGTTATTATGTTAAGGGATATATTGAGTGATAAAATTATGTTAAGCGATATATCAAGAAACAAATGTAAATAAAATTTTAATTCTAAATTTATTCTAAACATGGTTATAAGTAATTCAATGAAATAAAATGTTTTAAATGACAATTGTCCAAATAAAATAATTGATTTACAAATAAATTCTACATTCTCCATTCTCCATTCATATATTCATTTATTATAAATAGAGAGTTAATGCAATCAAAATAAGTACCAAGATCATTAAAATTAAAGATAGTTAATATAATATCATTAACAAGTCTTTTCATTCTCTCCTTAAAGATATGACTTAATCTCCTGTGCCATTGATAATGTTAGTCATAATGATCCTTCATTTAATGCAAAAATAAAACATACACATTAACGTCATGAAAAATAAAAATAAAATTTTTAACAAGCTGAAACCTTTTTATGGATGGAAGTTATAATCACACATTGAATTTATAAAAATCAAACTTAATTAAAACGATTAAACAAACTACAAGTTTTTGGGCTTAGGAATCTAATTTACGATCTTCTTGTAGTTAAATTAATCAAAATGAAGTATCTTTCTGTGGACAAAAACAGCTATTCAACTAATTTAATTACAATTATCATATGAGGCCATTAGAAATTTAATTTTTATGTAATCGTTACAATACTAAAGATGATGTGGCTACTCTAAACCTAAAATATTGTTCACTAACTTTTGAGTAACGACATCAAAATTAAGCAAAAATCTTACGTTGATTATTTAACTTTAATTTCAAAAATAAATTTGAATTTTTTTAAAAAATATTTCATTAATGTCCTTTTGTACTACATAAGTTAAAATCTTGTATAACTTTACTCTAGGAGTCAATCTGTAATTATATTAACCTTTATTTTGACCTAAGGGATTTCTTTAAGCTAAACTGAAGCATTGGAGACTATCACGTAAATTTTAGAACTCAAACAGTAATATTAGAAATGGTATTCCCTAGTGCATCAGGCAGCATGAGACCCTGCATGACCGCAACTACCCTTTTTAATTTTTATTGTAGAGCACGCAATGCACGCGCCCGAGGCCACTCGCTTTTTTCATTGACCATCCATTCTTCTCGCAAGGGCCGACTGAAATTTTCTTTTCTTGTTATATTAAAAAAAAAAAGATTTCTTTCTTGTTTTCTTCCTTGCCAATGGTCTACTACTACGTGGCTAATAACTACCATGCTGAGTTTTCATTCATTGATGTTGCATGTGTGGTTGCTTGAAGCTCTTTCGCTAGTTTCCGTAAGTGTTCTCCATGGAGCTTGTCGGCACTGTTGGATCCCTACTTCAGCTTGTCAGAGTTGTTGTCTTTGTCTGGTCGATGCATCACTGCCACAAAGGGCAGCCTTTGCAAATGATGGTCAAACTGGCCACAATTAGCAGCAAGCGCTAGTGGCCGAGGATACCATCCTAATCAGAAACCTAATTTAGAAAAGCAACCCAAATTTTCCTCAACGGTTTTGAATTGTTGTTTTCCACAGAGCCAAATTAAAAATAGAATACCTAATTTCAACTTTAGGATTCTAGTCTCTTTATAAAATTACATTCCGAGAATGATTGATAGAGAAAAAAACTAGACCCAATAACATGCAATTTTCATTCAATTAGAACGTGCATAAGACATATATGCAAAAAGTATCTAGAGACTAATCAATTTAATGTGAAAAATAAATTATGTATCTTTAACCATATTTATTAAGCCAATACATTAAAAAATAAGAAGACCTTTTACCTCAAGGAACCTTTAGAAAACATGTGCCTTACATGGGAGAGTCTTTTAATCTCTGTGACTTCTTAAGGATAGTTTAATTCTACTTATCATTTTCATTTTTTAAAATAGAGAAATAGACAAAAAAATGCATTTGATTTTGATTATATTCTGATTTGTTTATTTATTTATAGAATAAAAAAAGGGAAAAATAAGAATTTTTTTGCATTTTAAAAACAGATTTTATAAATATATTTTTTACATTGAATAATTGATGTAATATATTAATTAATAATGTATTTTTAAGGTATATAAGAATGTTTTGTTTTAAGAATTTGAATTTATTTCGTATTTGATTGTCATTACTAAATTAATTTTTTAATTACAAATCTCATCCAAACAGATTTTTACTTTTAGTTTTTTTATTACAAATGACAACCAAATAAGTTTTTATTTTTTATAAAAAAAATCGACCAAACAAGTTTTTATTTTTTATAAAAAAATAGAAACACAAACAAAAAAATACAAACAAAAAAAATAGAAATGATACCAAACGAACCCTAAATTACACCATTTATAGAAGTTAGATTAGAGATTTATAACAACTCACTCTATGTAACCTGATGATATCCTACCATCAAGAATATGATTCATTTAAATTTAATTATATTACTTAATTAGTTATTATTTAGATAATAACTCTTTGATTGCTTCAAACTTCAATGTGATGTGAAACACACTTAAAAGGACAAAAGTTATCCAACATCTTTAAGTTAAAATAAACAGCAAGTAATTAGATGTACATTTGAGCGACACATGAATTAAGATCTCTAACAATTTATTATTTTTAAAAAAATTAGTTTGAAATTCACTTCTAAAGGCTTTTGTAATTTTATGTTAGTGTAAGTAGATTTATCCTTACTTTACATAGGAGGACCCGTTACTTATGAACTTTTTAGTTTGGTGCACATTAGCACTTTTTTTAACCATTTTTTTGTGTTAAATGTTCCCACCACATGTACATGTAACATTTTTGGTTGGACGATATGTACTATTTTTGGTTAGGGGACATGTAACATGAGCATATGATATGTACTTAAAAAGAATTTTATTTCAATAATATATATTATTATTTATTTAAATAAATGTTTGTTTATTAACATAATATATACCAGATGATATGTTTTATTAATTACTAGGCCATGCAAATGGCTAAAAATTTAAGCCATTCTGAAGAATAAAATACAATCCGAGAAATTTTACAGTAATTTGTGTTTCTCAATTAATGAATTGATAAAATGCTTCTATGCATGTAATCCTAAATAAAGACATTGTGTTTGTGATGATTTAGTTTATTAAATTAGTAATTTGATATTAACTAGTTATATCACTATACAAGACTTGAACACAAGTCATTTATAATTTTGAGAAAGGAAGAACTAGGAAGGGGGTTGAATTTCAAGCTTGTTTGCTCTGTTTCAGTTACTTGTAATAGATTAATCATTGATCATAAAGCAAAGTTCTAGCTCTGATCATCCATACGAAATATTTATGATTATTAATTTATACTGCTAACTGCTTCATGCCTTTATCATATATAAGAAGTTCAATAATTAAGGGATCACATGAATTAAGCACAGCATAAAACTGAAGTTATAGGGTATCATTTGAATTTGTATTGAATAAGTCATCATAATCAGAAATTATAGTGTAAGAAAGTCCGACCTTAATCGTTCAATTTTCTTTATTAAACAACTGCTTTTTAATACACAGAGTCATAATAATATCACGATAATGATAATGTTTGGTTATGCTTATCCATAAAGCAAGACGTCGCAGGCGCTGAAAGCGAATGTGGTCGCCCTCATGACGAGGGTGCAGAGAAGCCGCGGTGGACTGCATTAATGTTCACAGCTCTTAATTTAATGCCTTCTTTTTTAACAACCACAATGCTACTTATTTGAAGGGTCTCCTCCTTCAAAAGCTGTAGAAACTTTCCCTTCTTTTTGGTTTGTACGTATGTAAATCATGAACCCCGAAACTCAAACTTTTTTTTTTCCTTAAAAAAGTAAAAGTCATATGTGTTAGGAGGGCATTTTTTAGGCTAAAGGTACGAACATATTCACGTGGTTTATTTGATTCTTTATTTTTTAATTACTATTTTTTAAAATTTACATATTTTATTAATATATTTATACTACTTTTATTAATTTTGTTAAAAATTAACGATAATAGTCCATATCATTTTTTAAATATTAATAACGAAATTGCGTTGAAAAAATGGGATAAATATATGATTTATGGGGGTCACTGCCTTTCTTTACTCTTTTAAGAGTACGAATTGGTCAACTTTTACAACAAAGTACAAAAGGTAAATTTTAGTAAAAAATCATAGTTTTAAAAATCTTTTCGATTTGATTAGTTTAATCCCTTTAACTATGAATTTTTTAGTTGATCGATTCAATTTTGTATAAAATTTTTTTAATAATTTTTTAATTTAATTATTACAAATTAAGCAGTCTAACCGATTAATTATCGATTGTATTAATTATATTAACTTTTATGTCGAAAAAGAAGAAGAATTATTACTTGATTTTAATTACAATGAACTTGAAAGGGTAATGTATAATTTTATAATTTACTTATTTATAATTTATTTAAATATAATAGAAAATATTAATGTAAATATTTTAGATACAAGTATGGTTTACAACTCTTTATATAATATTGAAGGATTTTAATTTTTTTTATGAAGATGAAATATAATCTCAATCAAAAATACAATTTTAATAATAATTATTATTTTAATAGTTTATATTAGATTTAATTTTAGTTTGAATAATTATTTAT
>JAOXYD010000006.1:13420204-13434874 GCA_028565735.1 Pinacopodium congolense
TGCCGTTAAGTTATTCTGACGAAGATTCATATGGCTACATCAGGGTCCAATCTATTATTCTGTCGATTAATGATTACTTTTCAGTTACCACACTCAGGCATCGTTAAAGTACGACCTTTCTCTTTTTCTTTTGAAAATCAAAGTACGACTTTTCTTGGGGAATTGCAGTGACATGTAGTATTGTGTTTCTTGATATTTTTTTTTTTTAGAAATATGAACTCATTAAAATCGTTGGAATAAAAAAAACAAAAACAAAAGAAAAGAGATCCAGTATTAAAACTGAAAAACTCTTGCTTTCAGCATAAATATTTGCCTTATTTATTGCTTCCTAGCTCATATTTTTCTTTAATTAGGAACTATAATACATTTGCTTCTCTGACATAATTCCAGCAATTAAATATCTATAATTCTTCTTGATTTGCTTTGTAAAGCACATTCTATCTTCAAGAAATGCTGAAAGAATCAATATGCATCAAAATAATTGAAGCCTGAAGTGCAGATGTTTCTTCTGATGCATGCATAAATGTTCGATTAAGTACTTACTGTACTTTGTACGTATAATGCGTGACAAATAACTTATTCAGATTCTAATTTTGTAAGTCTTACATTAACACCATGGACTGCTCCTTCATTATGTTCCTCTCAACTTCACCTCGTAATTATGATTTTTAATATATATGATTAGAGTAACAAAGGATAAATTAATTGATTGCCCAACTGGATTTTGCAATAGAAGGGGATGCGTGCGCTATTTACGTAGTTCAAATACGTTCAGTGAATTCCTATTAAATGAAAAAGAATCCATAAATTGAATAATCTAAAGTCAACAAACAAATTGTCTCGTTTGAAGTTTTCATATCATCACGAAATACTTCACAGTAAAAAAAGATAAATTTCACACTAGAAGACCATTTCTTCTTTTTTTTTTTTTTGTGGTTGCTTTTTTTATAAGATATAATAGGTTTATTATGAATGATTCACATGATCGGTTGACTTATATGAAATGCAGCAGTTTAAGAGGTCATCATAATAAAGACCTTAATGTTTTAATTAAAATTGATGGGGAATGTGAGGATATGAATAAAGAAACCTTTTCAACTATTGTTGAATTAGCACCAGCAATAGATCAAACACAGCCAAAGCCGCAGGTTCTATGATTCAAGAAGCTCAATTACTTGAACTGAAAATATGCTTGAGTTTATTAATAACACATAAAATAATAATGAGGACTGAGACGCAATGGCAAATTTAAAAGAGGCTAATAAGTTGTCTTCTTCAACTTTTATTTTATTATTTTCAAGAAGCTTTCATTTAATTTACTACAGCCATCACTTACTGTGGTGTTAAATTAGCTAATATTTGTTTAGTGGGAAATTGACTGGGGCCACTGAGTATGCGGAGAATATTATAAAACGTAGTTAAAAATCCATTAATTGAATGAATGCACATGGGCTAGTTCTTTAATTGGTGAATAAAATTATTCGATGCTTTCATTTCCTAATAAAATCCTTCTCAAGTGTGAATCAAAATGTTTCAAATACTATACTTTTTGTTTTGCTTAATTAGCAGTAAATAATGATTAGTAGATTTAGAATTATCAAACTAAGAAAAGTTGGAATAAATCATGTTTTTCAAAAACCTTGATTAGCATATGCCAAAGAGATTTTTTTAAAAAAATTATCATATAACAGATTAAAGGATCACTATTTTTTTACAAAGAGGATTGGTTCCTCCCATTATGAGGCATCGATATCGAAACAAAAACTCAAGAGTTGCAATAAATTTCATTAATATGAAAGCATTGAAGGACAATAACTAAGAGGATGTTTTGTGTGGATTTTCTCTTTAGTTTTGGTTTTTTGTTTTTTTTAAATACAGAAATTAAGAAAACTAACACAGAAATTAAAAAAGATAACACAATAATACAGCATAGAAACCGATGAGTACAAAAACAAAAAATAACACACAAAAACTAATACAAATATACAATAATTACAATTAAAAACCACAACTAACAATAATACCAAATAACCTCTAAACTAACGTTGTTGTTGGAAGAAACAACAAATTACAGTTCTGAGCAGCTCATATCATGTGTAATTTCATACAACGTGAAATGAAATAATTTTTTCAAACAAAAAAAGATCAGAAATAAAATAAAAATAAGGACATATTTAATTAAGTTATTAGTTATAATTTTTTATATTTTTTATTAATTTTTCTTATAATTTTTATGATTTTTTATAATTTTATAATTTTTATATTATATTAATATATTGTTTTTCATACTATTTTTTCGATTTTACGAAAATTAAAATAAAAAATTTAATTAAATAAAGTCAAATTTACATCATCTTCACGCAAAAAAAAAAAAAGAAGAAAAGAGTATAAAATAAGGAAGAAAAGACGGGATTTATATATACTTTTTTTTGGGTTAATATAGAAATTAAAAACAGACCCTTCACCACCTACTCCTACTAACATCTCTCCTACCCTTTATACCTTCCCCACTCTCTGTCTTTCTAGAACCCAAGTCACTCAATTTCTCGTTCTTTTTTCTCTCTCTAAAGTATCACCTCATTTTTATCTTCAACTTAAGATAAACTCATCTTTCCCTGTCTCTTTATTGCTCACCATCATCATGGACCCACCACTCCCTCCTGCTTCATCGGTTCTTCCTCCCATCTTACAACCCAGCGCCGCCACGTTCGCCGCCACTCCCATCTCCACCATCGATTCGGTTGTTCCTATGCCAGTCGATGTTCCTCCCAACCATGTCCCTGACGCCGCCACTTCCACTCTCCCCCACTCCTTTGCTACCCATCCTCCTTATGCCGAGGTAACAGACTCTCTCTCTCTCTCTCTGTCTCTCTCTCTCCTTGTGTTTTATAGAATGAAGAACTTACGATGTTGCTGATATGGGGGTATTGTTTGTGTGGATCTGTAGATGATTTTTGCAGCCATAACAGCGTTGAAGGAACGCGAAGGGTCAAGCAAAAGAGCCATAGCTAAGTACATCGAGAAAGCTTACACCTCCCTTCCTCCCAGTCACTCCACCTTGCTCACCCACCACTTGAAGCTCTTGAAAAACAGTGGCCAGCTCGTCATGGTCAAGAAATCCTACAAGCTTCCTGGATCTGATTCCACTACTGCTGTTGCCGCCCAGCCGCCACTTCGTCAGCTGTCTCCGGGGCAGAAACGCGGCCGTGGCAGACCACCCAAACCGAAACAGGAGTCCGATGCCCCGCCACAACCATTTTCGGTTGCTTTTCCTCAATCAATTGTTCAACCAGTTGAGCAACACCAATATCAAATGGTCCAAAATGCTGCTGCCACCACCCAGATTACCGGTACCACTACTAGTGTGAATAATAGCACGCAGCCCGTGTTAGTAGCACTTGGGCTGGCTGATGAGCCCAATGTTGATAAACGAGGCCCCGGTCGTCCCAAGAAGTCGTCTTTAGTGACCCAAACTGGTCAAGTGATGATGGTCAAGAGGGGCAGAGGTAGGCCGCCCATGAAAACTCCGGGGAGACCTAGGAAGCCCAAATCCGTCATGGGTGCTTTGGCTCCTCGAGGTCGCGGTCGTCCTCCCAAAGCTCAAACCCATCCAGTGGCTGTCACCTACGCCCCCGACGGCACTTTGATCGGTGTGTCCAGACCTAGAGGCCGTCCGAAGAAGGGTGTGCTCCAAGCTCCCGGCGTTACGACGGTGCTCATACCGGCGAGGCGACCTGGACGGCCCCCGAAGTTCGGTGGCATCGCCAAGCCTAGCAAGAGCACTGGAAGGCCCGTCGGTCGCCCTAAGAAAGTAAGTTAATAAATGCCCTTGCTTTTGTCAAAATCACAGTCAGCAACCTCAACTCTTACGAATTGTGTGAGGTGTTAGGACTTGTATTCTTCTTTTATTGTACTAATGTGATCTTTTTGATTTAGTTCTTACAATAATTTTTCTTTGGGTACTAGAATTCTAATGTGTCGTGGACAATCACTGAACCGCCTCAAGCTCAAGCAGAAGCCATTGCAGATCTGAAGAGGAAACTTGATTTTTTCGTAAGCGTTTATCATTTGCTAACTTGGTTTGAATGAACACGTACATGCAAGTTTTAAGTGTCTTACTTTGTTTTGTAGTCTCGTACGTATTGATAATTAGAAATAGGCGTGGTTTTATGGTGGACGTAAAGTTGAAGGGTTGTAAATTTATTTATTTATTTGCAGCAATCAAGAGTGAGGCAGGCTGTCGGACTACTAAAGCCTCAGTTAAGTGCTGAGACGGGAATCAGCGTCATCACTGCAATCCAAGAATTAGAAGGACTTGCGGCTCTGGACATCAATGCCCCTTTGCGGGAGGATCCTCTGCCGCCTGTTGTCCAAAGTTGAGTGAAAAAAAAAGTTAAGGTAAGATCACCTAGAACTTCTGTTGTGATATTAGTTATGATTGTCATTTGTAAGAAGGAAGTCACTATCTAACCAAGACAAGGGAGGAAGAGCTTGAGAAGAAGAATGTTTATAAAGTAAAAAAATTAGGGAGGACTAATTTGTTGATGTGAAGATGAGGTATCAGTAGTTTCCTTTTTTTTTTTTTTCTTTTAATACGCACATTGTTGTCGATGACCTTATGCTTTTCCTGTGTTATCTTTTACTAAATTTAAATTTCCTTTTCAATTCAGATTACTTTTCGAACTATTAATTTAGTAAAAAGCCTACGCGAGTGCATTATGTTGCTTCCATGGAAAGGTTGACATCAAAGCCACAGTTGTTAGTTTATACAAATGCCTATTAGCCAATAAGGTTGGTATAAGACTTAGTTGAAGTTCCTTTCCCTAAACCTCGTAAGGAATTTAGGTTAGTTCAATGCAACCAAGTAGTCTCCTGAAGTTTGTGATCTTTGTGCGATGAAGATGCGTGCAATTTTGATGTGCAAGTTAATTTTCCTTTCCCTTTTGCAAATAGCTGGAGTTTGGTTGAGTTTTGACATGCTCGGGTTGGATCGATGGAGAGAGAGATTTTGAATTTTTCCACCAAATTTAACCAGGAATTTAGGCTTGCTTCAGCTAAATATTTTGAGTTGATTGGATTTTGCTTCTCAGTGAGAGAGGTGAATAATAATGACATATTCTATACACTACGTGCCAACAGCACCTACAACGATACTAATAACAACCCCATATCAAGTTGAAGGTTGTGACGTAGTAGTTTGTTATGAATTAAGTAGTCCCTAAGAAGTTCATGAAGGCCGTGTATGTTAGATGCACTTTGTTATAAATAAGTAGTTCCCAAGAAGTACAAGTTTTACCACACAAGAAATCTTCTATCAAACGAGATGAAGGTACCTTGAATAAAAACGTTGGAGGGATAGGAATCCCATCCAAACATCCTTATTTTTAGGAGACTCTTGGCAAGCCACTCGCTAAGTTCTCGAACCTCCCAGTTCATTGAGACACTCCCAATATGGACATCCTCTACTACTAACTTCATCAGTGTGCATGACGGACCTCAGAAACAGAGATGATGAAGCTGTCCTTCAGGACTTGAGAAATTTTACGTTTTATACGATCCGAGATTGTGATCCAAAGCAGTCCTCTCGGCTGATCTTCTTGGAAGTGGAACGAAGCTGTATCCTTCAAAAGTTTTAGTGCTTCTTTTAGTTGTACCGGAAAATATGATATACAGTATAATGGTACCCGTGTGACATCACCATTTAGTCTCATGTTCTTAAATTTAAAGGATTTGACTACATTTTGAAATGAAGGATTTGCAAATTTAGGGGAAGAACTGTTAACACAAGGTGCTTACAAGTGTAGGTATTTATCAAGTTCTCCTGGGATGGATTTATTATAAACTTTTTTAACTTAAATTATATTTTAAAAACTCGTGCACAGATGTTTATAATAACCAATATACAAATCTAATCCTACCACTAGAATTATTCATGAAATATTATTTTTTATTTATAAAAATATTCATTATAATAATTGTATAAATAATAGTTCGATCCTAAGAAAACAATACTTGAAACCTAAGTAATCTTATACAATTAATTAACATTATTTATACCTTATATTAATTATAAATAAATTCAATTTTTAGTCATTAAATAAATATTGTAAACTAGGTGAAAATAATTATATGTTCAATATAAGATTCATCACATAAAAATTTTAAAAGGATATTCCATTATTTTAGTTACGAATTTGAGTTTATTTTTAAGTAAATCAAAATAACTCATCGATGGTCTTCCTACCAAATATTTATAATTAAATCCATTAATTTTTTAACATGCTAAAATAATGTGACATTTATATTACGTGTTCAATTTATAAAAGTTTTACATTCAATTTCAAGAAGTATGTGTTCTGGTGAACTTATTTCCTGTCGAAGAGCTTAACTGCCAATTTATACATTTTCTACGTCTGTTATATAGCTTTTTGGAAAAGTCAAATTCAGTCAGTTGGGGTACGGCAACTTTTGTAAAAACAAACAATCGCTCCAAGTGCACGACCGTAGAGTGATTCACTACTAACGGTCTTGCACTTGTAATTGTATATGATAAGAATTCCTAATCAATCACATAAATTATAAATATCAGGATCTTTCGTTTATGTATCATCAATAAAAACAATCAATTACAGATTATTCTAATATTACAGGTTAAAGAATTATTGATCTTATAAAAATTTTTCAATCAATTTCTTTCTATATGAAAGAATTATTTTTTATTTGAATAAAAAAAACTCTTGTAATTTCTTATTTGAATTTATTGGTTTTATATAAAAAAATTCAAATAGCTCAACTTTTTAATTTAAATTGAAAATTCATGTCTTTAGACTAATTATATTATAACTGAATGAGTAATTTGTACCATCTCCCCTTAAACTTGTCTCATCTCTAATCATTATAAATAATAAAGGCGATTATCTGTATGAAATGGTCAGTCTCTTATATATCTGATATATACTTTAATTCATATATGAAACAGATTCATATAAAATACACATCTTTCAATAAATTAATAACATATAGTCAAATAATGTTATCTTTCTTTTGATTATTCAAAAATGACAATACCATAAGTGAACATATACATATAAAAATTTATCTATTATATTTTAATATCTATATAAATCTTGCGACTCCATGTACTTGATGTATATGTCATAGGAAATTGGCTTTAACATTAGATCCATCATCACATCTTGTGTGTATGTATATATATATATATATATAGTTTATATTCACTTTCTCTCGTGCAACTATATCTTTCACATAATTTTACTTGGTATCTATATGCTTGATTTTACAATTCTATTTGAAATCTTTAATATAAGCAATTACCATTTGACTATTACAATTGATTGTCATCAAGTCACTATTACTTTTAATCATTCTCAAATTAATTAAGATTTTTTCTAAGCCACACAGCTTCTTGTGCTGTAGATAAAATGCTATAAATTCAACCCCTCATTGTGAATAACGCAATGTAGGGTTGTTTCTTATTTTTTCCATGATCTTACATCATTATTGAGTAAGAAAACAAATCTCGTGACATATGTTCTTGTATCTAAATCTCCTCCTTAATCTTTATCCATATAAGTTTATACGTACTTCATTATTCTATTTATTGTTTTGAAATATATTTTTCTTGGATTGGACTAATATTTGGTCATCATTTAATAGTATAACAAAATTTTGATTTTGTGCACATCATTACATCTATAAGATTTATAATTACATTAGAATAAGGAACTTTCATCATTTGTTTTCTTTCTTATGGCATTGGTAGACAAAACTTCCTACTGAAGCCTTTCCTTTTAATTATAAGATTATCAATATGTTTGCAGTCTTACATACAAAATCATTCAAACATTGCTTGTATACATGTCATTTGAGAAGTGCCAATCATCTCTTTGAATTATTTCTTAAAGTCTTAACTCCAAGAATATATGCAACTTCTCTCATGTTCTTCATCTCAAATTTCAATTGATAACCAATCTTTGATTTGTTTGAGAAATATATAATCATTATAAGCAATCAAAATGCCATCCACATCTAAAGATAAAGTCACAAATTTATCTTTGGATATTTTAGTATACATATTATAGTCTTCATTAATCATATTAAAATCATCCAAAATGATTGCGTTGCAAAATGAATATATAACATTGCTTTAAAAACTACTTCGAACTACAAATTGACTTCAATAATCGATATGCTTCATATTCTTTACCCGTTTCAATAAAACTTACAGGTTGTTCTATATAAATTTCTTCTTTTAATTCTCCATTGAAAAAGTAATCTTTACATCTATTTATGTAATTTAAAATCCATATTGGTTACTATAGCTAAAATAAGATAAGTTAAAGCAAACCTTACAACAGATAAAAAAAGTTTCCTCATAATCAATTCCTTTCTGTTTGTATAAATTTTGTCTAGAAGGCACATCTTGCATCTTTTAATACAAACATAAGCTTTTCATTTTATTTTGAAAATCTATTTGATCCCAATAGTTTTTCACCATTTAAGAAGATCAACCAAGTCTCATACTTAATTAGAGCTTAAAAAAGGCATCTCTTCCTTCACTACTTTCATCCATTCTTCTTTATCAAAGTGAGAAGGAGTCTCATTTACAATCATTGGCTTATCTTCTTCTTGTGGGATAATCATGTTAATTTCTTATTCAATTTCAAATAGATATTAAGAATTATTTCATGATTACTTTTACATAATTGAAATTAATGAGAAATCATCCTACTCGAATCAGAAATAGAGGGTAAATATTCATTGGATGGCAATATGAAGTGATATTTAATCAATTTTTCATTTTCTATATTGCTTCCACTCAAATGAAGTCTCTTTACTTGATTCTTCATAATGGAATATTTTTTTTATCAAATTTCTCATATAAGGATAGGTTTTTATCTATCTTGTCTTGTCTTAGAAAATCATTCTTTATAAATGTTACATCTGATGATACAAATTTAGTTATTCATCTATTACCTTGTTCACTTATAAATATATTTTTTTTTTTTAGTATTCTAAGTGTCTAATAAAGATACTTTTCTTTTTCCGATAGGTCTAATTTACTATATTTATGAGAGATCGTGAACCTAATCAGCACACTCTCAAAGTTTGAGACTTAGCATATCGGGTCTTTCACTTAGTCATAACTTATACGAAGTAGTTATAAGTAATTTTATGGGCACTTGATTAAGTACATAAGTGGTTTTTAGTTAGGATTCACCACAACGAAGGATGATGGGTCAAAATTTTGTTGTGCCACCTTGAACTTAAACATTTCTAATAGCGTTCTATTTTGTTTTTTGATGATGTTATCTTATTATAAGAATTGTGGAATAGTCCATTGTCTTGTTATTTTTTTCATCACATAGAATCTTGAGCTTATTAGATTCATATTCTTATCCTCTATTAGTTCACAATGCTTTTATCTTCCTATCTAATTGATTCTTACCTAATTTACACACTTTATAAAACAATCAAATACTTCTAATTTATAAGAAATCAAATAGACATGACCATATCAAATATAGTCTTCTACAGAAGTGATGAAATATATAGTCCTATGTCTTACTCTTAGATTAATTAGACTACATATGTTATAATGAATTAATTGCAATGTATACACAGTTTAAACTCCCTTTATTTCTTACCATTTTATTAGACAGGCAATGGTCATAAATAGGTAAATTTACTTGATAAAATTCACTTAGTAGGCCTTATTTTGCTAATCGACTTATTCGACTTTGACTCATATGATATAGTATGGCTTGTCACAAAAATGGTGTCGACATTCGAATTACTAAATGAAGCAAAATAAACTAGTATTATTATTTGCATCAACAGTGCCTAGAATAATGAAACCATCCAACATATTATCATGAATATATTAAATGTTTTCAAGATTCAAATCTATTCCACCACTATGGAAATTAGCAAGAAAACCAAATTTGATTAAGACTAACAAATATATAAGATTCCATTAAATCTTTAGAGCATACAATACTTCATATAGGATTGGAAAACCATCACTGCGCATGACTAACTTGCATATATGAATTCAATAAATAGCAATTTTTTAATTGTTTCCTATATAAATCTATCGTGTTCCATATGAGATTTTACAAAAATTCCATGAAGGTATATTTATCCCTTGCTACATGATTAGTTGCCCCTAAATATACAATCCGTAAAAAATATGATTTAGTTAAAAAGATAGGACATGTGACATTCATAAAATAAATGTCCATGCTATAGGAATGTAACTTTTTTGGCTTACTACAATTGCTGGCTAAATGAACTTTAATACCATAATTATAGTAATTAATCATTTTCTTCATATCCATCTTCTAAAAATACATTTTCTTTTTCTACCACTTAGCCTTTTGTGAATTCTGAGTATTGTGGTTAGACTTTTGATTCTTTTTTTTTTTTTTACCTGGATCCATCATAATGCTTATGCTTCTTGTTCATAGCTCTAAGTGAGCTAAAATCAATAGCATATGCCTCTGAACTCATCTTAGAAGTTTCAAGACGTTTTTCTTCTAACATGAAATGCCTTAAAAAATCATCCGTCATCTCGATTCCATTAATGTATCAAATGTATTTTTATATGCTCCCATCTCTGAGGGAAAGAATAGATTACATCTTGCACTTGTTACTTGTCAGTTAATTTATGATTAGCATCATATAACTTAGTTATCATGTTTGACACGTCTTAAATGCATTTGTAGTATATGATTAGGACACTTTTTATAAGTGTCAAACTTCATAATGTGTGATCTTGATTTGGTTTTAGAAGCACTTTTAACTTAAGTAGACAAAAAGTCCTTAGCATGATTCACATTTTCTGAACTCGTGTACTATAGTATTGTTTACACTATTTAATAATAAAATGTGAGCCAATGAGTTTCTTTTCTTCCAAGTTTCTTATGCATCGCGATCCCCTTTTACATTAAACCATATTATTATACTCAGGAATATTCGTGGCTTTAAACATTATAGAGTTTCTTGCTCTTTCATTATATATTGGATTTTTATATTCCATGTCTCATAATTTTTATTAATCAATTTCTCACCCTTTTGAATTAAGTGACACTATTTAATGATGTAGTAGTTATGTTTGAAATGCCAACTTTCTACAATAAAAAATAAATATTATAGTTATACGTTATTGTCATGTGATATATACATTGAGTGAATAATCATAATTCAATTGATTATAAAATCAAAAGATCATATATGCACTCAATCATCATTTATATAACAATTATATTCCAATTACCATACTTAAATGCAATTTAAGTAATAGGAACTTATTCTTAATTTTTTTTTACTAAATAAATTAGTTAACCCTTAATTAGAAAAAAAATTCATTTTAATTTTAATTTAACTAAATGAATTCGTTAATTTCAATTAGAAAACTCATTTTTAATTTTGATGTAATTTAAAACTAATTTCTAATTTTTATCCAACTAAATAAATTAGATTAATTTAATTAGAAAACTTATTTATAATTTTATTCTAACTAAAAATTTATTTTAATTTTTTATTCAACTAAACAAAAATTAGCTCACTTTAATTAGAAAACTTATTTATAATTTTACTTTAATTAGCAACTTATTTGTAATTTTTAAATAAAAAAATTAATTTGTATTACTTAGAAAAATAATTTCTAATTTTATTCTAATTTGAAAACTTTTCTAATTTATATTTAACTAATAAAATTAGTTTAATTTAATTATAAAATATATTTCCAATTTTATTATAATTTAAAACTTTTTCTAATTTTTATTCATTTAACTAAGAAAATTAGCTTATTTTAAATAAAAACTTATTTTAAATTATTTTATTAAACTAAATTAATTAGTTATTATAATTAGAAAATATATTTCTAATTTTAGTCTAATTAAAAAAAATTATTTAATATAAATAAATAAAATAAATAAAAATAAAGATATTTATACCAATGCATGCAGACAATGTCTGACAAAATAGAGTGCTTGCAACATGTTTTATTTTTTCTATTTTGTTTTCTTTATGGTTGTTCCTATTCAATACCCACATGGTTGGTGACCCAAAATAAAAGAAAACCACATAGAATTGACCACCCACTCAACTTGTCATTGATCATCCAAATCTAGCCATCACCAGACGGATTATTTTGTGTTTTTGTAAATCTCTTTTAACCAATGGATCCAGGCCTTCTAATTAATTATGTGTGTTATCAAATATATGTTCAATCCAACACAACCCCTGGAAGGGAAGTGATAAAGAGGAAAAAACTTAAAGAAAAAAAATTATCAAAAAATACTAATCCATATATATCCGAAACTAAGTTTCAGTTAACACATGATTAACATAAATTAACAAATAATCCATTTTCTAAACTTTAAATAAGATTAATAGATAGTCCAATTTTCTATTTCCTAAACCAACAAGATTAATTGATTAACAGATAATCCAAAACTTTGTTTGAATAGTAAGAATATCAATGATTCCAATAAATATCAATGATTCCAATACTTATCAATAGACAATTAATACATTTTAAAATATATTATCATTAACAAAATTTCAGAACAAATCTAAGCACATATCTAGAAAATAGAAAATTAAAGAAATAAGAAATATTTTAATCTTTACGAGTTAAATTATACAAGATAAAGCATATCTTCAAAACAAAACAAAACGTATTCAGTCTATTGTTTAAATGTACATCAAACTATATTCTGATGCCAATGTAAGAAATTATAATAAATCATATAGATTGTAAATACTAGTTGAAGAATTCTTGATCGTATAACATTCTTAAAGAATTTTTTTATCTTACAAAATTCTTCCAATCCTCTTCTTTCCATATGAAAGAATAATTCTTTTTTTAATTTGAATTAAAAATAACTATTATCATCTCTTACTTTAATTTATAAGTTTTATACTGAAAACTCAAATAATACAACTTTTTAATTTAAATTGGACAATTATATCTTTAGACTAATCCTATTATGGTGGATTAGTAATTTGTATCAAAGATAGTAAAAAATTTAAAGCTGCAAGATCGAGATTACTATAGAATCTTGATAGTTCTATTCTCATCTGCTTTGTGTCTTAAAAAAAAGCAAAACCAACCAGTATAAGTTGTAAAATTTTTCACCTTCTTCACCACCTGTGATAATCTTTGTGATGCTTCTTGTCCTTACTACAGTTTAAGCTTCCTCACATCTCCAATTATGTTTCATAGAGTCATTACATCTCCCCTGGATTTGGTAAGCTTCTATTTATTGAAAAATTTACGCAAGATCAAATCTAGGTGCATCGGAATAAATCAAAAAAAAATTTTCTATAGGATCGATTTTAACAAAATTAATTTGAAACATATACAAGACAAAATTAAGATTACACTAACCCTAAAATTGTTTTTTTGTTAAACATTTTTCCTTCTTGAATCCATTAGTCCACAAGTCGTTCAATCATCTGACCTCTAACGGTATCCATAGATCTATTCAGAAAAAAACTCAAACTCTTTAAGAGGAAAAATATAAGAAGTTCTAGCTATCTTTTTTTTTCTAATTTTTTCCTTTAATATGAAAAATCATATTTTTCATATCCTTAAACTTTATTAATATTACAACTAAAGTCAAACTTTAGTTCTAATTACAAATTAATCCTAATTAGATCAAATATCATATATTGATCTTTGAAGTTTCTAAAACTTTTCAATTAACTCCTACTTAACTAAAATTTCACTTTCTCCTTTATAGATCTTTTATGTGTGACCCATTAGGTTCCTAATATGTCGACAATAACTATAAATTATAATTAAAATTCACAATTAGAATTAGATAAAATAAAACTCCTTTTAATTTTCTTTAATTTTCTAATTAAATAATTATAAACATAAATCATGATTGACGTCTAATAACATATCATGACCACCCAAATATTAAGAATGTTAAAGTGGTTTGACTTAACCTATTCTTACATAGTTATGATGTATAATTTAATTATTTCTTCATCCAATGTTTCAATTAGACTTAGAGTATGGAATTAGTGTCTTGTAACACTCCTGCTACTACACCTTTCAATCCCCAATTCATAACGATTTCCAATTCAAACAATCATAATTTCCTCAATTCAACTCAAAACCCTAAATTTATAATTCTCCATGTTCTGTATAATCCAATATATAAAACTCCATAATTAAATCAATCAACTTGAATAGAAAAAAATGATCCTTAATCCAAATTCGAAGTTTCAATGTCAATAAATTTGATAACCTAACCAAACATTCCAACAATTTTAACTGTGAAATAAAGATATCAAAATGTTTAAATAAAATGATAAACTATATAAAAAAAGATTCCTATAGCATCTTGCAACAAACTGGATAACCTGTCCTCCTTCATCAAGACTAATTGAGATCCAAGATATCCAAGAACTAACGAACGTCTCTTGAAAAATTTTAACTACAAGGAATAAGCTGCCAACTCAATAAGGATTAACTAGAATATACCCGTCATATATCACATAATTAATAAAGACAATATAGAGAATAATCTTACAGATAACATTGCAAATCGCATATTACATCGCATCATAATTAATATCACACTTTATATCACTTACATTTATTTATAATTTATTTCAAGATAGTTC
>JAOXYD010000006.1:13462518-13476952 GCA_028565735.1 Pinacopodium congolense
ATCAATGGTTGGTATCAATCGACCAATATTAAAGTCTTCAATATAGCAAATATAGGTTGATTCAGGCCGATTCGACCCAAAATGACTGATGGGAATCAATTTACTTACTCGGTACCGTACGAACCTTAGCCTGTACTAACCTTGGGCCGGTTTGTCCTGGTACTTTAATGTGAACTCCTTTTGTTTGAACTTGTGCCCCAAAATGGTCTATACAGATCAAGTTTATCTACATCATTTCTGTAGTTACTGCCGGTTATGTATTTAATTCCAGATAATTATGGGGTATATATCTACATGTGTATACTTCATAGAGAGAGAGAGAGAGAGAGAGACAGAGAGAGAGCTCAAAATGTAAGGGGAAAAGGGATTTGGTGGGACGAAAGAGATCACGTGATGGGTTTAACTATATGAAGGAAACTTCTGGTCCCCTGTGGTGTGTACAATTGCCTAGCAGTCCTAGGTGTTGTCAATTTCTGGTGGCAGAGAGTCTGTTTTTTTGGTTCAGTCAAATTCGTCACTCTGATCTCTTTCCACATTCCCTTCTCATTATATTGTTTCCATGCACCAATCTCACCTGCCATCGATCTGTCTCCTGCCAGTAATATTGATGACGACTAATACCAACAAAATAACTCTTCCAAATTCATCTAACGTTGTTTTTTTTTTTTTTTTATTACTTGCTCCACTACACCGTATACTTCTTTATGATCTCTTCAAGCCACATTACAGTGATGGAGACTAAACCTTGAGGATAAAAACAGAATTTGCAACACAAACAGCTAGCAATCTGACCTGAGCAAACCGTTTTCAGATGAGTTGTTGTTTATTGTTTCTCTATTTTGGTAAATAAAATTAATTTGATTCATAAGTAGCTACAGGTAAAAAAGTTTCATTAAACTTTGAATTCTAATGAAAATAAAAAAATTATAATCTTCTTTAAGTTCAATTACATATATATTTAAACTGTGTATGATAAGAAGCTTTAATAGAAGATACTAACCTGGACCAAAAGCAATAAAACAGATTCTAGGTTACACCAAAAACAATAGAAATAACTCAATTACGAGTTGGTGAGCCCGTTTTTATATTTTATGGCACAAGTCCAAAAGGATTCTATAAATATTCTTAAGTTTTAGTAGATATACAGGTGTTTATGTAATTTGTAATTTACTCAACAGAAGATTATTGTTATCAGAAAAATCCTTGTAATCTGATATTAGTTGAATAAATCCTTAGCATGTGATAATTGTTATATAACTGAAACATTTCAATGTAAACTTTTATTGTTGGTCAGTTTTGTTTTGACATCAATGAGCACAAATTCATATTTTAATCATTGAAAAATATTGTGAAGTAACGTATTTAACTGATTATTAAATCATAAAATCAATGCAATTGTAACCCGAATCTTTTTGGTAGTAGAACTTCTATCTTGTTATATATATATATATATATATATAGTCGCTATATATTACGGATGAATTGTTGAATGGAATCACTTGGCAGGTAAGTTATCCTCCAGTTACTGACAGGGCACAAAAGCAGAATAGCAGATTGTAGGATGGTTGAAGTTCAAGTCAAACTTACCCAGCCATTTCAAGTACTTACGTGATGCGTCATGAAGGATTCCGGCCATTTTTGTTGTTGTGTTTTGGGTCATCAGAACGCCTAGTGGGTATTTGGCTGTATTACTTGACAGTAAGTACATAGTAAATAGAGTTAACATAACATTAAGGTTGCACGTAGGGCGATAGAAATATCAATCTCCCATGGTTTTGATACAAGCCTTTATCAGTTAAAGAATAACGCTAATGACATTTTTAATTTACAATATTAGGCCTTAAATACTACATCAGCATAAGCTCGTGATATTTCGGTAACAATATAAGCTCGTGATATACTTTATTCCCATGTTGCCAAAAAGCATATAGGGTTACCTTATCTCTTACATTAGTTATATGCATTCACACTTCAAGGGCAGCGGAGGGGCAGATAAATTTGCCAATCACTAGGAAATTGGGTCGTCAAATAAATATATAAGTTATTCCTTTTTAAGTAAGAAATATACTTATCTGGTCAATCCCTGTTATCAAATTCTTCACGAGCATATAGGAGTCTTGAGTGCAAAACATTTTAAATTAAGTGATCAGTCATTGTACGGTTTTACTTGAAGATTTCTGTTGTCTAAATTACAAGCTACAAAAACACTTACCCGGTAAAGTTATTTCATGAGACTGTCCAAACTCAACTACTGAATAAATATTCAGATATATACAACTTATACTTTACTGGTCAATTTGTGCTTTTAGCTTCTTGTAGGTGACATAAATATATAAATGAGTAATGGTAAATGTTAATTTTCTAATATCTGGTTTTTACCTATGTTTTTCTCTCTTATAACTTACTTTCAAGTCGACTTTAATTTAATATTCAGATTTAAACCGGAAATCGTGAAACATAAAACAGTTGGCATTAATGACTCACAAATGGTTTTTCTTCCCTTTAGTTGATGGCATAAATCATGACAAACTATGGCTTGATTTTTTTTATATTTTGTCTTATTTTCTTTCTTATTTTACAGTTTAATTTCATGCTATGTGGGTGGGAAAGTAACTTCATTAGGATATGTACATATATTTTTACATCTGTTTAATAACGAAGCAGGATGGTATTCTTAATGAGTAAATACTATTCAGTAAAAAGACTAGGAGTTGTCATATAATTTTGATCTTCCTACAAAACATTTAGATATTCTAAAACTACTAAAAAACTACACCAAACTCTTACGATGTTCTAACATAATCTTTCTATTGGCCTTCGCATAAATAAAATTAAAATAATGATTACCTGACATATAAAATAATGATTACCTGACATACTAAAAACTCTAATAACGTCTACTTAAATTAAAATTTCAGACATATTTAACATGAAAATACCTTCAATTTATCACTTAGAGTTCCTAAATTTATAAGTGGAGTTTTTAATCAATAAAAAAGAAGCCAAATTTAAGTATATATCAAGTTAAATCGTGTTTTAACGTATCTTATAATCATTTTTTATATTCAATTTAACAGAGGGCGGTAGGAGACACTTTAAGAGCCTAAGATAACTTTTTTAATGATTCAAAACGCATGAAAATTTATGAATCAATAACCCAAAGATTTAATCTGCTATTATTTTACCTTAATTATTTACTACAGTTCTAAAGCTGATTACCAAAGTGGACATCGTTTTAAGTGAATTAAGATTCTCGCTTTACAGGAAGAAGAACCACTATGTTGATTCGTTGAAGGTTGAGAATGACATGTGGGTGCTGAGTTCAAATCAAATATTCACAAACTAATAACCATCCTCGTAGTTTGGCATGTGTGTGGGGAGAGACTATTGGAGGAAATTGAGGCGTACGCGTCCCATATTTAAAATAGTATAATTTATATCAGTCAATTAGACTTGATTAAATGATTTTATACAACACCTGCCAATAACTAATGTAAATCGATAACATGGATTTAACAATTAGTTTTACATTTTGTAATAATAATCCACAATTTTATCTAATAATATGTTCATAAATATTAATTTGAGATAGCAATGACATTTAAAAAACAAGTATTAAATAAGATATGTAGTGCTATGTGATACATGTCTAATGTTAGGTAATTTAAACTAATTCATCTTAATAAAAGTGATCTCAACTTGGCGATAAAATTAAACTTCATATTTTTTATTTAAAAGCTCTTTCATTCTATTTATATTATAACATTAGATTGGAATAGTGCATTGTTCTATATGTTCTGATTCTACCCAATCATTTTCGACGAATATTTACCAATTAATCATCAATGCATGTTACTTCTCCTTTTCCTTTTATATACACTAATTTGGAAGCATCTTAACAATTAATTTATATGTAAATGGACATCAAATTCGGTAATAAATGGCTCCAAATTAAGCTCTCCTTTTGTATCTTATAATCAATTTACAAGTGAATTGAGACTAAATTCTTTAATATATGATTTAAAGACGTGCTCTCTTACTCTTTTTTTTTTTTAATCCTTTTAGCATCTCGTAGAATCTTATGTCTTATTGTCAGAGCTCAAGCCAACTTAGTAGAATTGATAGCAAATTATTGTCCAATTACATGGTCCAATCATGTAAGTTTTACTATCAAGTTTAAGCTTAAAGCACACTAAACTCATGTAATTTAGTAAAAATAACTTAAAGAACATAGTCATCTCTGTCTAAAAATCTTCAAGAAATTTAATTTTATGAAATCATGTTCTAAACTTGTCTAGATCCTTATATTTCCACTACACACACTAATTCTCAAAAGATATAAAAAGCTAAATAGTGCCTACCAGTTATGTAAAAATTATAATAAAATGCATATAAATATATCGCCCTTTTAAACCTTATATTTCACATATAGTCACAATTGTATCTATATGGTACGATTAGTTTCTTCATAATACATGTTAAGTATTGATATTAATACCTCATTAAGTCCACAAAATGATAATAACAAATACGTCACACAAAATGGTGCGATCTAAATCATACAATGCCCTACACATATATCTAATGTAAGTCTTAGTTAATGAACATTGACTGATGGATGCTGTACACACTCAAATCTAACCTCGAATAATATGCATCAAGCAATAAAATAGTACATGCTCCATTTTAACATTGGCTAATAGGCTTTAACCAACAATCACACTCCACACATCACATTAAGTATGTTCACATCTTTTAAGGGCCTCATAACTCCTTTAACATACATAATACAAATCATATATCACTTCATTTTTCATAAAGCACTGACATCATAAGATATATGTACACATAACACTCAAGTCATTAATGGCATCTCCTCAATACCTAAAAATGCACTTCTTATGTATATTAATAATTATATTATAGTAGTCGCACGATTCTTCACACAATATATATACTTAAGTCCCTTGAAGTTATCATTTAAAAAAATCCTAAATCTACCATAAGGCATACATGGGATTTCTGTAATTCTAACTAAATTTAAATTAATTTAGGCAAGCAAATAGTTAAGGAATAAGAATTAAGTGATGAATGTTCTACTGAGGTTCCTTTGCAGAATGGGTTGAAAATTTTACAATGCAATGCCAAGCTTCCCTAGCCCTGCTAGTATAGAATCTAGACCTATTCAGAAGTTGTGGAGGTTTAAAGTAAAAAGATCATTATTAAGTGCACTAAAGAGGGAAATGAGGAAAGATATAATAGCATTGGAACTAGTATGGAAAGCAAAATCTTGGCTAGTTTGAATAACCAAAAACTTGTGGATGAAGAAAGCAGTGGTCTGAACACAATAGAGGGGAGTAAAACCACTAATAGGAAAAAAGGTGGGAGAAGGAGGATTTCTAACTCTCAAACTTCCTCTTAATGAATATAGTGACTTCGAATGTTAGAGAGATCAACTACCTCAATAAGTAGTTGGCTTTAAGAAAGTTTATTTTAGGGAATAAGTCTATGATAATGTGCATTTTAGAGACCAAGCTTAAGGCTCATAGGTGTGATTGACTTTCTTTCCTTAATGCTCAATGGAAAACTACCATTATCCATTATAATGGTAGGATTATAGTGGCTTTTGATCCATACCATATCCATGTCATCTATTCACAAGTAGAGGACCAGTTTATTCATATTCATATGTTGTTGATCAAATCTCAGGTTAAGATTAGTTTTACGTTTGTTTATGTTTATAACCTAAATTTTCAGAGACTACAACTTTGGAGGAAGTTAGAAGCAATAAGCAGTAGGACAACATACCCCTGACTATTATTGGGTGATTTTAACAGTACTATTAATGTTAATGAAACTGAAGAGAATGTTTACTAAAGGAATTACATTGATGATTTAGGGAATGTATGGATAATATTCAAGTTACAAACTTAAAAATAGAGGGATTCTTCTTCACTTGGAAAAAAAAAGAAAAGTGGGAACTATTATATTAGAAAGAAGTTAGATTGTGCTTTGATGAACAATAAATGCCTTTTATCTTTTTAGGAAAGCATAACATATTTCAATAGCCCATAATTTTCTAACGATACTCCAATAATTGTTAGAAACATCTTTACCTTAAACCCGAAAAAAAATCCTGTTTAGATTTAATAATTATCTTTTGGAATTGGAAGGATATAAAAATGTATTATTAAAGGACTTTAGTGTTAATTTTCATATAAACAAATCCTTTATTTGTGTTAGAAAAAACTCTGCTGTATAAAGGAAGCGTTAGAGAAACTAAATTCCTTAAAATGTGGGACTACTTAGCTAAGAATAAAGACAGTTAAGGAAAAACTGAATTATGCTCAAATTTACTTATATCTGTCTCCCTTAAATGAGCAGCTAAAAATACTAGAGAGATTGCTTATTAGAGTACATAGAGGCTTTGAAAGCTCAAAATTCACTAGGGAAGTAAAGGATCTAGGGTGAATTGGATTAAGATGTGGGATGAAAACTCGGCTTTTTTTTTCATAAGACCAATTCTCTTAATGAATAATTTTAATAAACTCACAAGCTTGTAAAAGGAATTAGGAGAAGATGTGGAAAAGCATAATGATCTTATTCAGAAGGCACATATGTTCTTCTTTAAGACTTTTAGTGCTCCGGTTGATGGGTATTCTTTTATATAAATGTTGCAATCTATCCTTCAAAGGAAATTTTCAGTGTAGGAATAGTCCTTTTAGTAAACATGAGAACAATCTTTATTCTCACTAAATCCCCTAAAGGCCCCTAAGCCTGATGGATTGAATATTTTTTCCATTTAAAAATCCTAGGGTGAAGTGAAATAACTAGGAACAGATATGGTCCTTGAGTTCTTAATTAATGGTAGGATGTTGAGGCAAGTTAATAAGACTTTCTTAAACTTTGTGCCTAAGTGTCAAAACCCCCTAATCTTAGAAGGACTTTAGACCTATTGCTTGTTATAATGTTCTTTATAAAAATCATTTCTAAGCTTATTGCTAATAGGTTGAAGGTGATCCTTCCTTCATTAATTGAGAGTTCTTAAGAAGCATTCTTGCAAGAGGAACAAATAGGTGATAACATAAGGCTAGTGAAAAAGCTTATGAAGAATTATAATAGGAGGAGATCTAAGAAGAATTATAAATTGAAGATCAATATTCATAAGTCCTATGACTCTTTAAATTGGGATTTCAATGTGAACACAATGATAACTCTTAGCTTTCTTGAAAGATTTGTGCAACGGGTAAAGAAGTGCATTTCTACAGTGAGTTATAGTACTTTAGTCATTGGTAAACCTACTCTATTAATAAAAAGGGCTAGACCCATAAGACAAGGAGGCCCTATATCCCCCAATATCTTCACCTTATGTATGGAAGTCATAACCAACCTTTTAAAGTCACATTTTTTAGAGATAGGAGCTTTGAATTTTTGTCTAAATGTAAGAAGCTCCAAATAGTAAGCTTTACTTTTATAGATGACTTATATTGTTTTTAAAGGTCAATGCTAGTTCTCTTTCTATTTTAATGGCTACATCAAACACATTTAAAGAAATCTTAAGCTTTCTATTAACAAAGACAAAAGTTAGATATTCTTATCTGCTAATGCACATCAAGTGGCAAGCTAGTTGAACTTTATAATTAGGTTGCAGGTACCAAATACCTCCTTTATTTATTTGGGAATACCTAAAGACTAACTTGCAGGGAATTTTTCTCACTTTTAGAGATGATTCATAAACGAATGGCTAGTTAATATTAGTAGAAGCTTAACTTTTGTAGGACGGATCTATCTCACTAATTTTATTTTTAATAGCTTACATACTCATTCGGCCTCCCATTTACCCATTCCACTTACAATTTCAAAGCTATTGATAAAGTCCTGAAGAATTTTCTATGGATAAGAGACTCTATAAAGAAAGTTGTCTCTAAGGTTAGATTGGTGGAAATTTATAGTCTTAAAAAAGACGGTTGCTTGGGAATCATACCCCTGAAACTGTCTAATAAGGCCCTTTTATACTGGAGACTATATAGATTATTAACTAATAAAGTTTCATTGTGGAATAAATGGATGTATATATATCACCTTAAAGGGGAGAGTTTATGGAATATAAAGACTAATAATAATAAACATTTCTGGACATGGAATTGTATTTTGAAATTGAGGGATCTAATTTGGCCTGTTATCAAAACTAAGATAGGAAATGGAGCAAATGCTCATTTTTAGTATGATAACTGCTCTCTTTCCAACCTCTTCTCATCTAGTGTGGATGTGCAAGCTTTGAAAAATGTAATTCCCTAAAAAGCTACAATAGAGGATGTATTAAGCAGATTTAAAAATAATCTAACTACTCTGTATAATACTCTAATTTAGAATTTTTTGTTAGGAGTGTAAGTGAATATTGACAGGCCTAATTCTGTCTACTAAAGTAAAAATAGTTCTCGGGTTTTCACTACAACTTCATGTAGGAAATTGCTAAGATCTGAACTACATAAAGTTCCTTAGAATGACCTAATCTGGTTTAAGCAAACTCATCCTAATGCTACCTTTTTTATGTGGTTAACAGCTAAAGGTAGAATGAACACATTAGAGAGATTGGCTCGATACCTCAATATCTCTACCATCTACCATCTACCATTTATATCAACACAAGGTGGAAACACAGGATCATCTTCTGGTTAAATGTTTATATTCTAAGTTTATATGGACTGACATTCTTTAGTTGTGTGATAGTTAGGCCTAGACGGATTGGGATAATATGCTAAAATGGAGTGTTCAGTAAAATGTTAATAGTCATGGAGATTCGATTATCTATAAGGATTTCATATCATACTTGATTTACAATATCTGGTTTAAGAGAAATAGAAGAATGCTTGGTGATATACATTAGTAGAAAGAAGTGATATTGGTGAGCTAGTGGATAGGATAAGACATAACCTAATCATATATTTAATCCCTACTAAGTGTGATTCTATCACTAGATAAAGATGGGGACTTCTGTAATAAGTCTAGATTGAAGTTCAAGGCTCGAGCCAAATACTGGTCTAACTTGATGCTTATATAGATCCCTTGCATAGCAATATGGGTTCTAATTATCCAATCCTCTCGGTGGTAAGGATATTATTAGACAAGTGAGGGGTTTTGAGTAATATACCCTAACAGATAGGGTGCATCCCTAAGTTTCACTACAATACCTCTGTGTATATGGAAGATGGATAAAATCAAGGGCAACAAGATTTATACATGTAATATCCATTACTAAGGCAAGTATTTACCTTTACAGTACTATTGGAGTTATATCAAAACTCAAATTCACAAGTATGCAGAATGTTTAAATTTCATGGATGGATATCGATTCTCCTTTTTGGCTGAAATCAACAATAAGTTTGGAGCTCTACACGCAGTAACTCTCTCAACATCCACGGCCATGCGACCTGCACAAGGTAGCAAGCAAAGAGGATTGGCACATTGTTGCTTATAGAACTAAACTGGGATAGGAAGAGATGAACTTACCTAGCTAGAGCTGGATGAAGAACAACATGACTTAGAGGAATCAACTGTTAACACTGTGTACCCACCCTTTAGACCAAAGATCGGTTCACGATAAGGTATAGGATGCTCAAGTTTGGTAATTTCAGCGCTCTCTAATAAAGGATAGGGGTTCTCTTAGTATCCACATCCATGTCCACGTGACCTGCACGAGGTAGCATGTAAAGAGGATTGAAGTATTGTACCGTGTTACTTATAGAACTAAATTGGGATAGGTAAAAGATGAACATACCTAGCCAGAGCTAGTTGAAGAACAATGTGACCTAGAGGAAGTGACTCCATTGATGCTGCATCTTCACCCTCTAGACCATAGATCGATTCGCGATCAAGTGTGGGATGCTCAAATTTGGCAATCTTAGTGCTCTCTAATAAAGGATAAGGATTTCTCACTTAGATTTGTTCCCTTTTGGTTGCAAACGTGTTTTCTTCTTGATTATTTTTTTATGTGTAAGACCCACGGGTTTCAAAATGATGCACCTATGTAAAGCTTTTTCTATTATTTATTATTATTATTTAATTTTAAAAAAAATAGTTAACTAATAGGAGGTTACTATATTTTTTGTCCTAATTTTTAGATTTTTCCTAATTAAATCTTCCAATATAATGGGTTCTTATTTCAGTCCTTTATCTCTATGTTTCAAGTTAATCTAATATTTCTGTCAGTCTCTTTTAAAGAAAAACAGCATGGCAAAAATAAGAAAGAATATTATGAAGACTCATGTATTCTAATGTGGGTTGATCTAGACACGTAGATAACCAAGATTTTAAAAAAGATCTTAAAAACTAAAATTTGTAATACATATACAAAAATTAATGTTTAGTTTGGCTAGATGGAGATTATAAATCTCGGAAGCGGGAGTTTATATAAAAAAAAGATATAATTAAATAAACGAATGTTCATGGAGAGAGAGAGAGAGAGAGAGAGAGAGAGAGAGAGAGAGATGGGAGATTATAGATAAAAGAGAAAGAGCTTTTGACCCTAAAATAGAATTTGTTAGGCTTGCATTTGACTTCACTTTTTGCATATCTTATTTGGAAGAGTTTAAGTGTCAGCCCTAATTTCAAGTTCTGTGTGTGGATGAAAAAGTTAGCATGCATGAAAGAAAGAAAGAAAGAAAAGAAAAAAGTAAGAGAGAAGCACATATCCTACAACATATGACTCTCTCTCTCTCTCTCTCTCTCTCTCTCTCTTTATTTTGATTTCAAAGCGTCTGCCTGCGAACATGTGGAGATCGATGAGAGTCACTGCTGTTCTGCTAGCTGCTGCTGCTGCCGCTGGTGATGGCACAGAGGGAGAAAGATAGTACGCACAGATCGTAGATATGGTTCAGCCAAGCTGCAGAGGAAAAAAGGACGTGTGAGATACAATGCTTATTGCCGAGGAAGAGACCATGATCTTTCAGATACGAGATGAGCTATGTCACCACCTTCCCTATGTTAAGCATTAAATTCTTTGGAAGCAATGCATGCAACGCCTTACCCCTTTTTTTTTTTTTTTTGTACTCTGGTCTTTCTCTTTAGTCTTTATTTTTCCTATTAAAAACGCACAAACATTTATTTTCATTTATAGATCAATCTCTGCCAACATTATAACTGCCATATTCGATTTCAGAGTCAACTGTCCCACTCCCATACTAACTTCTACGTAAAAATTTCCCCTAAAAAACTTGACAATTGTCAAACCAAAAGGATAAGGATTTTGGACTGCAAGTATATATTACACAGAAGCATTAAGTGTCTACAATCGGTTTTCCTCATGGAACGTTTGAGTTCAAACATGTGGAGACGAATTGCCTAATTTGTTACAAGATAGGAATATGTGTTGTAACTCTTTTGTTTAATTAGGATTGTTAAGGTCTAGTTGCACTTACATTTTCATTTAAATCACTAACTTCCTAGTTGATGCTTCCTCCTCATTTTTAGAATTTGAAGTTGGATTTCGTGCCATCAATTATCAAATATTGAATGTAATAATAACAGAAGCCATGTGATATATATGCCAAATTTGCAACCCAAGAACAAAACTACTCTCTAAACTAAATCAAGTGTCACTTCAACATCAAATTAAATTCCATAGAGAATTCCCGTTTTAGATCCCTAGTTTCAACATCAAACTTTCACATTCAGTTCTATTTTAGATCCTTCTTTGGAGAACAGGACTTACTTTTTCTTATTCACAAACAAACCCCAGGCATATTCAGTTGCCTAAACCCGTCAACATTAACCTTTATGAAATTCTCTTAAATGTAGTTTCATTGATCCAACCAACATGGTCCATATGCATTTTAAGGAAAATTCCACTCTTTCATATCCACAGTGGACCACTGCACCAATTCCGTGTAATTTAACACCTTCTACACCAGATAAATGATCCCAATTTCCAACAAGAAACAAAATCCGGAACCGATCCATCACATTACATATAGAGCAATGTGTACATATAAAGGAAAATTTTCAATTAATTCTTTAGTGGAAGGAACTCAAAAAACTGGTGAGGACCCAAGTTTGCATTCATGGCTGCAGCAACTGATATCTCAGTCTCTTTCTCGTTGGTGATCATATCATTACCATCATCAGCGCAGCTGTGAAGAGGAAAGAGTTGAAGGGTTTGAGACTCATCACAACAACCATCTTCTTCATTGATTCCATTACTGTTATTGAAGTGCATATAACCATGTCCGTTTTCTCTGTAAGGTGCTATGAAGATGTCGAAGTCACGGGTCTTAATGAGCTTTTGGTCCATTGTTCTTATCGTTGCTGCTTGTGTTGTAGCTGTTCTTGTTGCTTTAGTGGCCGCTGTTGTAATAGAAGTAGTAGTAGCAGCAGCAGTACTAGTGGTAGTGTTTATGAGGTGGTGGGTGAGATATGGACAAGGAAACTGCATCATCTGCCACGTGGCATTCCTTTCAATAAAGCTCTTCCTCTGCTGCAGTTCTCTTTCATCTAATTGGACCCCAACTACTCCTGCTTTCGTTGCCCTTTGTATTGAAGCAGATTCCTGGAATTTATTAATCACCCCATGCAGAGTAATCAATAGGAATGATGATCCTAATTTTCTTACAATCTTTCCTTTTATGATATGACTAAAGTAATCAAGGCCTTATGTTTTTTTATTTTGAGGTGTGTATTTCATAGGAATAAATTGCGTGCCCATGTATCACAATACTGACCTAAATGTCATGAGAACATAATAAGCACAGGACCCAACGAGATCCAGCAAGTTTTACAAACAGCAGACCCGACAAAAAGGAAGGAAAGCAGCTTTTAAACCCTTTTCATTTCCCAACAAGGCTACCTTTTCTCTTCCCTGCATGTTTATATGTCTTCCCTTCCATTGTTCACTTTTTTTAAAAATTTTATTTTACGTTCATCATATAATAAAACCTTAAAAAAGATTTGAACTTGGTAATCATAAGGTCCTTATCAAAGCTTAATAGTTTTTTTTCTTTTTAATATAAAAACATGTGGGGAATCTGAGGTCGAAAAGGGAGGGGTCTTAGTCTATGGAGAAAGACAAAGAATGGACCTCTGCGAATGTACTGCAGTTTGTAGAGGGTGCCCAGTTCTTGGTCTGTTCACCTTCATAGCTTGTCCTACTTGCCCCTGTAGACAAAAAGAAAAACAAAAAGAATGCAACTTTACATTCCGAAAACAAACAAATGTAGTGCTAAAAAGCAATACATCAAACATGTCTAACTAACAACAAAATGGAATAATTGAAGAAAAGCCACACAGACCAAAACACCTTTCTCTTTTTCGAGGCGAAGATTTGGAATAACTAAGCTATGGTACTAGAAAAAAGGGTTTTGTTGTTTACCCGATTCTTTCATTTCTATGATTTCAATATTGTCACTGCGTTGTTGCTGCTGATCTTCAGGACCAGATTCCATCTGACGACGGCGTTTTTGCCTCTCTCTTGCTTTGTGATTCTGGAACCAGTAGAAAACGTTCTTCCCTTCTATTTTCCCATATCTTCGAAGCTGTGCAGTGATGTGTTGAATCTCATCAGCTGATGGAGTTCTTATCCCTCGTCTGTATAATTCTTCAAGGGTTCTGAGCTGCTCTGGTGTTGGATTCCATCTCGAGCTCACGACCAGTGGTTGTGTGTTATAATCTTTTTTCCCTTGATCAGACACTGCTGCTGCAATGTGACAATGCGAAATGAAAAGAAAACTACAATCCTGAGATAGATTCATAGGAACTCAATCCAGCGCAGAGAGATAAACAAGAAATATGCATACCCAGATGATGGTTTAGTGAGAAGAAATCAGTGCCATGAAGACGGCCGAGGCGGGGAGGGCTAGCAGATGAAGTGTTGTTGGTACAAGGCATTGGCCTTGGCACGAGAGGTCTCAGCTTCCTGCCATTGAAGTTATCGGACATGTTGAAGTCACCACCATCGCTATAGCCCATCATCCACATTTTGATAGGAATCAAGAAAAGGATTTTGTTTCACTTTGAGGTGTCAATATAAAAGTGTTGATGTGAAAAGAGGATCAGCATGTAGAGCAGTGGGTGTTATAGCATTTAGCATAAATGGAGAAGTAAAGGGAGGTTGTTTGATAGATGTTTCAGTCTCTTTTCATCTTTATCTCTCTCCTTTTACCTTGGAGGGAAATGGGAGTTGAGGTGATAGGGGCTGAATATGTTGAAGGAACAGGAATGGAGAGCATGCAAGGGAATAGTATGGAGGTGATTGAAAATGGCAAGTCCCTACCTTTATAACATAGGGTAATAGATGATGCTCCTATACAGCATAACACTGATGCTAATAATAAAAGGTGTTCCTAGCTGAGAGATGAAACAGTAGTAGCATTTGAGGTTGAGTTCAGGACTTTAAAAAGAGAGGGGGATTGATCATTCTACACATCTAGATACAAGTGTGTGT
>JAOXYD010000006.1:13484096-13497448 GCA_028565735.1 Pinacopodium congolense
TTCTCACCACACAAATATAAATGCTATTTACTGTAGAAATCAACAATAAAAAATGAAGCTAAGCTGCAAGCAAGTTAAGGACAATTAGTTTGGTATCACTCCTTTTCTTGTAATTTTTTATTTTTATTTTTAATTTCATTCTTTAATAAAAATATAAATCTATTTAGTTAATATTTATAACAAAAACATGAAAATAAAAATGTGCTTAGTCAAAATTTATGATTAAAAACTAATTTAATGACGATAATTAAATATAAAATAAATTCAAATTCTTATAATAAAATACTCTTATACATATAGATTAAAAATACATATTAATCAATAAATTGTACCAATTATTCAATATAAAAATCTATTTTTAAAATATATTTTCAAAATGTAAAAAAAATCTAATTTTTAAAATAGAAAATTAAAATAGAATGTAGTAAATAACTTGTTTAAATTTTTGTGTTTAAAAATAAAATTTTGAAAAATAAAATAAAAATAATAATTAACAGACCCTCAATAAACAAAAGTTATCTCTATATATTTCATAATTTATAATGAACCAAAAAATTTTGTAACCGGGTTTGCTTTTCTATAAAGGGTAACTGATATAATTGCAGGAAGTTAAGTGCAATGGAAATTCTTAACACCATCCATTAATATTCTTTAAAGGATAATAGTTACATAAGTGATTAATCTTTTAAGATTTTTTTAGTTGAGTGATAAACCTTTTAAATTTTCAATTAAGTGATGAACATTTGAAAAGTAGATCAACTAAAGGAAAAACATTAACACCATTAATTATGGACTAATGAAGCTGACTCGTGGCCTAAAAATGACTAAAAAATCCAATTAAACCAACCCTGACCCATTACCTTTTCTTTTTTCACCCATTTACAATTACTAACCCTAGGTTTTATTTCTCGTTCTCTCTTCTTTGTCATCATCACCTATTCACAATGCTAATGTTGTGCCTTCGTAAACCACCTCACTCTCCTGCCAGGTCTCGCAGGTTTCAGGTGCATTTTATTTCCTCTTGTCTCGTCTTTCATCTGCTATATTCTCTCCTTTGTATCTAACTTCATTGAGCA
The DNA here is from genome assembly GCA_028565735.1 of Pinacopodium congolense. Classification (NCBI taxonomy): domain Eukaryota; kingdom Viridiplantae; phylum Streptophyta; class Magnoliopsida; order Malpighiales; family Erythroxylaceae; genus Pinacopodium; species Pinacopodium congolense. The sequence continues at coordinate 13,485,173 of JAOXYD010000006.1, forward strand.
TCTCTCTCTCCACAGCTATGTTGACTTTTACTAGCGATTACGCTTCGAGTCTCTCTGCCCTCAGTTCTCTTCTCTTCTACTATGCTTTCTTTAGATCCATCTTAAGGTTAGTCTGTTTCTTGTAAAGTTCCCATGCCCAATTTTGGGTATTTCTTATGATGGTCCCAACTTCATAGATTAAAATCAAATTAAATATTTGTTGTTCTTTCCTTTGCCTACTTCTTATGTTTTTTTCTTTTTGAATGCTATGCTAAACTATAAATATTGGTTCTTTAGTTTAGTAGTAATGATTTTTGCTTCTATTTGTTATAGTCATTGCACATTTAACTATGCATTTGTAAGCTTTAGTAAGAGGAGTTACAGGGTAGTTGGTTTGTGTTCAGAATACACAATGCACTTAATCTCTTAACACACATGATAAATCTACGTACCACATCGATCTCCTTATCAGGTGCTTGATTGGTTTAATTACTTGTGATTATATAATGACGAAGGTTGTATTTACAATATGATTATAATCCCTTCATGAGCAGTCCAAATAAATTGCAGGCTATGTTGATTTTGGATTGTTAATAATAGTTAAATGAGATTTTAAAATAATGATGTTCACTTCCTTTGTAACTAAATAATAACTCGAAACTCTAAGCTAGCAAAACGATGGGTCAAATTACAGAAGCAAAGTCAGCGATTCCGTTGTTCTGGGGTACTTGGTGTAATCCAGACTTTGGGGAGCAAAATGAATCTTGGAAGGCGCTTTATTTCCTGTACTAGACATGAAGTGAGATGTGTTTTGGTTTTGTGGCTATATGCATTTATAATGTTGTTAATTGTGCTTATTGGTTATATTACTTGTTCTATTTTAGTGTGGAGGTTATTTGTTTTTTAAGTGGGTCAACCTACAATGTGTGATAGAGCTTTGAGCATTATCCTTAGTTTATTGAAGAAGGTAAACAAGTTGGAAGAAGAAAGAAAGAGGCTAAAAGTCAAAATTAAAGTTTTTTTTTTTGTAATTGTAGTAAAAAATTGCTATTAGTTGGTGAAGACATAAAACCTCAGTGTTTACTTGTTTTGGCGATTATCATTAGCTGAATTTTATAGTTACATTTTTCACCAGAATCAAAATTACATTAATGAAATATATTCTTACGTGTTATTCATCCTAGTTATATGGAATGGTACATACATATATAAACAAGCATAATTGACTCTACATATTTTGCCTATGTTATTAGTTGGGAAAAGATCTATTCTTGCAAAATTGCACGAATTTGATTGAACATTTAGAAATAACAGCTTTTCTTCCACCATCTAATTACATATCATGTAAAGTACAAAAAATTCAAGTGCATTATTGTTGAAGGAGAAATTCATGTGGTAGAAAATTCCTGCTTTTACTACATGTAATGCATGAGGTACTAGGAGCCAAAAGCATGCTCAACAATAAGTCTAGAAGCATGATGGCAAAGGACCATAGTTTAAACCTCAAAAAGATTCTTTAATGTTTTCCATGATTTATCATTGAAGCTTTCCATTTAATGGATGAATTAAGCTTAGATATGTAAACTTGGAAATTTTATGTTTTCAGTTTGTAATGCATGAGGTTGATTCAGTAGTAGCTTAAAAAACATGGAAAGAAACACTTAATTGTAGTTAAAAAGAAATTGACAATTCAGCCTTCCTAACAAAATATGTTTTACAGACTATGGTATTATAGAGAGACCAAGTGATATGTGAGCATATTGCCTAATTACCAAGTTACAAATTTTTAAGAAAAATGAGTTGTCCCAACTTATGAACATGGAATAATTAGGTAAAAAGGGCCATGATAAGTAAAAGCTTTTTGTTAAAATTTTTAAAAAATTCCATGTTGATATATGAACCTATATATATAAGCACAGAGTTTTAGGAGTATCAATTGGAAAACTACTAGATAAGTTATTGAAATTTAGAGTTAATTTAAGTCAGCAAACAGATGAACTTGACATTCTTTTGTCAGTTGTTCATTTCTTCATAATGTCCTCATCAATTTTCCTCCTTCCTTCCTAAACAAATGAGCTTGAAATCCTTTTATCAACTATTCATTTCTTCATAATTTCTTTACTTTCAATGATTAATTTTACAAATTTAGGTCAAATTTCCACTTGTCCATCTAACTGCTATGCAAAAGAATTAAATTCACTCATCCTCCATTTCCCCTACATTTCTTTGTCTAGGGAACTTATCCACACTATGGATAACAAATATGAGATGACAACAATCATGCATAGAACCGTTAAAAGACCAACCAGGTATGGCAAAAATAACCAATAACAAATTCAGTTAATATGTTAAAAAGATGTAATCTAAAATCTATGAACCTGAAGTTACAAAGATCAAAAGAAGAGGTGTCTCACAACCATTATGCAATCTTATAGAAACAAGGTTAAATATTTATGAAATCAGTGGCGACATAATGGTTGAAAGGATACAATGCCAATATTCAGTTCCAACATGTTCAAATAGCTATGTGGCTTTTTTGTCAGCTCATAACAGATTCTAACATTTAATAGCAAATATGTGCTAAAAATATTCTTCCTCATTCACAAACTATAATTTGAAATAATTTATCGATTCACAAGTCATATGAAACGAAACACATAATCAAAAGAATTCATTAATCGCTAATGAAAAAGATACAGTGTCATTGTTATACGTTAGTAAGTCATAAAACCTATCATTAAGTAAGTCTTTACATTAGTCAACACAAAATATATAATCAACTGTCCATCTAAAAAAATCAAAAAACAATGTCCTTACTCTCAAATTGATCTTCATGCTACTCTCTTTCTTGTCGTCTTCATCATTGCATTTGTTTCCTCCAGACCAAAAATAGAATAAAAGTTACATTAAATTTTGATGTTTGTTAAAATCTTGATGTTTTAGGACTAATCTACATACCTATAACCTTTCTCGAGTTATAACCTATCTCCTTGCCATTGGTTGGGGTGCCTACAAAACCCTAAATCCATGCATTGCTCTCTTCCTTTCATATCTCTTTGAATTAGTTTGCCAAGTTAATGCAACTTCAATAAAATAACTTGCTTAAAGATCACCTGTAACCTGCATTAAGAAAAAATTAATCAGTATATAACAAAAAGAACATGTTAAAATGGCATACATTACAAAAAGAATATGTTAACAAACAAAATACTGGCAAAGAGGTTGAAATTTCTTATGACACACCTTTAACTAAATATGTTCTTTTGATATGTCCTTATTGGAGGCATATTAAAAAAATCATCTTCATTCCTCTATGTGTCACCTTGTTCCCTGTGGTGGAATTCTCCCATTCCTCATTTCTTTTATTTTTCCTTGGCCTGCCTAGCATTCTCCTAAATATTGGTGGCAATCGTTATTGAAATTGTGTTTTTAGCCAAAATTTATTTATTTATACTAGATCCATCATAAATAAATAAGCTTGTAAATACTTTTATTTCAAATACCAGCGCGATACATATTTTACAGGCTCTTCATTATTACATAGAATCACAGCAATTGCACATAAGCATGGAATTCCTGATACATCCCAGCTTTTACAATTACAGGTCTTATATCTTAAGTATACTACATGCTTGACTCTTCTAAATGTCACCTCAAATCCACCATTACCAATACCATCTACATCACAATAAACACTAAACTCCTTACTAACAACCAACTTATTTTTTATTCTGGGACCAATGTCACCTCTCCACTGGCTAGCATTGTCCTTGTTTTTAACCAACCTTTTCATGACATGTACTTTAATTTTCTCAAGCATTGTGAGGATTTTCTTCATACAAGCTTCAATTATACTATCATTAAATGCCTCACAAAGATTGTTATCCACAATATCACATTTAAATGAAGTGTCAAAATATGCTCTATACCATCTTTCCTTTGAGATTCTTAAAAAATCCTTAAGAGTATCTTATAACTCTTCTTCCAACTCATTCAAACATGATAATAATTTAAGTTCGTTTGATGACTTACAACATTGCTAGAAAATCCTTTCCATCATCAAACCCTTGTGATTCCTCTTTCTCTAGTTAGTGAACATAGGTCTTACGCAATATCTAATTTCAACCTTTGGAAGATACCTCCCTAGTGCCTCCATATGTCCCTATAAAAATTCATCAACAAAAAAAATTAGATGACACTTATTATAACTATATTAGATTTATAAAAGCAAATATAGTCAGAACTATACCTTTTGTTGGTTGGTAATCATAGCCTAGCCATCACCATTTTTAAGTTTTAAATCTTTCTTTAACAACTTCAAAAACCAACTTCAAGTCTCTGTTGTTTCATTATGAACCATAGCCCATGCCACTAGGTACATTTGATTATTCTCATCTCTCATAACAACTATTAATATCTCTCATTTTACAATTCCTTTAAGAAAAAAACTGTCTAAACTTATCAACCAGCTAAAACCAACTAAAAAACCCTTCTTGTAACAATCAAACCATACATAAATTCTGTCAAAAAATGGTTAAAAATCATCTCCAAGTGAGGGTCTCTCAATAACCAATTCAACTGTGCTACTAGGATTTTACCCAAAAAATTATGTTCGATAATCATAAAGCTTCCCATATTCCTCTCTAACACTACCCAGCATTTCCTCTACAACTATTCTTAACAAATTTCCTCAAATCCATTAGCTTTAAAGTAGTGAGACCAGGGAGATCTTTATAGTAATTCTTCGCAAGACACTTTAAACCAACACTCCCATTTGAAAAGGCAACATTATATATGTGCTTTTGCTTGAACATTCTTACGTAATACATAGAAAAATATCAGTCAGACCATAATACCAAAGATACATAAAGCACTAAAAACTTATAAATTAGACATACTTACTTGAAAGCTATCCAATTCTCTAATGAAGCTAATAAAAATGTACTACTTGCAGTACCATTTTGCAATCTCCAAGGATTTTATATTCCTCGAGAATATAGACTCTCTTCTTTCTTCAACAGCCAACTTATACAATACTTCCTTGAATTGTGTAGATTTATTAAATATCATACCAATCTCAATCTGAATATGTTTCTTATGAGGATTCAACCTTGGAAACTTTGAATTATGTCTTAAGTCCTCATTTTAATCTGAACCACCTTGTTCTTCAAAACTATAATCGTCATCAGATTTAAAATAATTTGCCATATTTTCATCTTCAATATTTTTCTCACCATTATCATCTCTATCATTACCTACAGCTCTTTAACATTCCCCTGTTTCACCAAAGGCTTGCACATATGTATCTCGATTCCTTTTTTTTTTTAGTTTTCCCTTTTTAAAAGTAACAACTAAATCCCTGGACGCTTCCAACTCCATCATCTATACCCGAATCAAAGTCCTCTCTAATCCTAAAATCAATAAACACATTTCCTCCTTCTCTTCTACATTTACTTCAATGTCACTTACAACACCAACTTCTAAATCAACTACACCTTCATTCCTGTCATGTATAACAATTGATTGAGTCAAGTTGCTGGGAAGATCCTTGGAAATAATAGTAATTACTTCATCATAATACTTAACTCTAACTCCAACTCCATCTTCAACATTTACATGTTCACTTATATCAAGCAAATTGGATCCATGGTTAACATGAACCTCTATCACCTTATGTGGCAATTATCCCACATACTGTCACCACATCTACACCACTATTTCTTAACTCTAATAATCCATCCTTCAAACTACTACCTAGTACCTTATACATAAATTGATTTGCTTTGTGCCCTTTCACATCCTCAACAAGCATCCTCTCAAGGTACCAATAGAAAAACATATCTACATCAAGGACCTAGTTCTCAACCTCTCCACTTACATACTTTACTTCTTCAACATATACAAACTTTCCACTATAGAATATGGTCAATTTTCCATCCCAACTATCCATCTCCATTAGCTTACAAACAAATTTCAATGTTAGATTAGATTAATCATAAAAGCACTGAAAGGCATTGTTTTATTTCAATTGAATGAAATTCGGAATAAAAATTGAATCTATTTGCACTAACAAATATCAAATATGCAAAGTATATTAGAATGTAAAAGTTTATGAAATTTTGAGACACAATCATATATATATAAAGAGTGGTATCTGATAGAATTCTATGTATTCGTTTAGCTGAAATTAAAGAATTAAAGATTGGATTTTTAACTCATACATATGACCTTATTAGGTCACATATAATCATAAAAATAGATCCTAACTACACTATATGTGTTTTTTTAAGACAAGATTATATTGAAAGCAAAGAATACTATACAACTAAGGTATTAAGTTTTTAGACCCTTCTGTTAGTTCTCCAGTGTGGTAATTTCTATCCTCAAACCTTTGGCAAGAATGTTGTTGACTGGTTTTAGACAGACAAAGCTTAGGTATTAAAAGTAAAACTACAGGTAAGTGCTGTTAGCAATAAAATTATAAACTTCCATCCAATTTGTAGAAATAAGGGGACAATGGAAATAGATAGCAGACAAGAGAAGTGGGGATTATCAAAATGGAGAATTATTGAATTTTGCATGTTTTGAAAGATGACACTAACCTAATAAGTAATTTCTAATCATCTTCAACACTTATCATATCTTCAATATGTAATAAGACCATAAAATGCATATACTATTTTGAATTTACAAATGAGTTGAGTTTGATGAGGAAATTTTGAATCTTTTGTATACACAATTTTAATACCAAGGATGATATGCTTGTTTGAGATCGTTTAACACATTTTCAAGTGGAGAACATAATGAAGGTATTATTTAGAGATGAAACCTTAAAAATTGTTCCTGATTAGACTTACTATAACTGAATGCATTCTGCACATTAAGAAGCCATAACTTTTAACTTTTAAGTGCAAAAAATGAAAAGAGTAATAATATTTGGCTTTAATTCATACAATATTTAAATAAGATCTATGTTTTTACATAGATAGAGTGGGTGATTTAACATATGCAACCTTGAAAAAGTGGGTGAAGAAAGATTGGTCATTCGTACCTAGTAACCTCAAGACAATTACATAGAGACTAGAAGAGAATTGAGGAGAACAAGACACCAGAGACAGCAAACGAGGGAGAGAGAGTCGTAACGTAAAGTTAGATGTGAAGGGAGAAGATAAGAGACGGAAAATGAGAGAAGGGACGAGAAAACATACCTAGCTAGCGATTGAGAGGATTTCGACTGCATAGACAACAAAATCCAAGAGACGAGACATGAGTTATAATCACTTGCAAGAGTGAGAGAAAATTGATGAAAGAGAGATGTCAAATGCCATGTGATAAGTTAGTAGCTGAAGAACGATATAAGAGGGGGGGGGGGAGCACCTAAATCTAGCATGACCTAGCCGGAGAACATTTAAGGTAGGGATGACAATGGCAAAGAAGAGAGAACGAGACATAAAACCCGGGGTTAGTAATTGTGAATGGGTGAAAAATAAGGATAACGGATCAAGGTTATGAAACGGGTTGGGTAAGGTTTAATTGGGTTTTTTAGCCATTTTTAGGCTACGTGTCAGCTTCATCAATCCATAATTAATGGCATTAATGTTTTTTTTAGTTGATTTATTTTTTCAAGCGTTCATCATTTAATTGAAAATTTTAAAAGGTTTATAACTCAATTAAAAAATTTTTAAAAAGATACTCGCTTATGTAAGTATTATCCCTATTCTTTAATGCAATTGCTTGCAGTAATAGTGGCATTCATGCTCATTGCTTCGCATTCTACATACAAATACCAAGCTATTGAGGCTTATTTTTTCCTTTGAAAGTGTTTAAAATCAAAATTGTGAATACAAGATATATTTCATAAGTTTTTTTTACATAATTAGAGGTCGTAATTTCATACAATCAATTCTATGGAAATTTCAAAATATTATAATTTTAATACAAAAGAATTTTTTAATTATACAAGATTTAATTTGAAAGGAAGAAGGTGAGAGTAATTTTTGTAAATGATGATTTAAAGATTTTAAAATTAAATAAATATTTTACATATATATATAAAGAAAGGCAATACTAATATATATTTCTAATTGGAATATACTATATAATTATTGAGAATTTAAAATATCAAAAAATCATTAAAAATGATTTTGGTATGAAAATTTTGTTGATTTTTATTTTGAAAATTCAATATTTTCTTTTCTTTAAGTTTCTTCGATATAGATGTAATATAAAATCTAAATGATGCATTTCATACTCTCTTTTCCTTTTTATTTTGTTAATATCATCTCTTTCACGAAATATTAATCATAGCTAAACAAAAATTATACAATAATACTAAACTAAGACCTATATTTAAAAATTCTACTTCTAAACATAAGCAAAATTCTCTAATCATTGAACTTCTATGCATAATTCTACTGCTTATAGATAAGAATTTTTCAGTTGCTGTAACACTTTCCATAACTTAATCCATAATTAAGGTCACAATTCATTATAAATCACAATTTAAACCACAATTATCATAAATCTTTTCATAAAATATAATTAATCAACATAAATCTCATTTAAGCTATAAATTAGACCAAAATTATCTACAAAACACAGTTAATCAAAATAAACCTCAATAACTCCGAAAACAATATCTATCAATCTTATACATTTGTCTGTACCTATATATATCTAAATTAGTGTTCCAAAAATATAATTAAGAAACATAAATATCATTAATACTGACACCATACCTATCAATCATCAAAGTTAATCAGCTATACATAAGTATAAGCCTCATTAATCCAGGAATCATAACTATTTGTCATAAAATTTGTCTAAACATAGATATTCATTGCAAAGTGCAATCATAAATCTCATTAATATCAAAATAGTATCCATTTGTTACAAAATTCAATCTACGCACATGCATCTCAATCCCAAAATATAACCCTCAAAAGTATGGACAATAAAACAAATGTTAAACCACTGCATAAAATTACTGTACTACTGGCCTTAACTAACTTTTTAAAATCAGTCGCGAACATTGAGATTATCGGCAATTTCTCGATCGCCTAAAAAATATAATGACAAGGGATGATCAATAAGGGTCAACTAAATGTACCCTTATATCTCAATAACTCTCATAAAATAGAAAGATTTGATAATGATATAAATACAAAAAGCAATACTCAAATGCATAATCTTTATTCAATATGTCATAAACGCTCATCAAATGTACACAAATTTATTATTATTATTGCCATTTATGTTATAATTCCAATTATTATTTTATTTGCCCCCTGGTTAACCTAGTAAACTTACTTCTAATGGTCTGTCGACTTATCTCATCCTTAATATCTCACTATGTGAAAATATAATCATAAGTATAAATATCGACATATAGTACCTCTCCCACTCAATCTCATCTGGACAATATCACTTCGATACTTAGCTATCAGCACAGGGATACCCCAGACTCAAGATATTTTGGTACCACTTTGGTACCTATCTATTAGCATAGGACATCCTGGGGACTCATGATGCCTTGGTACCTGCTATACGCATAGGTACTTAACCACATCTCACTCATATCTCAACATCTCATCAAATCATCGAATATAGAATGTTCTAAATAAGCCACAATTTCAATACTTATATGAACTCAATCCAATGTTATCCAATCCCTATCTCTTTTTACAAAATAAATTCTTCAACTTTAAATTAATCTTAATCACACACATAATGCATAGATGAAATTATATTCTCAAGTGGTACATATCACGATGCACGTAACAACACAAATATAAGAATTCACATTTTCTTTATCAATTAATTATTTAATTATTTCCAAAACTCATATATTTCAAAAATATACATTTTTAGTTATTAATTATGTATTTTGGTCATAATTCACATAAAATATATAAGACATACATTTTCAAGAAATAATATTCACAATTTGTATGTAACATACAATTATAAGAGTACAATCTAAGGTTAACCTTACTTGATTTACCAAAACAATTATTTCGTTACATCCAATATACTCTCTAAATCATCTTCAAGACCTAATTATTTTTAGAATTTTATTAGGCTCAATTTAGAAAAATATTGTTAGTGTCTTGATTTTCGATCTTTTCATGTGTTAAATTTTTTTGATTTGGAGGTTTGAAGTTGTACTTGATGCAAATTAATCTTGTTTTATATTAAGGTGTATTTTGGAATCAAATGAAAAAATTGTAGAAATTTTAGGATAAAAAGAATTGAAATAGGCATTAGAGTTGATCAGACATGGCCTCGTGTAGTGATAATCACATGACAGTTAACAGTAAAACTTTTGGATATTTTATTTTGGCTTTGACCCTACATATGATGGCTAAAACAAAAGAAGGGGATTTTTCTAGTTGATTGGATTTTTGAAAGAAAGAAATAATTTTGAAGAAAAGAAAATTTAAAAAAAAAAGAGAAAAGAAAAGCACTAAAAGGATGTGATCTGGACAAGAGGCCAAAAAGGGTAGACCCGTCTAAGCAAAAGAGAGAGAGAGAGAAAAACATAGGGGATTAAAAGGTTGGTGGCGAAAAGGAAAAATAAAGGGTTAATGGCTAATAAGAAAAAAGGAGAGTAGAGTTGCATAAAAGAGGAGGCGTTCTAGATAGAAAAGAAGAAGAAATCAAGAAGTTTGAGAGTTGTCAAGAAAAAACTTCAAACGTGGAAAACAAATCTGCAGAAAAAACAAAGAGAAGATTTCGATCAACTAATCTTTATTTCTTAATTGTCGAAATTCTAGTTACTGAACTTTGAATATTGTAAGACATTTGTTCTTCATTTGAATTAATTATTGTTCTAGGTTATTATTTGATTACTTGATTTTGTAGTTAGGTGCACAACTAGTATGTGATTTTATTCAATCAATTGTTAAATTAAACAAGTTGACATTCAATTCTTTTAATTAAAGGTAGCAACTGGTATTTTTGTCTACTACATTAGAGACATGATTCTAAAAAATAATTTTCTACATTAAATATACATTGTATGTACGTTGTCTAGTTGCATTGATCTTCTTGATTCGTAAAGCTATTAATTAATTAAATTTGAGTGTTAATAAGTGTTAATTAGAATATATATTTTAGTTAATTAAATAAGAGAAGATAGGTAAAAAAAATTACCACGAAAAATAGTTAAATAATAAATTAATTATTTTTATTGTCGATGATTAACACAAGTTCAATAACGAATGAGACAGGAAACCAATATTTATTATTATTAATTTTTTTAATTTTCATTGTTTGGCCATTATTTATTTTTCAATTTAATATTTCAGTTAAATTATGTTTAATTAACAATTTAAAACCCCCATTTTTTTTTACGTAACTACTAACGTCAGAATGCCTCATGAGAATGATCCCTACTCTCCACTACTATATTAATTCGTGTTGTACGAAGTTGCTTTCTTTTTATATTTGGTTGCATGTGAAATCATTCATTAAATTTTGAGGCTTATGTTGGGGAGTTTTTGTCAGTTTATGTAAATTACGCATTCTAATCGATTTGAAAATTTGTTGTATAATCCTAAGATGGAGAAAATAGCAAAGACATTAAAAAAGCAGGCGAAAGAAAGATGACAAGCACTAAGAGAGGAATGACAGAGAGAAAGGAACATGGCTACCAACCGCACTTTATGCTGGAGAGTTGGCACAATGTTTTTGTTGTTTTTTATGTTGCTTTTAATTTTGATTTTGTTGTTCTTTGTCATCTTATCTTTTTTTTATTCACAGCTTTTTCTAATTTTAAAAACTTCTAGCAACGATGGATCATTATCAGTATACTTTTAATGTTGATCTTTCTTATTATCATTATTCTAATAATGACTTGGAATTTCTTGCTACCTCTAGGTTAGAACAACAAGTGGTGAACCTCACATCTTTGTGGCACAAGCAAGGATGGATCAAGAAAAAGCTAAGGTATGTGATGATTGCTCATTTTTTAGTTATCCTATGTGTGCTATTACCACAACTAATCATACTTCTAATTTGTGCCTCCTACTCCACCATTGCCATCATAAGCTGATGGGATGTTCTTGGAAGAGATTGTACAAAGCTTGGTGATGTGTACTCTGTAATTCAGTAGGAAACGATGAGTCGTTTGAAGAACTTGGAATATCAAGCGAACCAATTGGTAGAAGTGATAGATAGCCTAGAAGCCCAAGTTTCCACAAGCATACTTAGCCAATCAAAGGGAGACCTTCGGGATGAGGTGTGTGACATTTCAACAGGAAGTGGAGAATAACTAGAGCACCCAAAAGAAAAGGA
>JAOXYD010000006.1:13497548-13516363 GCA_028565735.1 Pinacopodium congolense
CACTAAAACGACCCCTTGTTCATTAGAGAACGGCACACTTACATGGTGCTGTTAATGGGCAGAATCAAGAGGTTTTCTTCAAGTTTTTGCTCGAATCTTCATTTTTAAGATCCATTCTACAAATCAAACATATTAAGGCATTAATTAAAAATTTAAGCACTAAATTAAGGGTCACAATTCAACAAATTAACCATGAAAATCATATCAATTTGACCACTATCAAGTCTCGCACATCTCCTTTAGTATATAAGGAGAATTAGGACCGGGTGGAGCCTCACGCTGCTCTTCGTTTTCTAAATAACGCCATACCCCTTATACTCGCACAAACCCCATAACTTCAGGGTATTGATCTTGATCTGAGTATAACAACCCATATCTACTACCACCTTAGTATCAACATCAACTCTTACTACTTCAATGATCCTACTCGGTAAATTGGGGAAGCAAAAATTCTTGCTCAGCATGTGCATCCTCACCACTTCCCTCATGGAAGCATCTTCTAAAGAAGGTAGGCATCATCTATGAAGCATCTTGTAAAGAAAGTAGGCGTCACTAATCCTAACTTCATTCATCCCACTCACCCTAAAGACCATATTGCAACTCAGAAAATAAATAATAATACACTCCTTTACTCCTAACGGTGTGACAGAATAATGATCCTTCTTCTTAACTAACCTTTGGGCAACAATAGCATTAGCAACCGAAAATTTGAGATTCAAACCAAAGGAATATCCATAAAATGAATCACGTGCCCTAACATAAAAATTTCCTTCATCCAGCACATTAAAAATCCAGCAAGAAAAGCCTGAGTTAAATGAATAGGGGTACCTCGAATGAAATTGCAAATTTCTATCGTATCTTCCTCATTCTTTTCATCAATGTTTACAAAGAATTCGTGAAACAAATCATGGTAAATCAGTCCCACTAAGGTAAAAACTAGCTCCAAGCCCAGCAAACGAAAAGCACTTGAAACATCGAACTAAACCTCCAAGTTTGGATGAATGGGGCGCTCTATTAGGGGTGAAATTCATAGTGTTTTAAGTTGTTATTTGATATCAATTTACCACTATTTTAGTGTTTAAATGTTTCATTTATGTTTAGAATTAATTCAATTGCAATTTGTGTGAAGAATTGAAGATTATGTGGAAAAGATGCAAGAAGGTTATGTTTCTTTACCATTAACGACACCATGCATAGCCCATCATTGATGAACTGTAACCTACTGTTGAAGGATTCAAAAATTGCATACTAACAACGGGTTGTTTATCCTATAACGACGTTGTTATAAATAGGTGCAGATCACTATTAAAGGGCGTAGACACATTTTCTCAGTAGATTCTTCAACAATTGCCGCTTGTCTTCTTCCTCCACTTATAGTTGCTCTAACCCTATAAATAGAGGGCCTCTTCAGACGTTCCAAGCATCCAGATCTTGAGCAAAACCCATTAGTTCTAATTATTTTTCAAATCAAAGTAGTTTTTAGGTTGTTTTTATTTTCAATCTTTTGTAATTTGATATTTTCAAGTTGTTTGAAGTTCCAGTAACTGTAATCACGTAGTTCAGAGTTAGAATACCATCTGGGGATGTGATTAGTTCATTATAAACTCGTAATTTTGTGTATTATTGTTGTTAATTTTAATTAATAAAAATCTTGTTACTTAAGTTTTAATTATTATGTTCTTTGATTAATTGTTGTGCTTAATGTTTAATTTGAGTTAAGTTATCATGGTGAATCTATTTATGGATGGTTAATCGTTTTAATTCATGATTAATGCATGATTAGTGAGTTAATCTTTGTTTTTTGAATGATTAATACTTGTCTTAAACTTATCACTTTAGATATTACCATTAGATAATCTAGGATCCAATAGTTTCTACCTACGTTATTAGAAAAGTTAGTAAACAACGTGGTTTAAATTAATGAACTAACCAAAGATTGGTTAATCATGAGGGTGCTAGTCTTGGATTAGGATAATTTAGGACTAGACTTTCCGAACATTAAGCCAATTAAGTAAGTTTGAGGCATAACCAAATCCCAAGATAAGGCCAGTAGAGATAAGTCAGTATATTAACCATAACACTGCCTTGATTTTGTTAAGACCCTAGGTTAAGCATCAGTGATCCATCAATTGAATCATCAATCACCAAAACTGAACTAAATAAGTTAGGAAAAATAATTTGTAGCTCTTTTACAATAGATTGGTATCTTTTTAGGATTTTTTAGATTGGCTTTTACTTATTTATTTTCTTAAATCATAAAGCTAAGTGTTCTTTAGATAATTGTAATTTGATTGACATAGTACTTACATCATATAAACTTTCTCGTGGGATCGATACTCGGAGTCTTAATTATACTCCACTTTATTCCTTGATTCGACTGATACGTATGCTGAAATTTTCTTCTTGAATTAATTGTTAAATTGTGAATTAAAAGATAGATTAATTTGATCTAATTTCGTATGTGGCTAACCAATAATCAAGTTTTTGTCACCATTGTAGGGAAGTAAATTGTAAAATTAGAGATCTCGGTGTCAATTATTATAGAGGTTTTTTTATTTGTGTTTTTTGATTATTTAATGTTTTGTTTATCACTTTCTTTCTTTATTTTATTTTATTATCATCTTTGTATGTATAGAGAGTGGTCTTTTGGTGACTTCATTTAGTCATCAAGAAGATGTGGAGGAAGCAGGACCATTAGTATGATTACAAATGGTATAAGCCTTAAGTTGAATTTAAATGGGTTGATAATTGGACAAATCATTCCAAATCAATTCATTAAACCTGTACCCCCTGAGACTACTGAGTACCCAGATTACTCTTAGCTAAATCCATCTTATTTTGACTGACCTTCATCCATTTTTGATTAAAAGTCTTTTGAGTGCTTAGATGAGGAATAACCCTCTAATTGGATGGATCACCAAGATTATTTTTGACTTAATAAGGCTACATTTGAAAACTCTTTAGCTAGTGAACCTGAGCCTGAGCCTGATATAAGAACCCAGGAGGAAATTTTAGCGTTAGTTAAGGAACTTGATGGTGTAGAGTCAAATGAGTTAATAGATAGTGGTAAGCCTATACTACCTTTAGGTGATATTATGTTGGAAGCTGTTGAACTTGAAAGTGATAATCAGGCTACTGGGTGCATAACTGATAATGTTTTTTGTAAGGAGCTTGCAATTTAATTAAGGGAACATGTTAAGGGTTTGAAGGAGTCCAAGGTAGCATTTAGGAGCATAGATTTCAAAGGTATTTCATTTTTTAATTTTAGAGTAGAAGTTGAGTAATTAGAATTTTTACCAAGATGATTTGTTAAGGGTGTGATTTATGAACTCATGACCTTTATAAATTGTATAGGAACCCTTCTGAAATTGGATTATCATCATTCAAAGGATGTGGATGAGAAGTTAGGTGTTGGACCAAAGCTTAGGTTAAAAATTCCCTAACTCTAAGGTCCAACTAAAATCCCTTAAATAAGGGCTTTTTGGGAGGCAACCGAACCGTAGAAGTAGGATTTCATATGCTTTCAATAAAATCATAAGCTTTTTTCATGCTTTTGATGTGTTTTCTTTTAGTGTGTTTTGGTATGTTTGCTTTTAGTTTATGTGTTTCTTCTATTCCGAGGGCTTTGATATTTTGTCCTTCATTTTCATATAGCTATAATTCACATTAATGGAGATCTTTCACAATCACATATTTGTCTAACTGTATTCGTTTCCTTTCTCTCCCATTTTATGCTTATTTGTTCATTTATAAACATTAGGGACAACATTCAATTTAAGTGTGGGGGGAGGATATGTTAGTTAAGCACACTTGAGTATTTATTGTCTTATAGCATATCAATTTATCGATTTTCTTTTATTGGTCTATAATTTGTTTAAAATTTTTCGATTTTCATGCTTATTACTTTCCATGTTTTCTTTTTAATTTAGATTTTTTTACATTTTTAAATGTTATATTATTAATTGTGATTATTAATAACTAAGTGCTTTTAACTCATTTCATAATTTGGGTAACAAATACCTGATGATTAAAATGATGTTCCA
This sequence comes from Pinacopodium congolense, assembly GCA_028565735.1. Lineage (NCBI taxonomy): Eukaryota > Viridiplantae > Streptophyta > Magnoliopsida > Malpighiales > Erythroxylaceae > Pinacopodium > Pinacopodium congolense. The sequence goes on from JAOXYD010000006.1 coordinate 13,501,592, forward strand.
CATATAAAATGCAACTTAGTGAGTAATTTTATAACTTCTTTTCAAACACTTTTATCATTAGAATAAATAAATAAATAAATAACTTAGGGAATTAAATAAGTGAGTAGAATTCACTTCGCTAATTTCTAATATTATACATATATGTATATAAAAAAGGGGAAAGAGAGAAAAATAAACTAAAATAAAAAGAAAAAAGAAAAAAAAGAAAAAGAAAAAGAAAAAAACAATATGTATATAAGATTGAAGTTATGAGTGATGCTTATTGCTAGTTGATTCGACGTAATTCAATTAAGTAACCGGGGGTTGTTCATGACAAAATATTCACCATCGCGTCAAAATATTGAGTTACTTCTCAATTAATTTTCTCATATATTTAATTAATTACTTATTTAAATAAATTATTAAATACATAATGTGAAATTGTTTTGAAAGTTGATGCATTACATTCATTTTATTTGACTTTTACATGTGGAATTGATTTTTGTGATTTAGGTTGAAGGTTGAAAAAGGATGAAATGATTTAAATGTATTTGCGAACTGATATGATTATTTGATTATATAATATTTCAATAAGTCATTATTTTTTAAAGATGGAGAAGAAATTTTCAATAATGATGTTTTTCATCTTGAATTAATTTTCCTATAACTATATACTAGTTTGAGAATGTTAAAGGATTGGTCTGCTTGAGGACAAGCAAAAAGACTTAAGTGTGGGGGAGTTATTAGGGGTGAAATTCATAGTGTTTTTAGTTTTTATTTGATGTCAATTTACACTTATTTTAGCATTTAAATGTTTAATTTATGTTTAGAATTAATTCATTTGCAGTTTGATGTGAAGAATTGAAGATTAGGTGGAAAGGATGCAAGAAGATTATGTTTCTAAACTATTAACGGCACCTTACATAGCCCACCATTCAAGGAGTCAAAAACTACATATTAACGACACCATTGTAGATTGCTACAGACCATCTCTGAAGGGTGCAGACACGTTTTCTAAGTAGATTCTTCAAAATTTGCGACTTATCTTCTTCCTCCACTTGTAGCTACTGGAACCCTATAAATATAGATCCTTTCCAGACATTCCAAGCATCCAGATCTAGAGCAAAACACATTAGTTCTAGTTAGTTTTCAGATCAAAGTACTTTTTAGGTTGCTTTTATTTTCGATCTTTTTAATTTGAGATTTTTGTTGATTCACAAAACAAATAACGAGTTTTACGCTCAAAACCACAAGTATATGGGTCGTACTTGTAGTAAAGAACAGATATCAATCCACGAGAATTGTATCTAGACACCCTATCAATTTGGTTTACACTTTGTTCAAAAACTTGATTTAAACAAATTAAATAGAAATAAATAAGTAAAACGCAAACAATTTTTGAAGCAACAGCAAGCAAAACAACCAATCACCAACATTGCAAACTAAAATTCGGAGAAAATCAAGATTTAAGAAGAGGATTTGTTGTTATCCTTATTTGTTTCCCTTTGGTTTAATTGATATAATTAATGTTTGGCCCAAGATTTCCTAGCTACCCTCTCTCAAGTTGTAATTAAATGTCACAAATTAAATAATCTAGCATTAACTTTGGGATCTCTCGATATGCAAAGCCTTTCCTAAACATTTTACTAGATATAAAGCTATCCTATAGGCAGTATGTTAATTTATCGAAATCTCGTCCTAATAAATCAATACCTTGTTATCTGTATGTCTACTAAATGCCAACTCACGTTGTACATCTAACACAAATTACCCAAATCACTCTCTCGATTTGTTTTAGGGTTTAAGCTCAATAAACAACACAAATATTCCTAAAATTAAATCAACAACCAAAGGATCGCAATTAATTCAAATAAGAAATCCTAAAAATATTTTAGCCACTCATAATAGAAATAAATTTAATCGAGTCTATATTTTCCAAAATTTCTAATATAATAAAAATAAAAAATGAAATAAATAAAATAAAATAAAATAAATATAAAAAGAAAATAAAGAGGAGAAATATAGAACTCTTGAAGTATTGGGTAGTTGTTGTAGTTTTTATCTAGCTTGGTCTCCAATTTTTGTCCATCCTCTGTGTATGCGTTCTTCTCTCTTTGCTTGCCTGCTGCTTATGCCTTGTATTTTGTTGTCTGAAGTTCATTTTTTTACATTTGCTGTCAATCTCCTTGTTTCTGTGTGTCGCTCTCTCTGTGTTCAAATTGTCTGCATCTCCTCTCTGAATTAATTTTGTCTGCCTCTTATTTCTACTGTCTTTGCTTTGTCTCTAAGACTGCTGGGATTGCAGTAGAGGGCATGGTGCAGGTGAAGGAGGGAGCCTAGTCCAATAGACGCAGGAGGAGGAGGGAGCTTGGTCCTGTAGGTGTAGCCAAGGCGGGCAGTTGTAGGCACGGGTCTGGTCTAGCAACAGTGCAGGCTGCGCGATCTAGTAGGCCCAGCTCAAGTGGGCAACTGCAACTAGTCCAAGCTCCATGTGCGCGAGCTCTCCATGCAGTACAACAGGCTCACAGGCGCAGGACCATACACGACAATCCAGCTCTCCATGCCAATAGGCTTAGCAGATGCACGGGTCAGTAGGTGCGGCTCGGGGCAAGTTCTAATTTTTATCTATATAAGCAACCTTTTATGCCTAGACAGCAACAGCAAATGGGGTAAAGTTCTGGTGAAAATAATTCCTTGGCCACGAATATTATGAACTTTTAGCAGAATACCTTGAAATTCTAATAACATACACAAGCCAGCATACAGAATCTTAAGACTCAAATGAGCCAAATGGCGATTGCTATAAATAGGTTGAAGGCATAAAATTCATGAAAAATTCCTTTCCAATATGAGGTGACCAAGAAGAAGAGTGCATGTGCTATTACACTCTGGAGTGTTAAGGAGTTAAAGGAACACACCCTAAAGGTTTCTAAGCAAGAGGTATAAGAAAAAGAAGAGAAAGATGCTTCAATGCAGCCCCAAGAGAAAAAGGAGGATGACTCTTGCATTGTCACGCCTAAGTTTAAGGTGTAACCCCCTTTTCCTAGTCGTTTTGCCAAGAAAAAGGAGGAGAAAGAGAAAGAAATTTTAGAAAATTTTCTCAAGATACAGGTAAATATTCCTTTAATTGATGCTATTAAACAAATTCCTTGTTATACTAAATTTCTTAAGAAACTTTGTACAACTAGAAGAAAGTTAAGTGGCAATGAAAATGTGCAATTGGGTGGGAATGTTTTAGCTATGCTTCAAAAGAAGTTACCTCCTAAGTGTCAAGATCTAGGTATGTTCACAATCTTTTGTAAAATAGGTAATCTAAAAATTGAGAAAGCATTGTTGGATTTAGGTGTGCCAATTAATGTTATGCCTTAATCTATTTATAAATCTTTAAATATAAGGCTTCTAAAAGAACTTAATTTTGTAATCCATCTTATTGATCAATCTACTGCCAATCCTAAGGGTGTTCTTGAGGACATCTTAGTTCAAGTTGATAATATGATTTTCCTTATTGATTTGTATGTCTTATAAATGGGCAATGAAGATTCATTAACTTCAGTCTTAATTTTATTAGGAAGACCATTTTTGAAACATCTAGAACAAAAATTGATGTTTATGATGGGTCTTTAACTATGAAATTTGATGGTGATGTGATTAAATTTAATATTTATGATGTTATGAAATTTCCTAATGGTGATCAATCTTTTGTTTCTATGAGCTTTCTTAATACTTTAGTGTAGGAAACATTTTGTTTAGATGGAATAAATAAATTATGGACTACATTGGAAAATAGCTTAGATATACATGAAGGACAAACATTAGCCGATTGTCTAGTCATTTATGATGAGTTGGATATAACTATCCAAATTTTAAAGAGGAGCAAATACTTGGAGGAAAATATATGTTTTCTAGAGCTAACTCAAAATAATACCAAGTTGTTTTCATCTCTTATATGGCTGCCAAAATTGGAGTTAAAGACTCTTCCAGGTAACTTAAAATATATGTTTTTAGGTGAGCATGAAACTCTTCTTGTTATTATTTAAAGTAAGTTGGCATCCTTACAGGAAAAACAATTACTTAGTATTTTGAAAAATCACAAAGATGCTTTTGGATGGATTGTGGCTGATTTGAAAGGGATTAGCCCATCAATTTGTATGTACCAAATTTTATTGGAAGATAGGGCTAAAGAAATAAGACAGGCCCAAAGATTATTAAACTCACCAATGATAGAGGTAGTTAAGAAGGAGATTTTGAAACTCCTTGATGATGGGTTAATTTATCTTATTTCAGACAATAAATGGTTAAGCCTGGTACATGTGATTCCTAAGAAAACTGGAGTCACTGTAGTTGTAAACGCTTAAAGTGAATTGGTACCCACCTGTGTGCAAAATGGGTTGAGGGTTTGTATAGATTACAAGAAGTCAAATTCTGTTACTTGCAAAGATCATTTTCCACTTCCTTTTTTAGACCAAATGCTTGAAAAACTTGTAGGAAAAACTCACTATTGTTGTTTAGATGATTATTCAGGTTATCATCAAATTTCAATTACACCAAAGGACCAAGACAAAATGACGTTCACATGTTCCTTTAATGCATTTGCATATCCAATAATGCCATTTGGATTATGTAACGCACCCATCACGTTTCAAAAGTGTATAGTAAGTATTTTCTTTGATTATGTGGAAGATTGCATTGAAGTTTTTATGGACGATTTTACGGTTTATGATGAGTCTTCTGATACTTGCTTGATTAACCTTGAGAAAGTTTTGAAACATTGAATTGAAACTAAATTGATTCTAAATTATTAAAAAATGTCATTTCATGGTTGATTAAGGGATAATCTTAGGTCATATAGTGTCTTCAAAGGGAATTGAGGTTGATAAGGCTAAGATAAAAATTATTAAATCTCTTACTTACCGCATTAGTGTACAGGAAGTTTGTTCTTTTCTTGGACATACTTATTTCTAACGATTCTTTATCAAAGAATTTTCGAAGATGACTCAAATTTTACGCAAGTTACTTAAAAAAGACATGGAGTTCCAGATTAACGAAGTATGTAGGAAAGCATTTGAGGAACTAAAAGAGAAGATAGATACTATTGTAATAATTCAATCTCTAAATTGGAGTCTTCTATTTAAGATGATGTATAACGTAAGTGACTATGTGGTAAGAGTTCTTTTGGGACATAGGATAACCAAAGCACCACATGTGATTTACTATGCTTCCGTGATGTTGAACGATGCATAGAAAAATTATTCAATAATAAATAAAGAATTATTGGTAGTTGTTTTTGTCTTAGAGAAGTTTCGAACATATTTGATGGGCACACATGTCATAGTTTATTCAGATCATGCTGCATTAAAGTTTTTGTTGTCTAAAGAGGAAGCAAAGCCATTCCTTATTCGTCGAATTCTATTACTGCGAGAATTTGATGTGGAGATATGAGACAAAAGGGATATAAAAATATGGCTGCAGATCACCTGATCTGCATTTGTCTAGATACAACTTTAGAAACGCTGAAAGATGAATTTCTAAAAGAGCATTTATTCGCCACCCAAAAGGTAACTCCTTGGTATGCTGACATAGTTAATTTTCTTGTTACCAAGCCTTTGTCTGATACTTTTTCATGAGTTGAAAAAGATAAAATCAAAAGACACTAAATATTATGCATGGGATGAGCCACATCTATAGAAATATTTTTTTGATCAAATTATTAGACGATGCATTTTTTATGATGAAATTCCCCCTATATTGAATTTGTCATTTTTTACAGGCGACGGACACTTTGGTCCCAAAAGGATAGCCTGTAAGGTACTTCAAAGTGGTTTGCTTTAGCTTAAAATATTTTATGATACTTATATATTTTATAAGTCTTATGATTTAATTGAGGCTGGAACTAATTGGAAAGTATAATTGCAAGAGTTGGAAGAGATACGTAATGATGCTTATGAGAGTGCCAAATTCTATAAAGAAAAAATTAAGACCTTTAACAACTTAACTAGAAAAGAATTTCCATTGGTAAAAAGGTTCTTCTTTATCATTCTAAACTAAAGCTCTTTCCTGGTAAATTACGATCTCATGAGATATGTCTATCTATTATTACTAATGTTTTCTCACATGGCGCAGTAGAAATTCAAAATTTAAACACTTTTAAAGTGTTTAAAGTTAATCACCATAGATTGAAACCACATTATGAGAATTTACAGGTTGAAACTGCGAAAGAAATTGAACTCAAACTGGGTAAGTCAATTAAAATTTTTCGTCTAGCTAGTATGACGTTAAAGAAGCACCCTTAAGAGGCAACTCAAGACTTATTTTAATTGAAGTTGTTTCAATTTTTTATTATTTTTATTTTGTTTAAAAAAACAAATGTTATCTTCTAAATTTTATTTTTATTTTTTATTTATTTTCTTAAATTAAAAAAATACACCGTTAACATTGTTTCTTTTCCTATTTTTATTCTTATTTCTTTTAATTTAAATTCTTTCTTTTAGTTTTTTTAAATAAAAAAATCCCAAAACCTCCCAACCACCCACCACACCCTTACTTCTTTCTCTATAGGTCTGAAATCCCTAACTCCCAAAACCAATGACCCACTCAAATTCAAGCCAACCCTCCATCCTAATCCCAAGCCAACCACCCTCACCATATCAACACTATCCAGCCTTCCATAGACCATCCTTGCACACCCATGCAACTCTCCTCCCTAAGCTAACCAACCAACTAAAATCACTTCTAGCACCAAGCCCTTCAACGTCAGCATCTCCTCCAAACCCACTCTATAGTTCAACACACCCACTCCAAGCTAAACTCCATCCACGCCATCCAACCTTCCACAGACCATCCAACACCTAATCTTTACTCCCAAACCAACATCCCCCTCCCCTAAATTCACCCACTAACTCTCCTCTCCGCAGTCACCCATTAGGTGTTTAAGGAATTGCCTTAAAGAAGTTTTTAAGCAAGTCATCCATCTCCCTACACTAATGCCACACTGACCCCAGCCAATCCACCTCAAGCCACTCCATCTGTCCAGCTCTTTGTGTCTCTGCCACAACTAAAGTCAAGCCTCCAGTTCAATGTTCCACTCTATAACGCTTAAAACACCCTCCTAGTAAAAGTAGATGCACTCTAACAATAAAACTCGTCCACTCAACCCACTCCACGCAAACCATAACCAATATCTTTAAACTAGTGCTAAGCCTCTTAACCTCCAAACCCACTCCCCAATCAATCCACCCCACTCCAAGCTAACCTTTATCCAAGCATCATCTCTGTCTCAGTCACATTCTAGTATACTAAAACACCTTAATTCCCATCTAAAATGCCACTTTGACACTGTAGTCGTCTCAATAAACTACTGCTACCTCACCAATTATGCCAACATTATTTTACCATAAACCCCATTAATGTCAAAGGTAGTCCATTGCCACTTTCTTTTGCAGATACTCCATAATTATCTAGAGTTTCACAGCCACTCGCAGTTACTGAGGACTCCAATTCCTCAAACATAAAAGAATTCTAGCCACAAAAAGAAGTAAAAGACATACCTACATTAGAAAGAAAATGTGGAAACAGAAAACGGCGACATTCTTCCTACGATACATAGCCGAATAAGAAAAGATAAAAATGTTGTTTTTAATAGTAGGCTACAATTGAAAATTGATGAACACTACTCATTTAATAAGAAAAATGTTAAGGACCGCTTAGAAATTGTTTGTGATAGGCATATAAATCCTTGCAAGTATATACATGATGAAACTTTAGACTCTCTGAATAAACATTCTGAAATGGAGCATTATGTGGATAACATGGGATGGCTTCAATATATTAATGCTCGATATCCTGCATATGTGGAATTGAAAAGAGAATTTTATGCCACTATTGTTTTCAAACTAGATCATCTAAACTTCAAATTTTTTACACCTAGTATGATAGAATGTAGGCTAATGAATAAATAGGTTTCATTTTTTATTAATACTTTTTGTGTAAAAATGAATTTTGTGACTAAATCTATGGCTAAAAGTGATGCATGTTTAAATTGTTGTTGTGATTACGTGCCTGAATTTGATCCATATGCATTGTGGTCAGAATAGTCTGTTGATTCAGAAAAATATAACCCTTACAGTTCCAAAATTTCTTTTCTTCTCAAACCAACTTTGAAATACATATATTGTTTCCTAGTTTACAATTTCTCTAGTTGTAGAAAAACTGATGGCCTAATGTCAAAAGTTGACTTTTTCTTTTTATGATGCAAGGAAAATAATGTATCACTTAATTTTGATTTTTAAAAGCTTACTCAAATAAATTCCATCTTACAAAAGCAAAACCAAGCTTTAATCTTAGGCTCCTATATCACTCAACTTACTGTTAATATTGGAGTCTTAGATATTAAAAACACTAACCTCACAGTTGCTTGTGAGATGTAACCATTGGATTGTGAGTGTTTGTATAGGATGGGACCTGTTGTTTCTGATGGAGCTTATGAATATAATTTTGCCCCTTTTGGACTTGTTGTGTAACCTACGCGTCACCAACATCATCAAAAAAGAAGAACTGCCATTGCCAACACTTCAACAACCATAACTTCACACCCTTCAGTACCTGTCACAACAAATTTATCTACAAGCAATGCAACCATCCTCCCACTTCTACATTGCATGGAGCACAGATTGGATAGATTGGAGTGAAACCATCTCACTTTCTTCGAACATCAAAATTTCCAACCTCCTTTTCCATTGATGCCTTGACACATAAACAGAGAAGTTTCTTAACTTTTTTCTCTTTAATTTTCAATGTGTTATTCTTTGCTTTTATTTTTTAGTTTACATTGAGGACAATGTTGATTAAGTGGAGTGGGGGATCAATTAATGTTTATGTGACTATGTGTTTTGTTATTTGTGTTTTATGTTTTCTTATTTTTCTAGTTAAAAAAATTACTATTTCCTTACTTATTTTGATTTTTTTCTGTCCTTTATTTACTTGTGATGTGTGTTAAACCATTAAATTTTATCATAGTAATTGAAATAAGATTGCGTTACGTGTTTGAATTTGAACTAAGCTACTTAAGTATAAGGTAGACCATATTGATTAATTGAAGTAATTAGTTGCATAAACATAGTAAAAAATTTGATACTTGAGTAATTAGGCAATGTTTGAAATTATGACATATTTTTATGTAAACTCATGTAAGAATTTGAGCCTAAAAGAGTACATTACAAAGTCATTCTATTTTCTTTCTTGCATGTGATGCTCCATTAAGGAGATTACCTTCAGAACTTTCCTTGAACCGGTTTGACACTACTAGATGCATGGTATATGGAAAAAATTAAGGCATTCTTTGTTTTTAACTCATTAATTTAAATGACCTATCTGATGTATTATCCTTTGTTAACCCCTTTTAAGCCTTTAAACCCTTTTTGTTTCTTGAATTAAACATCTTATGTTAAAACCTAAAAACCCCATTAGCCTTAGCCAATCACAAGTTTAATGAAGTTCTAAGTGAGCATTTGACGTACATAGTATGGGACTTTTGATTTACATTTTATTTTGAGATAATTATGAAGGTATCTTTAATCATATTGTGTATTATATGTAGTTTTTGCTATTGTTTCCCTTTTTTTTAGTATTATTCAAGTATTAAAAAAGAAAGAAAAAAGTATCAAGTATAACAACAATAATTAGTGATAAGTAGTTGGTTGTATTCATATAAATGTTTTAGAAATTAAATTATATTAGGATATCCCTATACATATAGTGATTTGTGAACACTTGTGATAAACTCTTTAAACCTTTAGGACTCACCTTAACTCAAGCCCCATTAACCTTGAATAAAGTCCTTTTGGTCCACAATAGCATGTAATCTATGTGGAAGAAAATTGGTGAATTTGCAAGCTTATGGTAGTGTGGTTTCTTAGAGGGAGTCTTGAGTTAAACATCAACCCTTAAACACTTGAGTGAAATGGGTGAATACCATAAGAAAAATCCATCTTGGTTTTATTCTTGCTTTTGAAAAATGGTGTCTTAATTTGATTTTTTTTATATCTACCAATGAAAGCTAATTATGATGTGTGAAGTAGCCTAATACTTGAGTTTGACAAAGTTTGAAAGATTGTATACGCTTGGTTTCTTTCAAAACGAATTGATAAAATGTAATGGTTGGGTTTAATTTGCTAGAGGTGAGCAAAAGGTTAAGTGAGGGAGATTTTTTTGGTGTCTTTATTTTCCATCTTTTTATGTGTTAAATTTCTTTAATTTTGAGGTTTAAATTTATACTTAATGAAAATTAATCTTATTTCCTGTCAAGGTGTATTTTGGAATCAAATGAAATAATTACAGAAATGTTAGGACAAAAAGAATTGAAAAAGCCCTTGAAGTTAACTGGACATGGCCTCGTGCAGTTAAAACCACGTGGTAGCTGGCAATGGAATTTTTGAAGATTTTATTTTGGCTTTGGCCTTACATCTTACGATTACAGTTCAAAAAAAGTCTTTATGAGATTTTTAAAAGAACAAGAGAATTTAGGAGGATTGAAAAAAAAAGAAAAAAGAAAGAAACATGACAATAAAAGGAGAAAAGGAAGTTGGCTTAATAAAACAAAAAGTAGGGACTGCCAAGTGAGCAAAAGGGACGTGTGAGTTTGACAAGAAAAAAGGGCTAGCCAAAAAAAAAAAAATCTAAAGTGGGCTGGCCAAGAAAATAAAAAGAGGACATGAATGGGTTAGTCGAAAACAAGATGTCATGACCTAAGTGGAGTACAAGAAAAAGGAAACGTGGGTGGGCTAGACATCAATCAAGGAAAGATGTGGGAGATGTTCTACCAAAAAACAAAAGGATGGCGGCTAAAGAGTCGTAAAAAAACATCCAGAAGTAGGTTTAGAACGAAGAAAACAAAAGGTGTACAAAAATTAAAAAAAAAAAGAGACGCAACTATAGATACCATTAAAATAAGCAGCAAAAACCACAAAACATGGACAACCCCAATTATTTAGGAACAAATTATGATGTTAAGTAACTAAACTCTATTTATTGGTTAACATAATCCTGGTTATTGAAATTTGGATGTTTCGAGACCTCTGTTCTTCATTTAAACTAATTTGTTAGTAAGGTATGAATTATTTTTCTGTGTTGTTATCTAATTGTTTGACTTTATAATTAGGTGCATAACTAGTGTGTGATATTATTCAATCAATTACGAGATTAAATTGGTTGAAGTTCAATTCTTTTAATAAAAAATAGGGACTATAATTTTTGTCTACTATATTAGGAACACAATTATAGGAAAAACAATTTTCTAAACTAAATATACATCGTATGTATGTTGTCTAGTTCATCGATCTTATTAATTCGTAAAGCTATTAATTAATTAAATATGAGATCGTATCCAAGTTGTTCATTAATAAGTGTTAATTCGAATAAATGTTTTGATTAACTACACATAAGAGAAGATAGACAAATATAATTACCATGATGAATACTTAAACAATAAAATGATTCTTTTCAATGTCGATGATCAACACAGGTTCAATAATGAAGGAGATAAAAAACCAATATTTATTCTTATTGATTGTTAAGTTTTCATTTTTTTGCCATTAGTTACTTTTCAATTTCGTATTCCAATTAAATTCTGTTTAATTCACAATTAAAAACTCCTTTTTTTTATTTCGTAACTACTAACGTTGGAATTCCTTATGGGAATGATCCCTACTTTCCACTACTACATTAATTTGTATTATAGGAAGTTGGTTTCTTTTTATATTTGATTGCAAGCGAAAGCACGTGAGTTGTAACATCCCAAAAGTACCTTAATTGAGATTAGCATGATTAATTGTGGAATTAATTGATTAATTGGTCTTAATTTGAGAAAAATTTGGGAAAAATCCGAAATTGGGAAAAATTGAGAATAAATTAAGCTGTTATGATAGAAAAATCATAAATTTTGTTATATTTGTTCGATTAATGTGACCTACATATCAAATCAAAACTAAGAGAATTATCGATGTTTTTCTTGCTTTAGGGATGATGAAATTCGGAGCTAAAGAGCTCCGAAAAATTTCTACAAGCCAAGATGTTTAAGTAATTGAGGTTAGTGATGCTTAATCGGTAATTAAGCAATTAATCCCTAATTTCGTGGGACATTCATGGACAACCTTAGGGCACCAAATTAACATGTTTAAGACATGTAGTAACTAGTAATTGGATGGTAATTGGATGGATGAAACTAAGTTAGGAGAATTAATTGGAAAAATAAATGAATAGTAAGTGAATAGTGACATTTACTTACCACCACTCACCTTTTCTCATCTTTCACTCTTCCTCACCATCACTCACACGAAATCTCCCTCTCTTTCCCACCTCTTGGAGCTGCATTTTGCTCTCCCCTCCCTATAAAAACTGAAACCCCTTCTTCTTCTTCTTCCTCTATTGATCTTTTTTTCTTCAAAGGTTAGGGCTTTTATTCACCTCTTCAAGCCCTACAAGTTGATGCAAGTTTGGAGTTCCAATTTATCCTCAATAAGCCAATTTCATGAACCCTAAAAGTGAAGAGGAAAGTTCAATCAAGTGTTTTTAAGGTAGGATTTGGTTTGGTTGTGTTTTGGATGATGATTTGAGCATGGTTTTGAAGTTAGTTTCCATATTGTAGCTTTCTTGATTTCAAAGCCTTCACCTACGATTTTGGATTCAATTGAGAGCAATTGAAGGTCAATTGTGAGGTTCCTAATGTAAGTGAATAAGGATTTAAAGTTTGCTTAACTTGACTTGAAGATTTGGTGTTGACTGGAGTTATGTTTTGGTTTAGGTCTAAGTTATTGATTTGGGGATTTTCAGACATACTAATTTGGAAACGATAGAACTCATTTGGTAAGTGTCCGAATTGAGTAATTCTTGATAATTTTCACATCTACACAAACTTAATTTCATTCTGTCCTGAAATGTTCATTACCCAATTTTTTTGTTTTGATAGTGTAATTTGGATTGGAAGTTGGATCTGAACTTCAAGAAAGTAACAGGGTGAGTTTCGGGCAGATCCCGTTTTTTTTTGCCATAACTTGGTGAGTAGTTATCCAATTATTGTGATTCTTGATGCTTTGCAAACTAGACACGTAGAATTGCATTGTTGTGTGAAATATATATTGGCCAATTCGGTTGTTGAAGTCTCCAATATTGGGCTACAATTGGTGGTTAAATTCTGAAATTTCAGAAGTGAAATGAAGTGAAGTGGGAAGATAAGTGGTTAAGGTATGGGAATACTCACTCTGCCTCTTTAAATTGAGCAATGAGCTTATATATTAAGTGCATATATTTGCATAACTTGGTGAGTAGTTATCCAATTGTTATTTACACAATTAAAAGAATATTGATGCTTTGAAACGAGAATAAATTGGATTGTACTGGTTTTCTAACTACCGCTCTATCTAAGTCTTGGGTAATTAGGCATGCCTATAAGGGGTCTACCATGTGACTGCTTAAAGCTACTCACATGGGATGTGTTACAGTCTTAGACTGGATGTGTGGAGCTATACAGTCATTCTGGCCTATGGCCTGATGTGACCGTCATTACGTGCCAGATGACACTGACGTGTCTACAGGCGTCTGACTACGTCCGAATGTGTATAGTTGACCTTTTTCATTCCCGTGCCCATCACTGTCACAGACGAGCAGACTAACCTACTATACTGTTTACATGAAATGACTGAAAGTGATATGCATGAGATATGTTTGAAATACTTAAATGCTTAATTATTGTTCTATCTAAATTACGTTTTTATTCCGATTCAGCATTATATGCATGTGATATTAAATGCTTAATTACTATACGATTTCGATTATTACTGTATATATTATGTATTTCCCACTAAGTAAAACACTTAGGACGGTACTATTGCCCCCCTGTAGGTCCGAACAAGGAGACGACAGCCCAGGGACTGTAGACTGCAGCTTCGGCCAGACAGCTATTCTTTTGGTGTTATCTTTGGATACTGTATTATTTTTGGATTTTTAATTCGATGGCTTTGTAAGCCCAATGCGATGGCGATTCTATAAAAGTTTAAGTTCTTACTGCTTTCTATACTGTGCATGTATTTAAATTTCTATTGCGCTTATACTTGTAAACCGGTTTGTATATTTTAAGCAACTTGGTTAGTAGTAAGAGTAGCGTTCCAGTATTCCTCCCAAGGGGTGTTGGGGTGTTACATCCCGCGTGGTCTTACTACACATGCGTGGATTGAAGCTCTCCTGCGTTGGGCCAGACGTCCCTTCCTGTGCATGGGTTGTTGCATCTGGCGGGCTACCTTGCTCAAAACCCATGTCTACCAAGGTAGAGATGGAAGGGCCAAGCAGTTGAGAAGGAAAAAAGGGCAGAGGCGAAAAAGAGAGAAGCAGTCGGGTTTTAAAGGAATTAAGCACAAATCCCTAGGGGGAAGAGAGGGACAGGTGGCCTTTAGGAGTTTAATTTGAATTATCTACTATTCATTGTTCTTGTTTTTGCTTATGAAATTTGGTTGTAGTTTCCATTTTAGCTTCCCTTTTGTTTTGTTTCTTATCCAAATTTTCTATTTTTTATTTTTATTTGCTTTGCTCTGAATATTATTTTAGGGTTAAGGTTATTGTTTTCCTTAAGTTACAATATTTATTTGCTTATAATATTAATTTTGCCTTTAGAAAATTTGAATTAAATTTCTTTTCATGTTTTTATTTTAGTTATGTTTTATGTCTTGATTATTACTTAGGTTTTAATTTATTTATTTTCACTTTTTATTTAATTTATATTTACTAGAATTTTTATTTAGAAAGTTAGTT
>JAOXYD010000006.1:13516463-13527698 GCA_028565735.1 Pinacopodium congolense
ATTAGTATAGAATCATCCAACAAGTAGTTAGAAAGGAGACGTAGCCTATCTTTGGGGTAGGTGAACTTCTTTAAAAAATTGCCTTGTGTCTTTCCTTTATATTAGCTTATTGAATTTATTTTGATATTTGCATTATCATTCCATCTTAGGTTGAATATTGGTTTAGTGATTGCATCTAGTTTTCAATTGATTTAGGTGGCTAGTTTGAGTTTGCGAAAAAGTTTTAATACCAAATTCACCCCCTCTTGGGTGCCATAGGACTTACACCCACCATTAAATCTGAATTCTTTGGTGCGTCAACTTGAAGTATCTAAGAAAGAGGAAGTTAGGACTTGTGGTATTTGTTATATGGTTGGCCATCCAACGGATATGTGTCCCACTTTACAAGAAGACTAAGTTGAAGAAGCAAAGGCAATGGGTGGTTTTCTTTGACAACTTTAAAGGAAGTATGACCCATTTTCGAACACATATAATCCGAGTTGGCGAGATCATCCAAATCTTCGTTATGGCAACAATCAGGGACAGCAAGTGAGTTCTAATTTTCATCCATATAAGCAACCTTATGTTCCTAGATCACAACGATAAATAAGGCAAAGTTTTGGTGGAAATAATTCTTTGGATGATATGGTCAAGTCATTGGCCACAAATACTCTGAAATTCCAACAACTTTTATAAGTATTCATCTAAATCTTTTTTTGGATGGACTGTGGCAGATTTAAAGGGAATTAGCCGATCAATTTGTACGAATAAGATCTTATTGGAAGATGGAGCTAAAGACATAAGACAACCCTAAAGAAGATTGAACCCACCAATGATGGAGGTAGTCAAGAAGGAGATTTTGAAATTAATAGACGCTGGGATAATTTATCCTATCTCAGATAGTAAATAGATAAGTCCAGTACAGGTGGTTCCCAAGAAAACTAGAGTGACTGTAGTAGAGAATGATTATGGTGAATTGGTGCCCACCCGTGTGCAAAATGGGTAGAGGGTTTGTAGAGATTACAGGAAGTTAAATTATGTTATTTGCAAAGATCATTTTTCATTTCCTTTTATTGACCAGATGTTTGAAAACTTACAGGAAAAACTCATTATTATTGTTCAGATGGTTATTCAGGTTATCATTAGATTTTCGTTGTGCCAGAGGATCAAGACAAGACTACTTTTACATGTCCTTTTGGTACCTTTGCGTATTAAAGAATGCCATTTGGATTATACAATGCACTCGCCACGTTTCAAAGGTCTATAGTAAGTATTTTCTCTGATTATGTAGATGACTGCATTGAAGTTTTTATGGACAACTTTACAGTCTATGGTGAGTGTTTTAATAGTTGCTTGGTTAACCTCAAGAAAGTTTTGAAGCAATGCATTGAACATAACTTGATTCTAAATTATGAAAAATGTCATTTCATGGTTAATCAAGGGATAATATTAGGGCATATAGTTTCTTCTAAGGGACTTGAGGTTGATAAGGCTAAGAGAGAAATTATTAAATCTCTTCCTTACCCTATTTATATACAGGACGTTTGTTCTTTTCTTTGACATGCAAGTTTCTATCGACGCTTTATCAAAATTTTTTGAAAACCACCCAACCTTTATGCAAGTTACTTTAAAAACATGTGGAGTTCAAGTTTGACGAAGCTTGTAGGAAAGCATTTGATGACCTAAAAGAGAAGCCAATTTTAGCTCCTATAATCCAGCCCCTTAATTGGAGTCTTCCATTTGAGATAATATGCGACACAAGCAACTATGCTGTAGGAGTTGTTTTGTGACAAAGGAGGAACAAGTGCCACATGTGATTTATTATGCTTCCATGATGCTAAATGACACCCAAAACATTATTCAACAACATAAAAAAAAATATTGGCATTTGTTTTGGGTTAGAGAAGTTACGTTCATACCTATTACTTACACATGTTATAGTTTATTCAGATCATGTCGCTTTAAATTATTTGTTGTCTAAAAAGGAAGAAAAGCCATGATTTATTTGTTGGATTCTACTACTGTAAGAATTTGACGTGGAGATCTACGAGAAAAAGGAAATTGAAAATCTAGTTGTAGATCATCTCAGTTGCATTCGTCTAGACACCACTTCAAAAAACTTGAAAGGTGAATTCCCAAATGAGCATTTATTCTCCACCCAATAGGTAACACCTTAGTATGCTGACATAGTTAATTTTTTTGTTATAAAGTCTTTGCCTAGTACTTTATCAAGAGCTAAAAAAGATAAAATTAAAAGAGAGGCTAAGTATTATGCATGGGATAAGCCACATCTGTGGAAAGATTGTGATGATCAAATTATTAGGCAATGTGTGTTTGATGATAAAATTCCTTCTATATTGAATTTTTGCCATTCCTTTGTGTGCGGTGGACACTTTGGTCTTAAATGGACAACTCGTAAAGTGCTTAAATGTGATTTGTTTTGGCCTAAACAATTTTATGATGCTTATATATTTTGTAAGTCTTATGATTGATGTCAAATAACAGGTGATTTAGGACAAAGAACCAAATGCCGCTCACAAGTATCTTGCTATGTGAAAATTTTAATGTATGGGGAATTAATTTTACGGTCCATTTTCCTTCCTCTTTCAGTAAGACTTATATTCTCGTCGCTGTGGATTATGTTTCAAAATGGGTTTAAGCTAAGGCTACTCATATTGATAATGCTAAAGTGGTTGTCGATTTTATTAAGTCTCAAATTTTTGTCAGGTTTGGAGTGCCTAGAGCAATAATCAGTGATCGTGGGACTCATTTTTGTAACAGAATTGTTGGGGCTCTACTAATGAAATATGACGTTACACACCGAACTTCAATAGCATACCATTCCCAGACAAGTGGACAAGCCAAAGTTTCTAACAAGGAAATAAAATCAATTTTGGAAAAAGTGGTTAATCCCAACAGGAAAGATTGGAGTTTGCATTTAGACGATGCATTATGGGCATACATGACAGCATATAAAACCCTGATTGGTATGTTACCATACAGGTTAGTTTTCGGAAAACCTTGTCATTTGCCTGTAGAATTAGAACATAAGGCTTATTGGGCTATCAAATAATGAAATTGGGATTTAATTGAGGCTGGAGGTAAACGAAAGTTACAACTACAAGAATTGGAAGAGATGTGTAATAATGCTTATGAGAGTGATAACATTTATAAAGATAAGACTAAGACCTTGCACGATAAAATGTTAAATTGAAAAAGAATTTTTCTTAGGTCAAAAAATCCTTCTTTATCACTCTAAATTAAAGCTCTTTCTGGTAAATTACGATCTCGTTGGATAGGCCTATTTGTTGTTATTAATATTTTCTCGCATGGTACAGTAGAAATTCAAATTTTAGACACTTTTTAAGGGTTTAAAATTAATGGACACCGATTGAAACCATATTATGAGAATTTATAGGTTGAAATTGCGGAAGAAATTGAACTGGCTGATCCAGTTTACTCTGAGTAAGTCCAATGAATTTTTTCTGTGTAGCCAATATAACGTTAAAGAAGCACTCTTGACAGGCGCCTCAAGATTTGTTTTAATTTAAGTTGTTTTATTTTTTTCATTTTATTTATCTTAATTTTCTTTAATTAAAAAAACCATATCCTTATTTTTTAATTTTAATTTTTTTCACATTTTAAGTTTTGCTTTTTATTATTTTTATTGTATTTTAATATTTTTTAAAAAATAAAAAATAAAAAATAAAAAAGAGCGTTAGTTTAATGCAGGAGGAAATGCATTATGCCCGTCGCTATACGACTTGGCCATCAAGTTTATTTTTTTATTTTTATTTATTTTAAATTATTTTTTATCATTTCTTTTTATTTAGTTTTATTTTATTTTTGTCCTTTTATTTATTTATTTATTTCATTTTTCTTTATTTTTATTATTCATTTTATTTCCCTCCCCCAATTCTCCCAATCTCTAATTCCTTTCCCAGCTCTCCAAACCACCGAAATCCTCCTTAGTCATCAGCATCTTCGAAGCTCTCTAGCAATCCTCCAACCACCGAAACACCAAACTCATCGACCAACCCAACGCTACTTCTCTCATCCGCTCCACTCTCGACCCAACACCAAAGCACCCAAATCCCTAATCACCCTCTAGCACTCCCTTGCCACCAATCAGCAAGCATAGCCCTCACCGCCCCTCTCCTCTACCATAGCCATCTAAGCACCACCTTGCACTATCATCCTCTTAGGTCAAAAAACACATCCCTCTCCATGAGCCCAACAATCCTCCACCCACCAGACATACCTCTCCTTCCAAATCCCTAGCCACAAGCACTCTCAAACCTTGTCCATAAAGAGTTTGACACTTTCCCTCAGTCGAAACCCAGTAAGAAAACGCTTAAGCAAAGCACTCTCAACACATGCTCACTAGGTGTTGACTATTTACCTAAGAAACACTAACTCAAGCCTCTTATAGCTCTAAAGCCTACCAACCTTTAGAATCACTAGCTAACACCATCCATTTTCACTTACCAGACGACCCTAATCAAAGCTCTGCCCTCCTAAAACTCGTCCACCTAGTGTTCGACGAATTGCCTCAGATGCAATTCAGCCACAAACCACCCAACGCCCGTTCTCCACAACACCCTCACCCACTCTCCATTCCATCTTCGACACTCTAAAGCCATCCAGCACCCACAATCACCCAACAATCACCCACTAATAAGCCATTCTCACCACCCGACCACTAGCTGTTTGTGAGATTGTCTCAGAGACAATCCAAGTCACTTCAAACCAACACCACCTCCCCAAACTTCACACTAGCGAGCTCATAACCATTCCCCTACATCACATCTTCAAACTAAAAATGGAACCTAGAAGCTCAAGTCATCTCTAGTCCCTACGAATCACTACCCAATTGCAGTAGCATTGCAATCCAGCCAACCCCATTGATGTTAAAGATAGCCCACCACCACTATCCTTTGAAGACAGTCCACACTTATCACTAGCTGCACAGCCATCTATAGCCCTTGAGGACCCCAGCTCCTCAGTCATAAGTGGGGTGAAGCCTGAACAAGAAGCAAGTGACAAGCCATCCAATCAGGAAGAAGAGGAAGTGGCAGAGGAAGACACATAATAAAAAATATGGGTAGTAGAGGAAGACACAGAAGTAGAAGCTAAAACAGTGGTAGAGGAGCAAAATTTGGACATAGACAACGGTAAAGTACTCCCCACAACTTATAGTCGCACAAGGAAAGTTGCTTCTGAGATGGAACCATTGGATTGTAAGTGTTTGTAC
Organism: Pinacopodium congolense; assembly: GCA_028565735.1. Lineage (NCBI taxonomy): Eukaryota > Viridiplantae > Streptophyta > Magnoliopsida > Malpighiales > Erythroxylaceae > Pinacopodium > Pinacopodium congolense. Next base: position 13,521,697 of record JAOXYD010000006.1, read on the forward strand.
AGGATGGGCCTCGTAGTTATAGATGGAGATGATGGATACACCTTTGCCCCGCCTGGACCAGCTATACAACTGGCTCCTCTCCCTCATAGGAAAAAGAAGAAGAACTGCGAAAACCACAACCTCACAACCATCAGTGCTCTCTCCAACACATTCTTCTATAAGTGATCAAATCGTGTTAGCACTCCTATAACGCATGGAGCGCAAATTAGATTGGATGGAGCAAAACCAACAAGCCTTCTTCGAACACTAGCATTTCCAACTGCCTTTTCCACCAACACCTTGATCCCTCAAACAGGGAAGCTTCTCACCCTTTTACTCATTTATTTTTTGTTATGTTCATTTGTTTTCTTTTTGTGACTATATTACAGACAATGTAGACTAATTGTGGGGGGGAACTTTGATTATCTATGTGATTGTGTGTTTTTCTTTTTACTATTTCTCTATTCATTTTCATTTTGATTTTGGTTTTTTTTTGTCTTTTAATGTGCATATGATATGCGGTAAAACCATGAAATTCGATCTTAGTAGTTGGAATGAGACTGAATTATGTGCTTGAAGTTGAATTAGGCCAAGTGAATAGAAGGTGAACCACATTGATTGATTAAAGTAGTCAGTTACATAAACTTACTCAGAAATTGATGCTTGAGTGATTTGGTAATGTTTAAAAGAATAATGGATTTTTAATTGAGCTTATGAAAGGAATTGTGCCTATATGACTCCATTAAAAAGTCATTTCATTTCTTTGTGTGTGATTATCTTCTAAGGTGAATTTTTCTCTATAACTTGCTTGGAACTGACTTGAGATCACATCTATACATGCATTCATAAAAATGATTAAGGCCATCTTTTGTTTTAACCCTTTAGCTTAAAAAGCCAACCTAATTTAATATCCCTTGTTAATACATTTGAGCCATAACCTTTTTCTTGATAAACCCATAATAAACACCTAAATCCTCGCATATCCTCACCCATAATAAATGTAAGTAGGCATTCTAATCACAATTTATATCAAACTTATTTGGAGATATGGAAAGCAAGGAAAAGAAAAAAGATGAAAGGAAATGGAGAGTTTGAGATATAAATTAAGAGTTGTACTACTGTTTTCTTTTCTTAAATATCAATAATGAAAAAAAGAGAGAGAAACACTAGTGAAAAGCAGGTTATGAAGTGTAATCTATCTTAATGGAATGATGTTGTTGACTCCTTTGTGATTGAATTTGTGCCTCCACAAGTGGTTAGATGCTTTACTAATATTTATGATTTTTATCCTTTTTCCTTTATTAATCCATACCCTTACCTATAGCCAAATACAACCTTTAATAAAGTCCTTTAGATTTGTGCATGTTTGTATTTCAAGTGGTGAAAAGTTGGTGAAAAAACAAGCATATGGTAGAATATTTGCATTAAAAGAATCTGAGTGAAACACCAACCTATAAACACTTTAGTGAAATGAGTGAATCCTGTAAGGAAAATCCATTATGAGTTTATGCTTATCTTTGAATGATAGTTTTATAAGTTGAGTTTGTTTATGCATATCAATGAAAAATAATCAGGATATGTGTAGTAATTTGACATTCAAATGGCCAAAGTTTGAATGATTGCATGCGTTTGGTTTATGTAAAACTGAATTGATAGAATTTCATCATTGAACGAGTAAAATGTTAAGTGTAGGGGAGTTTGTTAGTGTCTTTATTTTTTGTCTTTTGTGTATTTTGCTCCTTTGCTTTTTAGGTTTGAAGCTATATTTAATGAAATTTAGTCTTATTTTATATTATGGTGTGGTTTTTATTCAAGTGTCAAGAATTGCAGAATTTTTTGATCAAGAAAAGCTAAATTAGGGGCGTTAGACATTGTTGGACATGGCCTCGTGTAGTGATACCTGTGTGACAATTAACAATAGAATTTTTGGAGATTTATTTTTGGGCTTTGGCCTTTTATTTGAGGGCTTCAGAATCAGTGATAATGGGGGCCTATCTGACTAGAAGAAGGAAACTTGGACTCCTTGTCTTGTAGGCTCCAAAAGAAAAAAGTATGGGCTACCTAGAGACCAAGAGAGTGGGCTGCCAAGAAAAAAAAAGAAAGAAACGTGAATCACTTGAAAAGAAAAAGAGGCCACACAAAGAGTCCAGGAGTGGACGTTGGACAAAAATAAAGGGGAGAGCCACCAAAACAAGAAGATTTTTCTAGGTCAAAAGAATAGGTCTGGGGTTGCAGCAAAAATAGATGGTTCGTCTAAGTTTTTGCAAGAGAGAAGTGAAACTTGGCTACAGCTACAAAGAAAAGAAGCAATAACGTAGAAAATCACGAAAAACATTAGCTAGGAGGATTTTTATTATGTTAGGTAACTAACTTTTTATTTTTTTAGTTTACGGATCCTAGTTATTGAACTATAAATATTGTGAGACCCTTATTATTTATTTTAATCGATATATTCGTCAAGTATTAATTATTTTTTCTGAATTATTCTTTAGTTGTTTGAGTTTACAACTACGTGTGCAAATAATTTGTGATTTTATTTCAATCAATTGCTAGATTTAATAGGTTGATGTTCAATTCTATTAATCAAAAGTAGCGACTAGGATTTTTTTGTACTACGTTAGGGACTTGATTTTAGGATAAATAATTTTCTAGGCTAAATATACATCGTATATATGTTGTCTAGTTCATCGATGTTCTTGATTCGTAAAGCTATTAATTAATTAAATCTGATATCATATCCAAGTTATTAATTAATAAGGGTTCAGGCAAATACACTTTTTAGTTAATTAAACATAAGAGAAAATAGGTAAATAAAATTATAATAACGAATGCTTAATTAAAAAATTGATTATTTTTAGTGTCGATGATCAATGCAAGTTCAAGAACAAAGGAGTCCAAAAACTAAGATTTGTTCATATTATTTGTTAAATTCTCATTGTTTTATTATTAGCTATTTTTCAATTTATTATTTTAGTTAAATTATGTTAATTCACAATTTAAAACCCTATTTTTTTATTACGTAACTACTAATATCTAAATTCTTTGTGAGAACGATCCCTACTTTTCACTACTACATTAATTTGTATTACAAAAAGTTGGTTTCTTTTTATATTTAAGTGTAGGCTACAGCACACACCAACCATATCATTAACTTTTATAGCAATCCAACTTTCTATTACAAGCTTCCTTACGCTAGGGGAAGTCTACATGAAATTAACTACACCCTCTAGCATTTTCTGCTATATTTCCCTCAATCTCAAGACCCAGTTTTAAAGATTGGTCACTCTTTACCACTCCAGAAAAAATGTTCTTTTTGAACCAATACAAATTGCAAAGAACCTTTAATTCCTAGACGTTAAAAGGTTTGAATTACAGATCAAATAAATTGTCTAATTTTTTATTTAACTTTTTGGAATTATATATATTCGAGAGTTTTTAAAAAATAACAATCGCGAGTTTAGTTAAAAAAAAGAAATAAAACAGTTGGACATACTTTGATTCTTATATACTCCGTAATATTAATCTCCTGTTTTTAGGGATACACAAAGATGGAAGGTCCAAATTCCTTTTCGACTCCGCATTTGCTACCATGACAATGAACTAGGCCACCGATCTCCTATTTGGGCTAGAAGATGTGGCCTATTTCACCTTCTTGTGGGAACCAAACAAGAATACAATTACTTTATAAATAAATAAATAAATATATATACACTGGAGGCACATTAAAAGGTTATAATATTTAAAAATATTTAAATAAATTTTAACATTTTAAAAAATATTTAAGTTAAACTCTAAGCTGACAAATTTTTAATTTTTTTGTCAAATTTTTAATTAAATGTTTTTAAACTGTTAAAAATTTTAAACTTTTTTATTAATTTAGATATAAAATTTAAAAAAAATTAAATTTTTGTACGAAACTTTCTTTAAAAAATGCCTTCAAACAATATATATACAAAGAAAAGAAAATAACTGTAAAGACCAAAAGAGAGATTCGGTGGTCAAGTTTATTCAAATTAAAAAAAGACTTATTTCAAATTATTATTAGAAAAAATGTAAATAAAAATATTTTTTTAGTTAACATGGTGTGAGCAAAGGTACTTTAGCTGTATAATAACTACATTAAAAATATTGTAAAAATAATGTAAGATCCCACTACAAATTTCTGTTAGTAAGTGGTAAAACAATGTCAATATTACGCATCTCTAGAAAGCTAATTCAACAAAAACATTGTTAATGAAAGCCCAGAAAATGTATTTCTAAATTTACACGACCAAGCTTATACATAGCAGAAAACTGTGGTAAGCTACATATATCATCGTCACAATCGCTTCTGCCCATGTTTTAAAACAGTACTGATTGTATATCTGGAGAGGACAAAGCTTATGAATTTATTGTAGCAGCAATCCCATAGACATCTGATATTTAATATTTTGGCAGGAAAAATGTATGTTTCTTGTTTTTTTTTTAAATTTCGGAAACAAGATACTATGCAGAGTTTGCATGATTAAATTCATGGCCATGATTGTTCCTGATGTACTAAACTAGGTTACTGTTTTTATGATCATTTATTTACCGAACGATAAAGAATTAAATATGCATTATAAATAAAAATGTCAAAAAATCAACTATACTTATAATTTTATCAATATTATCATAAAATTTTATTTGAAAAATCTTGTGAAAAACTCTTACATTTTATAAAAAGTTTAAATAATAATAGATTACATTGTTAAGTTTAAATGATATGTCGCGTTTTATTTATAGGATTTATTAATTTTTAATTACTTTTTATGTGACATGATTATCCACGTAAAATGGTTTGCGTTTATAAATTGTCATGTCAATTTTAACTAACAATAAAATTAAATTAAAAAATTGACTTTGAATCTTTATATAAAACATAAAAACCTCTAAAAAAATTTAAAACACTAAGAAAATTGATAAAATTGATGAACTTATAAAAATTTGATGATATTTTTTATATAGATGTTTGTTCAATAAATTTGACCCTTAAACCTTGAAAACAAAAGAGAACAATTAAAATTAAAAATAAAAGATTATCTACTTGGAGAAACTATGAAATTCAATGGTTAGAGGAGAGCTTGATGATAGAAGATGCAAGGGAAGTGAGGCATTTAGTACCTCAACTCTTAAAATCCGCTGCTAATACATAAAAGAAAAAGCAAGCTTGTAAAAAAAATATGAAGAAGTGGAGAAGATAATAGAGTAAAAGAAGAAAACTAAAGAACCCCTAATCTCTTCATGTGTTATCGAGAGAGTATTGTTGTCCATTTACAATATTAAAAATGATAAATAGACAAAACAGCCTCTTCCCTACCCAACAAGTGGCTAAGTTGGCCTGAGAAGAAAGGTTTATATTAGTTTCGGAGGCTCCATCACTTTTGCCCACTCACCATTGACATCAAAACAAAGAGAGGGTGGTGTAAAAGGCAGAAGCAATGATCTTTTGTGTAATACTTATCTTTATGGTACTATTTGATTATACCCTGATACATAAAAAAAATAAAATAATAACACACCTTGATCCATAGCTTAAGTTATGCATTTGTGGCTAGCCCTTTTGTTTCCCTCTCTACCTTCTTTTCTTTTCTATCATCTGATGGTTGACAATTTTTGTTTTTCCTTCTATATATAAAAAAATGTCGTTCTTTTCAATTTTTGATTGGAGAGGGAAGAGTCTTTTAGACTCATTTGATTCTTAACTTTCCTCAAACTCACTATTTACTATATTAGGTGCACTTAATTAGAATCAATTCAATAAGTCACATAGGCCACTTAGACTATTAAATAATCTAACAATTTCCCACTTTAATCATGTTATGATTTGATGACTCAATAATAAAATTTAATGCACATCACATATTGAATCTATTAAGTCATCCTTAATTGAATTGACATGATTAGATCATAATGATCATTAGTTATTTAATAACATGATTCTTTCAATGTATTACCTAATTAACTCAATTTATAACAATTTTAATTGACAAATATTGTAATTT
>JAOXYD010000006.1:13527798-13544883 GCA_028565735.1 Pinacopodium congolense
CTTAAACTTAAACGCACATTATGGACACAACAAAGGTTATATAGTCGTAATCACCCATAATTCTATTAAAAACTTCAATTAAAAAGTGATTTGTTCACGTAAAATTATTAATAAATTAAAATGTCAATACCCTAATGTTTAGTCGTTAATTTAAATATCACATATCACATATCACATTTTCTTATAATTTTTATTGATAGAATAAAGATAAAAGTAATACCAATGGCTTACATACAAAAAAACCTAGGACTAATTCCTTGGGCAAACAAAGTGGAGTAGGCCACCCCAGAGGTAACTTGCCTGGAAAATTGATAATTAGAATAAGAACAAAGATCGGAATAAGACGTTTTTGATTGGTGAATAAGTTAAGGGTATGTTTAGTTGGGTTGTAGATTGTGATTTTGTATTTTTATATTAATAATTATGTTTTTTTTATCGATTTCTGTGCTGTATTAGTATGTTTTTTTTATCAATTTTTATATTTAAAAAAATAAAAAATCAAAACTAAAAATAAAAAACAAAGTAAATATGGCGCAGCGAAAGAATAAAAACGAATGAGGGTGATGATGATAATAATAATAATACTATTCAATGAAACAAAGAAGAGCGGTTGAACTAATTTTATTCCTTTCGGATTTTTAACTATAAAAAATTTAGGATAGGTCAAAAATTTTTTAATAAAATAAGTTAACGTGTTGCAGGCTTGCAGCAGTAAGTGAGGAAAAAGAGGGGAGAAAGTAATTCCATTTTCTAAACGTTGGGGCCCATTGAAGACGTAAAGCTTACTTTAATGCAACCAATTCATGCCTCATGGAAAAAGAAAACACCACACGTGTCGTGTCCACATCACCCTGAAAGCGACTACTTAGTCCATTTTGGCTCCTACAGAAAGAGACAAAGACTTGCGTGTCGTTTCCCGTTAAAATTTTATGTTTTTTCAGTAATATTTCTATCAAGTTCTTTAGGAATAATCTAATCAATGGTAGAAGCTAGAAACTCCCAAAATAAAAGATAACTTGTTAGCCTGTTTAAAAAGCATGTACATAAAATTCATTTCAAAATGAATTCTCTAAAATAATTAGAGAATACATTAAAGATATCATAAAAATTTTGTGGTATATTATAAAATTATATTTTTAATAAAATAATTTTTAATTATTTAGAAATATTTTATAATTAAATATTTTTATTATAAATAAAATTTCGACTATATTAAAATATTTCTAATTGTAAAATATTTTTGAATAATTAAAATTTTATTTTATTAAAATATAAATATTTAATTATTTATATTTAAAAATCATATTTTTAATAAAATATTTTTAATCTTTTGAATCAATAAGTTATATATTTGTTAATTAAAATTAAAAGTCGTCATACAACTTTTTAATAAAATATTAGATTTTTATTTTAAATTTTCATTTTTATTTTCATTTAAATTACATATTTACTAAGTAAAAATTTCAAGCATTAAATGCTTTGCTAATTACCTAATCAATAAATCAATATAAAATTTAGCATTGAGTTTATAGAAAAATTTAAAATTTTAATTAAAGAATTTAAATTCAAAAGTTTTAGAACTTGATTGGAACAAATGAATTCCACAAATATTTTTAAAATTCATTTGCATTTCCTTTTTTTTTTTGTTTAAAATACTCTCATTGTCATGTTTAAAATACAAAAAATTGTTCATTTCAATTATGTTATTTATATTTTATTGAACTCAACATAACTAATTCAAATTTCCATAAAAATTGCTAGTATTTCCAAATGAATTCCATAAACTTAAAAGAAATATTTTTTTCCTTTTAAAACATCCTTACTAAACCTTTTTTCATGTACATTTTAAAACAATTTCAATATTACAAAATATTATACAAGAACATTATAACATAATATTATATATTATATTATATTGTAATAAAATTATATCATAACTTCGAATTGTTGTTTTAGATCTTTATATTGTTGTTTATTTAGTCAATCCATTGAAGTCCCATTGTCTATATTTTTCTTTAATCTTTTCAAACTTTTTATTTCTTTCTTTATGATAGAATTCCAGTTCATAATATAGTTTAATATAAGTACAAAAATATTAAATGCAAATTATAAAATAAAATACCAAATATGGAAATAACATGAAAGTTAAATTTAATAATTAGTAATTTAGTTAATCACAAGCGATAGAATTGGCCATCGATTAGATAAATAAGCATGAAAATAAAATGAATATCTTTATGAGGTATACACAGTCTGCTAAACTTTAGTTACCAAATATTAAGATAATAAAATACCGAAATAGAAAGAAAAAAGGAAATATTGACTTATTTTACTTCATCAAAGAACCATAATGCAATAATTGTGATTTAAGGAACTGTTTTGTGAAATAAGTGAATACTTTAATTTCAAAACATCAATTATACAAAAGAGGATCTATAGGTTAGTTTTAAAGAAGGTTAAGGACCTAGGTTATAACTTTAAGGAGGCCAAGGTCATGGGTTGTAAGTTTTAGAACATAGATCTTTAAGTGGAAGAGGGAAAATAATGATAATAAAAGAAAGGTATAAGGTTTTGAGCTATATAGTTATTAAGGCATCAAATACCTTAAAAATGACGTTTAGGTAAGCTTTGAAAAGGATTTAGGTCGTGGTTTTCAAGCTTTATGATGAACCAAGACGTTGGTTATAGGCTTAAGTTATAGATCGTTAAGTTTTTGTTGATTTCAGTGTGACGATGGAGGATAACTTTAAACTTTATAGCTACATGACTTTAGTTTCACTTTACCCTTAAAAAAGGAAGTTAGATGGTAAAGGAGGGGGTGTTATGTATTTATAGGAAGTGAAGTTAGTATTTTTGTAATTTTTGAATGGTGACTTTATGTTTTAGTCAAAGTTTTTGGTCTTAAATAGTTTCTTTTAGATGTGTGTTACTCTTTATATCTTTATGGTGTGGGGTGAAAGTCTATTTTTTTTACTTTGTACTTTTTATTTTCTCTCTCTCTTTTTTAATTTGGCTTACAAATACCACGTTGAGTTTACAATAGTAACAAATACACAATGATAAATTTTTACCTATATTATAGGCCTTTAAGTATCCACTTACCCAAATATGACCTTCAGATGTTTATTAATAAATCGATTCTAAAATAATCATCTTCGTTATCTTGAGCCAATTTGACTTCTTCTTTGTTTGAATAAGAAGTTAAGCTAGATCTCGACTTTAGCAATTATTACAAAATTATGAAATATTTTTCCTCAATTTTTATAGCGACTACTCTAGTAGGACATTTGCTTTCGATTTTTACTGCAAAAAGATTGCCTGATCCGGATTGACGGTCTTTAGTGAATAAGAGTATTTAAAAAAAAAACATTCTTCAACTACAGTGGTGGAGGCTAGATGAGATTTAGGGAATTTATCAAACCATTTAATTTTAAATCTTCTAATAAGCACTAAGACTTTTATGTCTTATCTTCTTTATATTTATACCTCTATGTGAGTACTCGTGGAATAAAAAACTATGAAGCAAATAGTAGAGGTATTAGAAATATTATTTCATAATCCATCGCTAATATTTGTTTTTAAAGATTTTAAAATCTTCATATACCAATGGCAAAAAAATTTTAATGTTGGTGCCAAACCATTTACACTAACCAACAAACCAATAAGGGATATTATGTTTAACGTCAATGAAGAGGAAAAATAGCCATAAATGGTAGCTAATGTTGTTTTTTAGGACAAAAGTATTGAACTATGCTTGATTGTGCATTGGGTGGATGAGCTTTAGGATTAGACACTTTAAATAGGCCAAAGTTGTGTCGTCACGTGTTTAATGATGCTTTATAGTAACAAAACTTGTTTCTTCAATTTTCATATAATATGCTTAGAGCTTTAACAAATCAAAAGGTTTATAATGTCAATCATCAGGAAAATTATTTTTAACAAATTTTTTAGGAATATCATTGTCAACTTCACTTTGAATGGTTACAAGATATTAAAAACATTATTTTTCAAAATAGAAACTTTGATAAGGTGCTTTCGAAAAATTAGAAATTGAAAAAATTTGCTACACCTTTTCAATTTCCTATTTGATTGGAAGACTTTCCAAAATTTTTTAACATTTTATAAAAATAATTTTCTTTTCAAGATTTTCAAATACCACCATTGAAGAAATGCTTTTTTAAAAAGGTTTCTACCTCTAAGTCCTTTAGGGCCATCTCTAAACTTTGAGAATCCAATTACTTTAGCCATTCTTTGAGGTTAATCAGTTATGATGAGAGTGATCCTTCATTGAAGTTTTTAGAGGGAAGATTTTGATTTTATTTCAATTATTTCTTTCCATAATTTTACCTTCTATGTAGAAAGGGATGTTTATGGGCTTTTAGAGAATATTTATATGTTTTATAGGATGTTTATGGGTTTTTAGTCTCTTTCGAACTTTGTGACCTTGAGTTTTGTTTTACTAGAAGTTGTGACTTTGATTGTAGAGAAGAAGGAAGAGGTTATTTTGGGTTGTGGAATCATGATCTGTGTAAAAAAATCCTTTAGTCAAAATATTTTTTAAATCCTTTTAAATCAAGTACCATCAGAGATTAGAAATAAAATATCCTTTAATATAACACAAATCTCTAACATTGAAACTTTCAATAAAAGAAAAACAAATTCATTAATAATTAATTTTCGTGGAAATACCATCGAGGTTATAAAATAAGGAGTAATAAGCCTTATGAAAGGTATTCCCAATATAATATGATTAATTTTATTAACTATAACAAAAGAAGTTTTTTATTGCAACTTCAAATTTGATGGGATTTCCACCTTACTAAAAAAACAACAATTAGATAATAGATTTTTGCAACAAAAACTTATTTTATTATTGTTAATGAAATTAGTCATATAATAATATTAGAAATGACTTTCATAAAGTTTATTACTCTTATTTTACTAGCCTCATTGGTATTTCAACAAAGATTAATAGTAAAATAATTTAATTTTCTTTTATTGAAAGTTTGGATATAAGAGAGTTGTGTTTTATTAAAGAATATTCTATTTTTGAGCTTTGATGCTACTTACTTTTAAAGGTTTTAAAAAAGTTTTTGACTAAAGGATTTTTTATATAGATTATGATTCTATGACTCAAAGCAACCTCTTCCTCTTCTCCACAATTAAAGTCACAACTTTCGGTAAAATAAAACCTAAGGCACTTGAGTAAAAAAGAGACTAGAAGCCCACAAATATCCTCTAAAAGCCTGCAAAAATCCTCTTAAAGCCTACAAACATCCATTTTCATAAACAAAGTAAAATCATACAAATAAATAATCGAAACCTGACTCATGGACTTCTTATTAAAGGACAATTTTACGTTACTGTTGTGAAATTATTTTACCTCTTGGATTTGAGTATTTGGATTTAAAGGGTTAGGTGGAGTATTTTTTACTACACCTTGAATGATCAACTCATTAGATAAATTGATGTCTTTTTACTTTATGATTTAAGCAAAGTAGATTCCACTCACCATCAAAGATACAATCATTATGTAAATTGATGTTTTTCCACTTTATGATTTTAGGAACAATTAGATTTTGACATACTCGTTTGTAAATAGAGTGCTTCTCCCTTTTGGGTTTTTAAAATAATTATTGAATTATATTGAAATATTTTCAATTGTAAAATATTTTTGAATAAATTTTAATTTAAAATTATTAAAAATATATTAAAAATTATATATTCAATTTAATACATTTGAATTATTCAAATATATATAATTCAATAATTATTTATAAATGAAAATATAATTTAAATTATTTAATTTGAAAATATTTTTGAAAACATTTTTATTTTTTAAATATATTTGAATAATTTCATATAATTAAAAATGATCCATAACTGAAAATATTCAATTGTAAAATTGTTTTGAATAATTGAAAATTATACTATTGAAAATATAATTTTTACAATATAATTGTAAAATTATTTATTATAAAAAATTATTCTATTTCAATAAAATAGTTTTTAATCGTTTGAATGACTAAGTTATATATTTATTAATTAAACTTAAAAGTCGTTATACAATACTTTTAATAAAATATTAGTGTGTTAATTATTTCTATAAAATAACTAATTTTGACTTGATTGAAAAGCTCTTCTCTGAATTGAAAATTTTATAAAAAAATTGAACACTGAATTGAAATATTTTCAAAAGATTGTTCACTGAAAAATTTCAGTTAAGGTTAACACTGTTATGTCACTTTTATCATGTGGATGGTCACGTAACAAATCTTTTTGTCATGTTAGTATGGATCTAACCACATTACAATTTTTTATATAAATAGTCACCTAATAAACTCGTTAGTTATGTCAGTATAAACTTAATGATGTTAAAATTTTTACCTTAATTAGTTGAATATTAAAAAATTTGTTACTTAATTAAAAAATTTTAAAAATTTCTCACTCAATTATAAAACTTAAAAAATTATCCCTAAAATAAAAGAATAAGATTGTGCACACCTCGGTTTCATGCATTCTTTGGCTTCTTCTGCACGGTGGTACTATTATCCACATGCATATTAAATTGTGATGAAGGAATTATTTTCACGTGCACTAGAAAAAAAAAAAGTGAAACTTTAGTCATTCCAGAGATAAAATATATAATATTGTTAACATGATCTTATTAAAAAATTAATTATACTAAGTACTAATCAATATGAAATTCATTTTAATACAAATTTGAAAAATCATGCTAATTTGCTGATTATTTATTATTATAGTTGTCTCTAATAAATAAACTATAAATATTTGAATTATTATATTAGTTATTGAAATTCCCGTGTTATCTACTATTACTACATATTGACAATTAAAAATCAAAATTCTCATTACGATGAGTTTGCTTATCTATTTTCATTTTTGTGCGTCGAAAAAAATTATAATTAATAAATAATTAATTTTCCAAAAATTAAATGTATCCATAAATTGAGACAACTTTTTTGTAAGTTGTTTTAAATTTCATAAGCTTGAAAATTAAGATCGTGGTAAATAACGTTTCCTCCTAAGGAAGTCATCGAAAGCAATTTGTTATTATCTTCAAAAGCATGATCAATTAATGCTTCACTAATCACTTTTTTTAGAAAAATAACTTATGACTTTCTTAGAAGGGTGAATCACACATCTGCTATTATTTCGTTACTATTGAATAAACCGTTGTATTAATATAAAAATTCATAAATTATTTATTAAAAATAAATTATTTTGTAGATTAATAATTTAAAATAAATAATAATTTCAATTTAAGTGTGGATGAACGTATCTTGGTCTGACTTATCTTTACTGGTAACTTTTTCCTTCACACGATGCAAATTTATACTTTTTTTTTTTTACTTAAAAAAGAACTTATAATCTTTTTAGATTAGGAGACTTAAAAATACTTTAGAACCCCTACCACGGAGCCTTTGAAGTTTAAACACTTCAATAGTGTGAATAACTAGATTAACTAATCATGGTAAAGGACAGTATTACGGCTGCACCAAAATTCTTCTTTTCCTATAAAGCATTAATTTATTATGTTTTCCAACTTTTTAAGCATTGTAATATCAAGGGATAATAGTTACACACTTAGACCAATTTTTTCATATTTTTTTAGTTGAGTGTTCAACCTTTAAAATTTTTTAATTAAATAATTAATTTTTAAATAATTTTTCACTTAAGGTAAAAATATTACTTCTGTTAAGTTCATACTGACGTGGCAAACGGACTTTACCACGTTAACATCCACGTGACAAAAGTGTCACGCCAGCATTTACGTGGACACACTTTTCACCTTAAAAATTTTTCAATTTAGTGAGTAACTTTTAAAAAAAAATTCAATTAAGTGAGAAACCTTTAAAATTTTTCAATTGAGTTACTAATCTTCTAACACTTAAACCTTTAAAAATTTTCAATTTTTTTTCTCTCAATTTTTCAAATGGGGCCATCTGCAATTTTTGAGAATTATTTTAATGTTTAGTATTTAAAATTATTAAAATAGCATTTCCCCTTGTAAATGGAAATTTTACCAATTTTAACTTTTTCCAACCTACATTGTAATATTTACAAACCTTGATGTTGATCGTGGACTTCTTTATTAAGATGCAATAAGATTTCATTAGATTTAAATAGATTGAACTGTTTACTAATTTTAGTTACACTACAAGTATACAAGTCATAATTTATAGTATAACTGATATCGATTTCACGATAATTGATTCTAAATACTTAACAATATGAATTGCACTTGGATTAAGGTAAACAAAAAGTATAGAAATTGAAAATTAAACTAAACTAATGAAAACGAAACTTGAATGAATGTGATCGTAGAAAAATGTAAAATAAAGAAGATACTCAATAGTAGAGACTAAATGGTTGTTATATCATTATTTATCTTCCTTTTACCTTATTAATTTAATTGTGTTTGATCCTAGATATCATTTGGTTTGATTACCCTATCTTGAGATGTAATCAATTAATTCTAATTAAAATACTTAAGAGCGAAATTATAACCTCTCGGTTCACAATATTACTCATAAATAATGCAACTAAATTTGAAGTAATCACAGAGACAATTAACAAGTAATTAAGATCTCTCTTCAATCACCTATTAATCAGTTAATTGTAGTTCCGTTAAGCTATCAACTTTCGTTGTGTACCCTAACTTAAACAAATCAAAATAATCTCTTGATTTGAAGTGAATATTAGTTGAACAATTAACATAAGCAACTATGTATTAATTCAATATAGTAAAAGTTGTATAAAAAATTTAAGAAAAATTCCTAAAATAGATTTAGAAATCTGTAATCATGCTCAAACAAATAGTACTTAGATTAAACATCAAAAGAGAAGTAAAGAAAGATAAACTGATGAAGATCTTGATTGTCCTCCTTGTTCTTGAGTCTCTACACATTTTTCTCTTCCCAAAACCCTCTATTTTTATTTTGGATATGTCTTAAGGGTCAGAAATGTGGCTACTGGATTCCTCATATCTTCTTTAGTCCTAAAAACTTATAAAATACATCTTGCACACGTTTTGCCATGTTATACATCCACATCAACATTTCTAACTTTGACCTCTACTTGTTATTTTTGCTATATCTTCGTCTACAGACTTTCAAATATCATAAAATTTGACATGTAAGCTCTTCACATGTTGGTCCAGCAATCTATAAAATTTCATAACATTTGGAGCTCTATAATTGTATCTAATGCCTTCCCAAATTCAGTTGTGCGCAATCTGGTGTTCCAACTTAGCTTGTTATAACCTTTGATTTGTACACTCTTCATAATTTGTCATATAACTTTGATATTTGGTGTGGAGCATCTTAAATTGATGCTCTAAATCTTAAAGTTGATCTCATACTTCTTTTAGATCCAAAAGTGCCTTAAAATATTTACAAAAGTTCTATAAAAACCGGAACAATCATCAAAAGCAATATAAGAAGCATCTTATTCAATAATTAATCTAATATGCACCCAAAATCATGTGGAATTTCCTCTCAAACCTAAAGTAATGGTCATGAATACATACCTAAAATATGTATAATTTGGTGATATCAAATACTTTCACAGTTGAATTATTGCTTGTCCTCAAGCAATGAATTAATCATCCACTTAAAATAAAATCGATTAAGAGTTTAAATTTAATTGAGTAAAAACAAATATCAATCAATTTTTTTAATTTAGCTCTCATACCACAATTCTTTCACTACAAAAACATTGTTATTACACATAATCACACATTTAGTAAATTGGTAACTTTCAACATATAATATCAAGCATCCAAGTTATTTCATACGGATCATCATGCAAACTTATTCAAGGATATAGCAATAGTCATAGGGCAAACTTAAGTTTCAAATTTGAGCAAAGATTCAAATTAGAGCAAAGTTTTAAGGGTTCACCATGTCTTTTGACGCAACTTAGTTACCCTATTTGGTTTATTTGCAATGTTATCCAATATTTTGATGAAAAAGTGAATATTTTGTAGTGAACACTCCTGGTTACTCCGTTAGCTCACAATTGCAAATGGCTACTAACTGTATTAATAAATTTTAACCTTTTCTTTTCTTTATAAAGCCAGCGAATTGATTATTTTTGCTCACTTTATTTCAGCACATATAAACTTTTCATTTATTAAACTATAATCTATTCCAAATTCACATGACAAGCCACAAAGCCAACATTAAAAACTTGATAATATACACCAAGGTCACCCAAAACACATGCAATCACACAAAATAAAGTTAAAGAAAAAGAAAAAAAATTAAGTTAGAAATCATTCAAGAATTGCTTAATGCTCACAAAATCAAAAAGCTTGATTAAATTAAAATACCACAATTAACAATCAACTCCTAATTTTAATAAGTAAAAAATGGGATATTCAAATCATTCCTGTTGGACTTACAACAATTCAAGTATATAAATAAATGAAAATTTTGCTAAAATTCATCTTCCCCCATACTTAAACTCAAATTGTCTTCAATTTGGAGGATCAAAATAAATAATATGTGTGAAGTGTAGAAGAGGGAAAGAGAACAAAACTCCCCTGCAAATTGAAGTTCACATGTAGGCATGGCTTGAGAAAATTTATTCCATACCATGTAACTTGAAGACTTTGGAGAAAAGGGATATACGTTGGTTCTTTTTACCAAGCCTCTAATCATAAGATATAAAATGTTGTGATTTATTAGATTTTAAAAAAATTGTAATTTAATATTTTATTAAAAGAACATAATAAACTTCAATTTCTTTTCTTTAATTATTAATAATTTTATTTTAATTTTTAAAATAATTCATTAATTGAGTTTAATATCATTTAGGTCATTGTACCTTGGTAAACTATTAATTAAGTCCCTATAGTTTGATAAATTATCAAATAGGTTCCTATACGTTTAAATTTTTTCATTATCAATCTCGTGCCACTTGACATTTTCACTTGGTGCCACATGGCAACACGAGGACATACCACATGACACGTCGTTAATAAAAAATAACAGAGGAATTATCGGTAAAAGTAATTTGAAAATTTAAGGACTTATTTAATAGTTTTGAAATTATAGGGATTTAATTGATAATTTTCTAAACTACTGGGAGTTTTGGTGAAATTAACCCAAAATCTTAACCATACAAAAGACCACTCGATTAGCTGGCTAAAAGCCCTCTTCGAACATCAAATATGTACTCTCTATATCTTTTGGTTTCCTTGGGATTTTTTTTCATCATCTAACTTCACAAATGTTCTAAGGGTGAGTTTAAATACTTGATTGTTGTGAATAGGAGAGGAATTTTGAAGTGGGAAAATTTGAACATCAAATTTTTTTCAAAAAAAAAAGGACAGGGGTGACTGCTAAAAGAATATGAAGAAGAGAAGAGAAGGAGAAAGAAAGAAAAAGAAGAATAAGAGATGCAGTAGTCGAGAGAAGGAAGGGAGAGGACAGAGTGTCGGGTGTGTGAGAGAGAGAGAGTTAGGATAAAGAGAGGTGAAAAAAAGGAAAAAATTATTATGGTAGAACTATAATTTTGGGTGTAAATGGTTGTTTTTGAAAAATTTTGGTAATTTTAAGAATTTTAGGGGGATTATATGAGAAATGTGAAAATTTTAGAGTATTTTGGGAATTTAGCAAAAATTGACAATAATTAGTAAATTAGAAAAGTTAAAGTTTATTTATTTATTTAGTATAATTGAGAACGAAGTGTCTTTTTATAAGTATCTTGTATAATTTGTTAATAATGTAATTTTGTGCGAATTATGAGAATTTCATAAAATTTGTGATTATGTGAGAATGTACATATGACCATGTGATGTATTGTGTGATAAGTTATTGAATTTTGTAGAATGTGAAGATTTTGTGGAAGTTTACTAGAATCTGAATATGATTTTTCATGGATAAAAATTTTGAATGTGTGATGACTTAAATTTTGCGTTGATTACTGATGATGAAATACAGTGGTTTGGAATAATAAAACTGAACATGTGGATTGTTAAGAAGAACATAAGAAGATCGTCATTAGTGGCTTACCTAGGTAAATTATACTTAATGTTTGTGATTTGAGATTAGATTAACATTGATTATTTGACACATGTCGAGGTATTTTGGTAGTAGGAATACTCAAGTCGCTTCTAGTGGTTAAAAGTATCCTATATGATTTATTATGATGAGACTTGATATTCTAATAGTGAGAATGCTGAGATGTTTTTGGTAGTGTGAGGTATCCTGTGTAGTTTGTTTGCCAGTTGATCGTTGAATATAATTATATTAGATTAAATTGAATCCTTGAAATTAAGCAAGAATTGAAATGGAAATTAGAAATAGAACAACTCATTGAAAATGATTTACAAATAAATAGAATTTATATAAATGATGATATGAACTTGTTTTGTATTGTGGGAAGATATTTTAATATGATGTACATGTATAAATAATATTTTGTATATATGAAATGAGTGATTTGTGATGGTTATATTCTAATTTCCTTATTGAGTTGACAGCTCATTTCTTACCTGTTAAAAATTTTATAGGAAAGTTAGTAGTTCTTTAGAAATTTTAGATTTCAATTTGTACTTGGGTGGATTATTCAGGTAGGTCAACTTGTCACATGACTTTACAAGAATTAGGTTTCAGATAAATTATTATTGTTTTTTGTTATGAGTAAATACCAAAATGCCCCATGAACTTCTATGATTTACCCAAGCACTACCCTTTACCATCATCATCTTAAGTTAGCAACACCGTCCTTTCCACATCTCCAGCATTCCTCCACCCACCACCACTGAAACCTTGCCCACAAAGTGTTTAACACTTTGCCTCAATCGACCTTTTACCAAGAAATTGCTTAAGCTATGCCCTCTTAACACCTACCCAACAGGTGTTCGACTGTTTGCCTAAGAACCATTAACTCCAGCCTCTTACACCTCCAAAGCCTACCATCCCTTTAGAATTTCCAGCCAACACCATCCACTACCACTTACAAGACATCCTTATCAAAGCTTTGACCTCCTAAAAAACTTGCCCACCTAGTGTTAAACAAATTGCCTTAGACGCAATTCAGCTACCAGTGAACCCAACGCCTATTCTCTAAACCAAAAGCCATCCAGTACCCATAAAATTAACCACTTCACACACTACCAAGCCACTCTTACTACTCGACCACCACCTATTTGTGAAATTGTCTCAAAGACAATCTAAGCCATAAACCAACACCACCTCCTTAACTTCACCCTATCTAGAACATAACCACTCCCTTATAGCACACCTTCTAACAAAAAATGGAACCAAAACACTCAAGCCGCCTCTAGTCCTTACGAATCACCATCGAATTACAATAGCATTGCAATTCAGCTAACCCCATTCATATTGAAGATAGCCCATCGCCATTATCCTTTAAAGAAAATCCACCCTTATCACCAACTGAATAGAAATCTACAGCCCTTGAGGAAACTAGTTCCTCAGCCACAAGTGAAGGGCATCTTGAACAAGAAACAAGTGACAAGTCATCCAGCCAGGAAGAAGAGGAAGTGGTAGAGGCAGACACAGTAGGTCAAACAAGGATAGAACAGGCGAACACAGATGCTGACCCAGGAAGCAAAGGATGAAATAGAAGCAGAAGTTGAAACAGTGGAAGAGGAATAAAATTTGGACACAGACAGTGGTGAAGCACTCCCCACAACTTGTAGCCACACAAGGAAAAGTAAAACTATTGTTTTTAAAAGTAGGCTACAATCCAAAGTTAGGGAATGTAATTCTTTTAATAGGAAAATTGATCAGGATAGATTTGACATCATTTGTGATAGACATATAGCTCCCTACAAATATATAGATGATGCTACATTAGACATTTTGAATATTCGTACTAAAATTGAACAATAAGTGCATAGAATGGGATGGTCTCATTATATTAATGTTCGCTACCTTGCTTATGTGGAACTAACTAGGGACTTTTATGAAACTTTTCTTTTCAAATTAGTCGATCTAAATTTCAACTTATTTGCACGTGCTATGATTGAATGTAGGCTAATGAATAAGTGGTTTTCATTTTCTGTTTCTTCATTCTGTGGAGCAATGCAATTTGTCAAAAATTCTATGGCTAAAAGTGATGATTTTTTAAATGGTTGTTGTGATTATGTGGTTAAATTTGATCCTTATGCCTTGTGGCCAGAATGGTCTGTTGATTTTGAGAAATATAACCCTTGCAATTCCAAAAGTTCTTTTCTATGCAAACTAGCTTTGAAATACATTCATCGATTTTGGTTTACAATTCTTTTGGTAGTAGAAAAACTGTTGTTATATTATCTAAAGCAGAATTTTTTCTTTTTATGGTTCATAGAAAACAATGTTGAGCTTAATTGTGGTTTTTGGATTCTCACTCAAATGAATTCCATTTTGAAAAAGTAGAATCAAGCTTAAATCTTAGGTTCTTATATCACTCAAATTTCCGTTAATATTGGTGTCTTAGATGTTGATAACACTAACGTCACAGTTGTTTGTGAGATGGAACCATTATATTGTAAGTGTTTATATAGGATGGGTCTTGTAGTTATAGGAGGAGATGATGGATACACCTTTGCCCCGTCTGGACCAACCATACAACTTGCACCTTGTCCTTATAGGCGAAAAAGAATAATTGCAAGGACCACAACCTTACAGTCATTAGGACCTGATCCAACATAACCTTCTATAAGTGATCAGATTGTGGTAGCACTCCTACAACACATGGAGCGTAGATTGGATCATTTGGAGCAAAACCAGCAAGCCATCTTCGAACACCAACACTTCCAACCACCTTTTCCACCATCACCTTGATCCCTCAAATAGAGAAGCTTCTTACCCTTTTACTCCTTTATTTTTTTCATGTTCATTTGTTTTCATTTTATGAAAACATTAGGGACAGTGTAGATTAAGTGTGGGGGGAACTTTTATTGTTTGTGTGATTGTGTGTTTCACTTTTTTCTCTTACTTTATTCATTTTCATTTTTATTTTTTTTCTTTCATGTCTTTTAATTTGCATGTGATGTGTGTTAAAACCATGAAATTTGATCTTACTAATTGGAATAAGATTGAATTGTGTGCTTGAAGTTGAATTAGGCCAAGTGAATAGAAGGTGAACCGCATTAAATGATTAAAGGAGTCGATTACATAAACTTACTCAGAAATTGATTCTTAAGTGATTAGGTAATGTATAAGAACATAATGGATTTTCAATTAAGCCTATGAAAGGAATTGAGTCTATATGACTCCATTAAAAAGTCATTTCATTTCTTTATGTGTGATTATCTTCTAATGTGAATTTTTCTCTAGAACTTGCTTGGAACCGACTTGAGATCACATCTATACATGCATGCATAAAATTTAACCCTTTTAGCTTAAAAAGCCAACCCAATTGAATATCCATTGTTAAACCATTTGAGCTAAAAACTTTTTCTTGATAAAACCATAATAAACACCTAAAAGTTCGCATATCCTCACCCATCATAAATGTAAGTAGGCATTCTAATCACAATTTATATCAAACTTTTTTGGATATATGGAAAGCAAGGAAAAGAAAAAGATGAAAGGAAATGGAAGAGTTTGAGATATGAATTATGAGGTGTACTGCTATTTTCTTTTCTAAAATATCAGTAAAAAAGAGAGAGTTATGAATGAAGTTGTTGACTCCTTTGTGATTGAATTTGTGTCTCCACAAGTGGTTAGATGCTTTACTAATGTTTATGATTTTTACCCTTTTTCCTTTATCAATCCCTACTTTCACCTATAGCCAAATACAACTTTTAATAAAGCCTTTTTGATTTGTGAATGATTGTATTTCAAGTGGTGAAAAGTTGGTGAAAAAGTAAGCATATGGTAGAATATTTTCATTAAAAGAATCTGAGCAAAAAAAAAAAAAACAACCTATAAACACTTGAGTGAATCCTGTAAGGAAAATCCATTATGAGTTTATGCTTATCTTTGAATAATAGTATCATAAGTTGAGTTTATTTATGTTTACCGATGAAAACTAACCAGGATGTGTGTAGTAATTTGACATTCAAGTGGAAAAAGTTTGAATGATTGCATGCGTTTGATTTATGTGAAAATGAATTAATAGAATTTCCTGGTTCTTTAAAATTTGTTCGAGGGCAAGCAAAAGGTTAAGTGTAGGGGAGTTTGTTAGTGTCTTTATTTTTTGTCTTTATGTGTGTTTTATTTCTTAGTTTTTAAGGTTTTAAAATAAGAATTAATGGAATTTAGTCTTATTTTATATTAGGGTGTGGTTTTGATTCAAATGTTAAGAATTACAGAATTTTTAGATCAAGAAAAGCTGAATCAGGGGCGTCGGACATTACTGAACATGACATTGTGTAGTGATACCTGTGTGACAGAGAACAACATAATTTTTAAAGATTTATTTTTAAGTTTTGGCCTTTCATTTAGAGGTTGCAAAATCAGTTAGATGGGGGCCTATCTGACCAGAAAAGGAGACTTGGGCTAGAAACAAAAGAAGGAGAATTAGGATGTGAAAATTCAAGCAAGAAAGGTGGACGCAAGACACATGTGGGCTGCACAAAGATAGAAAGGAGTCCATAAGGAATAAAAAGAAAAGTCCAGTAGGCTCTAAAGTAGCAAGACACGTCTAAGAGCCACCGAAAACAAGAAAAGAGAGGGACATCCAGGTTTTGATAGAAAAAGAAAAACACGACCAAGACTACAAAAAAAAGAAAAAAAAAAGAAAGATTCGTCTAGCAGAGGAGGGAACCATAGGCGGCAACTGGGAGAGAAAAATGAAAAGAAGCCAAAGGAACCCCATTTATGGACAGCCCCAATTGTTTAGGAAAAATCATGATGTTGGGTAACTAAACTTTTATTTCTTGGTTTGTAAAACCTAGTTATTGAACTATGAATATTGCGAGACCCTTGTTATTTATTTGAATCAATATATTCGTGAAGTATTAATTATTTTTCTGGGTTATTCTTTGGTTGTTTTATTTTATAGTTAGGCATGCAATTACTTGTGATTTTATTTCAATCAATTGCTAGATTAAACAGGTTGACGTTCAATCCTTTTAATCAAAAGTAGCAACTAGGA
>JAOXYD010000006.1:13571566-13590547 GCA_028565735.1 Pinacopodium congolense
GTTCGAGCTTGTATGACCATGACTTAGGTTAGTCGTTCCCTAGTTTATTAAGGTTATCGCGTCGTTAAATCTAGAAAGCTTATTCTAGATTGCCTTGTGGTTAGGGGTAGGTTTTCTATCGCATATGACCTATCTAAAATTAAAGGAACTGAGGGTTTGAGAGCTTATTCGAACCTATAGGCTAGCATCTTAGACCACTCATAACTTATCTATTTCGAGGATCAATTATAAGTCTAGAATCTTGGATTTATCTTCTACCCAACTTTTCATATTTGTTATTTGTTTATCGTTTATTTGTTAGCTTTAGCATACCCTAGCTCCATGTGGGATCGACCTTGACTCACTTTAGCTACTTAGTTACAATAGTTAGGTAAATTTATTATTTGGTAGTCCGCAACAGGCTATCAATAGGCTAGGAAGGTTTGTAAAAACTTAGGGCTCTACTATTTCCAACAAATTTGTCAATTGGCTCATTTAATTCTCCCAGTTCTTCAAACTATTTCCCATTTCTTGTTGGAAATGAAGAGTGTTTATAGAAAAACTCTCTACAATCTCCTCCAATGATATCTCTTCAGCTTATAGTGATGATGGTGGAGGTGATCCCATAGGATGGAAATGTGATTAACTTTGGTAGCATCTTAGTGGAGAATTGAATCCCTGTTGATGATATGTGGTAGTAGGTTCAAAGTTGAAACCAATTCCTTATTAATCGCTCTTATATTGAAAATTAAGATGATCCTCTCACTGCAAATTAGAAATAGGGGCATAAAGAACAAACTATCTCTATTGGTCATGGGAACATCCAAGTGCATAGACTTGCTACTCATCCTAAAATGTAAATCATAGATCAAAAGAATAACCCAAAAAGGAGTGATTATCACAGACCTTAACTTATTCTTCATCCATCACTATTTGATCAACTAAAGATGTGAGGTTCGTCACTTGTTTCTCCAACCTGGAAATAGCAAGAGATTCAAACTCATCGTTAGAATAATTAAAATAGAAAAAAATCATAATTAAAATTGCATTGATAATTAGCCCTTGCCACTTTTAAGTTCTCAAAACTTAAATGAGTTGTGAAACTAAAACAAACAAAAATAAGGAGACAAAGAGCAATAAAAATAAAAATAAAAACAGTACAAGAAATAACTGAACATTATGCTAGTTCCCTAATAATGATGCCAAAATTTTGGTGAGTCTGTCACTAGCTACTAAATAATAAATTTCTGACCTAACCTAACTATGTAACAGGGTAAGTAAGGGTCGATCCCACAAAGAATTGATTAATATTTTTAGCTATTCCTAATGTTATGCAAAAAAAGAAAAGAAAAATAAAAAAATTAATCCTTTGGTGCATGAATTAAAAATAAATAGAAATAAAACTAATAAAATTAACACAAACGAATAATAATGAAAAAGGATAAGAAACAAATAACAAAAACAAAAAGCTAAGAAGAAAATATTTTCAGGATTTATGATTTACAATCGATCATTGAAAATATGTAAATTGTATTATACCTAAGACGCTAGCCCATAGGCTCAAGTATAACCTTCATACTCATTCCTGTAATTTTAGATAAATACAATACGATCGAAAATTTATCCCTAACCACATGATAACATAGGATACGATCTCTAAATTCAATGACGCAATAGCATTAAAAATTATGAAACAACTAACTTAAGCCATAATCTCACATGTGCAGATCATGTAACTTAAAGAATCTAAACTCTAGGATAAGTTAATTAAGTCTCATATGCAAAACTAATTAATCTATTTCTACTTATGGTAATTGATAATATCAATTATGGATCAAAAGCTCAAACCTAGTAATCGAACTAGAAATTATTAATAAGAGGATCAAACCTATGAATAATCCTTAATTCTTGACATTTAATCAGAGTTTCAAAATCCAATTCAAATCTCACAATTATAACCTATTAATCTTCCAAATATCTTCAAACCCAAGAGAAAACTAACTAAACATAACAAAATTAGCAATAACAGCGACTGAAATTTTAAAAAACATGATGGAAAACAAGTGAAGATGCTAGAAATTAAAGTTTCAACTATCTATTTAATGAAGTTCAAAGATTTAATAAGTAACTAAACAAACCCAAATGAAATACATGGAAAATAGAACAAAAATGGAAAGACATCAATGAAATCATCAAAACAACAAGAAATATGCACCTAAACACTGAAATCCAAAGAAAATTATTAGCTAAAACATGAAAGAGGGTAAAAACCCTAAATGAAGACATAGAACAAAGAACATAGGGGAAACAAAAAAGGCTACCCAAGTGGGAGCCAAAAGGTACAAAAATCCTCTTTTATTATGCTTATAAAATGCCGCTTAAGGTTTAATTTGATTTTGGAAGGAAAAGATGTTGTTGCCTTTGAGTTTATAGAGAAATATCATTTTTTTAAAATGCTCAACGACCCTTAAAAAGACATCAACAACACACTATCCAAATCCCCATTGAAGAACTTGATGTACGAATATTAATGATGGTTTTTTTGGCATCAACAATGCCATTGAAACCCGTCGTTAATGCTCGAGAATTCAGCTCCAACGTAAATCTTCTCCAAAACTCTCTCAAACTTGGTCTTTTTCACTAGAATTTTTGTCTAATGATAAATCCTATAATTTAACTTAAAATAAACACAAAATAAGCACTTTTACATTAAATATAAGGATGAAACCATGTTAAAACGCACATCAAAACTCAATATAATTTATCGTTATCAATATATGATTATTGGTAATTTTATTCTAAAAAAGGGAGAGATAGTGGAATCACGAAGGATTCCACTTTTTTTTACGATGACAAAATCATATTGTTACTAATGTTCTATTGTGTTGAATTGTGTTGAAAGATAAGTATATGGATGAAATACAAGTGAATTCATTTAAGGAGTCTTAGAGCTAAATTATAATTCATAAAGATCATATGTGAAAACTCAATTTTTGAAGATGAAATTAGTATTGATATAAGTTTATATGTGTAATATTTATTGTAAGATTTGCTAATCTCATTTTGGTGATTGAAGAGGCTCAATCATGCATAATTATATACATGAGTTAGTAAATGCATATAAGTTTCATAATCAAGAGGCTTTTATGTGGAGAAGTTTTGAAAGAAACGTCTTAATATGTTAAAATATTTTGGGAATGCATTTTTTAAGTATGTGTGACTTAAGAAATATTTTTGGAATGTTTTACGATGGTTTATATTGATTTTTAATGAGTTAATGTGCTTTAGGCATGTAAAAACTAATCATGAAGTGGACAACTCAACCAGTATGGAGCACTGGTCGATTAGTTGTGCATTAATTGATTAGTTAAAGTGAAAATTACATCTAATTGATATATTTCTATCAAAAAATAATAAAATTTTTAGTAAAAAGAGGCGTTGAGAATGATTAGTAGGCTTAGAAAATACTATAAATAGATGTTTTGTAAGTGTTTTATCATCTAAGTGTAAAGAAATCAATCATATAAGTGTTGTGAGCTTTAAGAGCTTGAGTTTGTGAGTTTTTGGTTAGTTTTAGATTGATTTTTGTGAGCTTATTTTTTCAGACATTCCAAGAGTTTGTAAGCCTCTTTATACACCTTTGTAAATTTAAGTGAAACAATTTTAGGTGTTTTTTTTTTTTTTTGCGAGGATGAAAGAAATAAAGCAAGAGAAAGAGAGAAGGTTATCCTTGAGTCATAAAAAGGATTATATTTACTAAAATTATACTTATTTTTTGTTATAGTAAAAATTCTCAACAAAGATTGTTAGGGAATGGACGTAAGAGAAAGTGGGCATCTTCAAACCAATATAAATCATTTGTATTCTCTCCTCTTTACACTTTTATTTTTAATTATTTAATTTACAAGTTTTTTTATTTTATTTGTTCATATAGTTTAATCGTTGATTTATTTGTTTTTGTTAAGTATTAAGTTTAGTTTGGTGAATTTAGGAAGATTAATATCTTAAAATTTTTAAATCCCTTAATTCACCCTCCTCCCCCCTAGGTGCCAAATAGGACTAATAACCTTTATATCAGATGGATGTTAAGAATACTTTCTTATATGGAAATCTAAAGGGAATTGCGTACATGAAACCTCCTTCTAGATACCATGTTTCTTATCTAAAATTGTTATATCAACTTTGTAAATCTCTTTATGACCTTAAACAAGCCTCTCGTGCATGGTTTTAAAAAATTTCCCTTACCATTGGTTTTTGACAAATCTCTAATGATCACGCATTATTCCTTTATCATTCCTCTGATAGTATTATTGCGTTGTTAGTTTATACAGATAGTATGGGTATAACAGGTAATGATCTTTCCAATATTTACAAGTTTAAACGTTTTCTTCAGCCTTCTCACATTAAAGATAGAAACAAGATAAAAGTAATTTATTTATATCAATAAGAAACCTATAACCTAATGATTTAAAGTTTTGAATAAGATGTGATATCATATACTTGTGTGTGTGTGTGTGTGTGTGTGTGTGAACTCACTTAAAATGATATGAGAATCTTGTTTTCAAATTTGATCTTAGTAAGATGGAGTATGGAAAAGACACGATTTACAATCCTATAACGAAATTACATTAAAAAATGAGCAATAAAGTACATATTTTTAGAGTAAATTACACTGCTCCCAACTGGGATTTTAAAGTTTTTCATATATCACCTATGGTTTACAAATTAAACCAAACCTCCTATAATTTGATGTAATTTTCAATATAAACTCCTACTATTAAAAAAAGTGAACTCCACTAACAATTGATCACGTGACATTTGATGTGGAAGAGATGCTAACGTGATAAATGATGTGGGATGACTTAGCAAGAGGGTAAAATAAAACTTTCTTCAAAGTTCAGGGGATGTATATGTGACATTTTCAAAGTTAAAGGTAGTAAAATGAAATTTGGAAACCATAGGAGATAAAGTGTAATTTATTCTTTTTTTAATGTATATATATATAATATTTATATTAAAAATAATCTTGAAATAAAAATTTTAGAATTTTGAATAATTAAAAGAACCATTTTAGTGAAATATATTTGAATATTTCTATTTTATTATATATATATATATTGATAAATAATCAATCAATAATTTTTTATAGTTATTTCTTAATTATAGTAGACTATTTTCTTTCTTTTTAAATTCAATTGCATATGCTTTCAATATTTGATAATTTTTTTAGTACGTATAACAATTATTATTAATTTATTTAGTAAGTTACGTAAGTGATTTTACTTAGCTAATTATTTAAATATCTAAACTTTAATGATAAAATAATTTTATTTATTTGAAATTAGTTAAAAGTTTACTTCTTAGTATTTGTATGAAAATAAGTTTTTAACTTTTGTAAAATATTGAAAAAAGTATTGCAAAATTAATGAAAATCTAATTTTGATTGCTATTAATATGAAAGTTTTTAATATATATGTGAACCTATTAAAAAAACAACATATGTGAACCCTTAAATTTAATTTTGGAGTTTAATATAATTTTATAATTTAATACAGTAGTTTGATTTTAGTCAATTTGAAAATTATTTTTAAAAAAATTTAAATTTTATCACTTTTAAAAATATTTTTTTATACATCATATTCTTTTGTACCAATTTTATACATTATTATTATATATTTTACAATTTTTTAAAATTTTAAAATATTTAAATATGATATCTTTTGAAATTTCTATTGATATTGTTTATAGGGTCATATATGGTCATTTGCCACTAGCATCATTTAGTTATCACTTTTGTTGTTACCACAAAATGAAACTACAAAATAGTTTTACTTGCATTAAATTGACCTTTTTATCCTTTGCACGTGAACATTTGCAATTCAACTATATAATAAGAACATGTATATTTATATTCACAAATTAATGTCTATCCCCTATATTTTTTACTATGATTACCCGAATGTAATAAAATTGAAAGTTGAAGATACTACAGATAACTCAAAATATATTAATTTTTTTAACTTCTTTTTTTTTCTAAAAATTGAACTTTTCTCATTTTATTTATGCATAGTTTCGTGTTATTTTAAGTATAAAGATAAAATTAATTTATATTTTCTAATAAAAATTTTATTCTTTCTATCCTTTTTTAGGTGTTTAAGTCAGATTAAAATTAACTCATCAAAATTAAAAATTACTAAAAAAATTATCAATTGATTATTTATGAATTCATATGTATAGTGAAGTAGAAATATTGAATTATATCTCATTGAATGGTTATTTTAATTATTTAAAGTTCTAAAATTTTTATCCCAAGATTATTTTTAATATAAATATTATAAATATAAATATACATTTTTAAAAAAACAAAATAAATTACTCTCTACCTCCTATAATTTAACTAAATTTTATTTCACTTCTTTTATATTAAAAAATATCATATATATATATATATATATATCTCTCTCTGATTTTTAAAGAAAATCTCATTATATTCTCTTGTTATATCATATATCATATCACCTATCACGTCATTTACCAGATCAATATATCCTCCATATCAAGTACTACCTGACCAATTGTTAGTAGGGTTTACTTTTTTTGACGATGGGGGTCTATACTAAAAACTACATCAAACTATATAAAGCCTGGTATAATTTGTAAATTATAAAAGGATATATGAAAAAAAAAATCCTAAAATCGTAGGAGGACGCAATGTAATTTACTATATTTTTTAGTATCAATAAAAATTACTGTCTACTATCATCATTTCTTATTCATATTATACTGCATACCTCATTTTTTTTAAAAGATAAATTTGATTTTTTACTACGAGAGGATGAGAAAATTGAACTTTTTGATGATTTTATTAGAAATCTATCAGCTATTATTGCAGATGATCTAAATTAAGCTTCTGCGTTTAATAATTCCTACATCATTGTTGTCATTGACTCAATGGTTCATAGCATGATATTTCGAAGCCAAAGGGTGCGATGGGAAGTGGAATATTAAAAGCAAAGATCCAAAAAGAAATGAATAAGGAGAAGAAATCCTAGGTATACCAAATTCCAGACAAGGAAATTAGTGAATAGCAGAATGCGGGCAATATGAGGATAGATACACTTAAAAGGAACCAAATTGGAAAGATAAAGAAAGGGTATGGTCACTTTTGATGACTTCTCAAATTTCTAGTTTCTGAAAGAGCAATGGAGAGGCATCTTGACTTGAGGGTCGTTGAAAGTGATAGGTTTTGTAGTTTTATTGCATGCAAATGCTAAGGCATGGATGATAAGTCCTTCCTTTCAAACCAAATGGGCTCATTAGTTTCCTGACCAATGCACCTAATGCATTGTGATGTGTCATACATGTCTGTTTTAATGCCTAACTCCATCCCCAGGGATGCTATTGGCAGCCAAGTCAGCAAGCTGCCCCCCTCTCTTCTTCTTATTCAATTATGCAATCAAAAAGCAAACCTATTAATGCTTTCCGCTAAATCACTGTATCAGGTTTAAATCTAGAGCAAATTTATTTGAAAAATTAAGGCACATTTGGAATGGATATAGAGGTACAATTGTAGATGGTCTTATTAACATGAGCAACAGCATTTGCTAGGATTAATATGTATAAAACAAACTAAAAATTGACAAAAAGTGGGCTTACTTGGATGTAGAGAATTCTGAATAAAAGATGATATCTTATAAAGATAAATCTTGATAATTAATCTAGATTCTCCACCTCGCTCATCAATGCTTTGTTTTCCCATTCAATCATGCTATTGATGTCCATTTTAATATTCTTAAGCTTAATTTCTTTATTAAAATCACAATATTAGGATGAAAATTTTACACATTGTAACTAATTAACATCTTCAAAGAAGTTTATCCAGGGTTGGTTTCAAAACTGTCACAATTTCTCAAAACAATTTGTTGCAAATTTCAAACTGTAATAATCAATATGAGAAATTTTCATTTTTACTAGTCAGGCTATCCTCTTGAATTTACCTTTACATTCTATTCCATAGTGATTCATTTTTTGTCCTATATTGTTTGGGGCTTTTCTTTTTTTCACCCTATTTCTTACCCTTCCTTTCGATTGGTCTCTTTACCATTGGACCGTTTCTTACACTTGCTGTAAAAGGATAAAAGATATTAAAAGGTGAGAACAAACAATTGAACCTACTTTTGGGATGAGATTGTTCTCTTCCTTTAACCCTTCTTATTCTGTAACCAGAAACGCAAATATGCTCGGAGCAAAAGATGCTGTCTAAATGAACCGAACAAATATCAACAAAGAAACGGTAAATATGTTTTGTATGTAACTGAAAAGAGAACTGAGGATATAGAAGAAAAAAAAGAATGAAAGGAAAAAAAAATTAATAAGGGAGAGAAACTTTGGATGTGACTATTGTCTCCCAATATTCCAAAGACGTCTAAATCAAATCGAAACTGCTCCAAGCTATCTTGAAAATGGAGGGACCCTAATTGCACTACTTTTCTCTAGGTGTGCACTTGACCCAGAAAGTATCGTCCCCCTTAACCATATAATTCCCACAAAGTATCTTCCTGATTAGAGCTCTTCTTATATTCTTCTATCCTTTTTGTTAAATGAAATCCAGTCCAATAGTTAACCATATTTTTTTAACAAGAAAAATCACGTTCAAGTATTACTGTAGTCATGTTAACTTTAAGAAAAAGGTTAGTGAAGAGAGAATAATTGTTGTCCGAATTAAGACTCATTTTGGCTGATTAATTAAAGATTTTTGTCAAGACAAACATCGTTGCCCGTAGTGTCTTGCTTTATTTTGATGTTAGTTTTGTGCTTCACTACTTTCTTATTAACCTCGGCATGCACAAAGAAAATGATCTTTGCAAAAGCCAACATCAAATCAAGCATCATTCAATCTGTTCTCCCCACATATGTATGATGCATATCAAACGTTAAGTTCATGGATTCGGGTCGATGGAAAATTTATAACGAAAGGAACTAATTCCATTAACTATAAGGGAAACATTCTCTCTTAATAATTTGACTACAAACAGTGAAGTTTACAACTTTACTAGGAAAAGCAGACATTTCATAAGAAAAGATTCACCGTTGATGCTTCTTTCTATGTCTTTTTAAATTTGGACTTTCTAATTCCCTTTTTCTTTTTGTTTCTTTTTTTTTTTTTTTTTTTTTTGGGATGCCCTACTAGCACCATTAGGCAGTGCACGGACGGATATGCCAATCTCTTTGATGATTTTTGGCCGGTCATATGCCCAACAAAATGTAGTACACAAGAGTTATGGGCAATGCAATTAGCATCCCAAATATGACACTGCAAATGCATTAAAAGTAAAATGGTGAGAATAAATAAAAGGATTGAAAAAGAAAAATAAACAATAATACTCACGCTGTGCTAAGAATATCTGGGTGTACGTTGTATTCCTTGGCAAAGACAAAGGGGACAATTCCTTGGGGTAGAGCTGCCTGTTCGATTGTTTTGACAATCCAAAGCACGGGAAAGGCAAGCAAGACACGTTAGTAATGGTACAGATGTTTTTTTGTTCATTATTAGTAATCCCAAACAAAGTCCGCCCTTGTTGTTGCATTAATTATTGAACTCACCACATCATTTCATTTTTCTTTCATGTCTATTTCTAGTTCTTTTTATTTTTTTAAATTTTCAATCGCTAGACTCTAATCCTCTCTTTAGGCTTTGAAATTTGATAAATCAACTTATTTTTTATAGCATACACTTTTGCCTTGTTAATTGGCAATATTGTTTTTCCAAAGCACAGTCCAGAAAGATTAAATTTTGCTTCAAAGACCCACCCATTATTAAAATATATGATTACAAAAACTCAATATCATAAACGAACAGAAACAAATTCAACAGACAAGAAAATAATAGAAAATCTTATCTGCAGATTAAAAGAAGTAACAAAATTTGGAGCTTTTGTAGTTAAGTTGGGATTGGTTGTGTGAGGAGGAGGCAAAGAGAGAGACGTATAGAAAGCAAAATGGTGTGATGGAGAGAGATTGGATTGACCTGTACAATGGCAACGTGTAGAAGAGTTCCTCTAAGCCCAACAGCAATAGAAGCAGCTGCCATGACAGCTGGACCAGTAAGGAATCTCACGGCCATAGCAAAAGCTGCAATGGAATTTCCACATGCTATGATCCTCGGTTGCAAAGCCATGAACAATCCTGTATTAAGTCACAAACCACCCATCATCAAAAAATGGAAAAAGAATTGGAGGCCATCAACACACCCACTCTTGTCACTTGTCAGGCACACTAAGTCCTTCCTTTTTCCTCTTCTTCTCATAAGACCGACCTTTCATCATCACTCCCACCACATCAAACACAAAAACTTGGCAGGGAAAAAGTTGAAACGGGAAAGTTAAAGAAACCTAACAAACTTTTATCACCCCCACAATACTATTTTGTTCATGTTGCTTTGATGGGTTGCTTGCTTTGTTAGAACACTAATAATGAAAAAGTGGGAGAGAATCTAAGAAATTGTTGTTACTACTAAAGAAAAAAAATTATTAAAAGAAACAAGGATTTCTATGACCCAAGGATTTTTATCTGTAACAAAAGTTAAAGGAAGGAGGAGTTTGGCTTTGTGTTTGCTGTGTGTGTCTTACTGACCGAGACTGAACATGGCCATGCCGAGCCCTGCATCCGACAGAATGGAAATGGACTCCGCTACAATGGCAGGCATTTCTACATGCCACCTGCAAGAACACCAGGCAATAATCAATGCCCCAGAAGTTAAAAAATAGAACTCCAGATATCAAAACAGATTTTATAGACAGATAACAAAAGAATCTCTAATGGATTTTTCTCCAGAGACTGGAATGGGTACATAACACTATACCTGAATGAAACTAGAGACCAAGTGAGACCGATTAAGCTAGAATATGTGTTGGGATTTCTTATCAGTTTCCTCCAAACCATAATCAGTATAAGCCTTGTCAT
Organism: Pinacopodium congolense; assembly: GCA_028565735.1. Lineage (NCBI taxonomy): Eukaryota > Viridiplantae > Streptophyta > Magnoliopsida > Malpighiales > Erythroxylaceae > Pinacopodium > Pinacopodium congolense. Next base: position 13,582,508 of record JAOXYD010000006.1, read on the forward strand.
AACACTCGTTGGAGGCATGGGTTTGGGCTTGCCGTCACCCTTTTTGTGACCTTCATGGTTGTTCATTTCTTTCTCTAATCCTCTATTTCCAAAGCTGAATTCGTCTCTTTCCAGATACTCCTCCTGGTTCTCTCTTTGTCTCTCAACTGAAACTTCCAAACGGACAAACAAGAACAACCATTTAAAATCTATTATTCCAATAATTAAAAACCAACAAACAAACAATCTGCAGTTGATGCAAACCAACTGAAGAAATGAGACAGGAACAACCTTTTCCTGGAGAAACGGCCAATTTGACTTCTTTCTGATCATGACCACCGTATTCATGGCTACCAAACACATCAGAAACCGGTGAAGCACTTGAACTCCAAACAAACATATGAAGATCTCTGCCACCCTCTTCAGGTTTCTGCTGAGTTTGTCCATTAGGCTTCTTTGCACCAGCATTATTGACAGCAACAGAACCCTTAGAACCAGTCGGTGAAAACATTCCTGGGTTTGGAGCTGGGTAGTGGGTTGCACCACCTTGATTGTGGTAATGAAACCTTGGCTTGTTACTAATTCCAGTTTCTTCTTCATAATTCGATGGTCTCGGCGTTGGCCCTCTAGAAGCCGAAAGGCCATAGACATCAGAAGCACCGAAGTTTGAGTTTCTCCCAGCGGCCATCATTGAGTAGAAGTCAGTGTGGTTAAAGCTAGACCCTCTTGGAGTTGGATTTCTCGATGACTGTAAAGAGTAAATCTCCGCATTGGTTAGATTTGACGGCCTTGGGGTAGTGGAAGATAGCCCTTGAGACCGTCTCGAGAAGATATCTGATCTTGACGCATTGGATTTTCGTACTGTCACATGCAACTTTCCATCTTCTTTGATCTGTGCTTCAGTTTCTAGAGGTTGTCTACCATCAAGTGACATGATATCAGAATCGACATGGATCGAGACAATGGAAGCAGCAGTATCAGGGAATTGCTCAGAGATGAGCATTTTGGCACCTCTGTATTCGAACATGAATAGCATCAAAGTATACCAAATGATACATTGAAGAACAACAATTTGCACCATCAGACTGCCAGAGGACTCCCCGTACATTCCTTTGAGCAAAGGAATGCCCATGACAAGAGTGTTTGGGAGAGTAGAAAGTGAAAAGAGTGTAATGGTCCACTCCAAACAACCCCTTTTGCTGAAGTTAGTCCAAAGTCCTAGTACTACTAGAACTATAATCTTTTGGAGAGTATCGGCTGCTATGAAACGTAAGTTCATAGTATAAGGGTCGTTGGTAGAGATGAAATGGAAAGAGAGAAGAGGGACTGCGAAAAGAGCAACAAAACGATTGATGCCTGAGCATTGATCAGGAGTGAAGATCTTCCACCATTTGACGGAGCCATAAGCCAAGATCATGGCCACGTAAAGCGGCACCATAGCAGTCATTACGTGATAGAAATCTGTTGCGCTAATCATCTTTTGCTGCTTGAATAACCAGAAATCAAAGACTTCAACAACGAACAGATGAAATTTCAGTATCAATGGAAGTTTGATTAAGAAGAATAAGACACTGCTTCTGCTTCTGCTGTTGGTAGTGATGCTGGGGGGTGTTGGTGATGAAAAGAACAAAGCATGTGGATTCTGGGGGAGAAGGGGGAGGCGTCTGGGGGTAGCGGGTAATAAACAGAGAGGAGGAATTCTTTTTGCAGTATTCAATATACAGCTTTGCTTTGAGAGTTGCGAGCAAGCTTGCACTTGCAGTCCCCAAAGCACAGGGCTTGCTTTTTTATTTTCTTTGTTCTTTTCCTTTTTGTTTTCAGCTGTGTTTGGATGTGGGTGTGTGTACAAGGAGGGAGAGAAAGAGAGAGTAGATGTATAATGTAATTCTAATTAGACACAACTTGCTAAGTTGGCATATAGCTCTCTGTATGGACTAAGTGGTGGTGGCACGAAGGACAGAGTAGTAGAGAAAAGCATTTTTGGCTGGAAGGTGGGATTGTGTCTGCTACAAGTAGTTGTTTTGATAGGCTTTTAAGCATTGTAAAGAGTCTCCCTTCTTTTTCCTTTTTCTCACCTCTTTCTTCTTGGATTCGCCTTTTCGCTTATGGGCTGTAGCTGGGTCTTTCTTTCTTTCTTCTCTTCTCTTCTCTTCTACTCCTTTCTAAACATATTTTGTACGAATTACTAGATATCAAGGAGATAATGTTTCTAATTCAATTCGACTCAACTGATAAAACAAGTCTTCCTTTTGCAGTGTTTATGCTCAATCAAATTTTCCTATTTATTTGGACTGGGAATACAATTTCAATAATCACTATACTAAAAGATAATATTTTTACACTAATGCTTTATTAACATGTGGCAACTAATCCATTATTATCGAACTGATCATTCATTAATTCACAAGATACCTCCAATCTTGACAAGAAAAGTTAACTAGGAAATATTTTACCTTAAAAAACTTAATCTAAAGATATTTTTAAAGTTTCCTTTGTAGAGCTTTAATATGTTTTCCAATTAGACAAATTACATTCTTCAAGTAGAAAATCTTATTTTTATTTTGAAGTAAAGTGACTATAGATTTTCTTAAAAAATGTTTTTATGTAAAAGGAAAATAAAAAAGGCTCTTTAAACATATTGTTAATTTGGAGTTAAAATAAATTTTTGAAGGGTATTTAACCGCAATTCTTTTTTTATTATTATTAATTTGGAGTGGGAAATTGAGACATGTTGAAGTGTAGGAGTTATCAATGCCTTCGTGTGGACCCTAATTTGTCTATTCCTAATTAAAACATCTTTCAACTTGGCAGCTCCAAATAAGAAAAATCCAGTGCATTAGGTTATACATATGTAAAGATAAAGGCAGGTTAGTTTGGACTTCAACTAAGTGTTGGCTTCGAGTCATCGGTTACCTTGTGTCGGAATCACCCACAACCAATTCTGTCCAATCTTGTTCATCTCATTTCGTCTGTTTATGAATTCCAAGAATATCAGTTCATCCTACTGTTACACCCTTCTTCTTTATCATAATCTTTGAGATAATAGGTTCTTAAGACATTTGTTTGGATTCTGAGTTTAGATTTACAATTACAATTTCTCCTCAACTATATAGAACCTAAATATAAAACAAGAATGAAGTAGTAGAGAAGTAAAGTAATGAAGGATTACAAGAGAAAATTGTAAAAGTTGATGGGGTATCCGTGGTTGACCCTCTCTTAATCAAGACGGAGAGGCCATAGATTGTAATTTTTATGAGGATGATAGAGTTTAGAAATTGGAGGATTACTTATTATAATTCGATTTCGACAAAAGAAGAGAAGAAAGACTTGTATTTCATACTATAAATAATAGAACAATTTAATTCTAATTAGTAGTCTCCTAATATTGAAAACTATTTTGTATAATAAATAAATAAAACTAACTTAAAATGTAAATTCAATTTGGGGCGGAGAAAAAAATAAAAGAAAATAGAGAAAATAGAACAATCCCACATGTACTTCATTCTCTGTAATAACAATCATCCAAATGGCATATATCCAAATCTAGATTGTCGAGTCCTCCACATGAAAAAGGAATCATTTGATCAAACTATGTTTCCAAAAAAAAAAAAGCCTATTTGATCATACTCATTCATTAGTAAAACATTTCACAGGAGGACTAGTGTTTGAAACAGTACCAAAAGAAGGGTAAGAATAATCGAGAAAATTCAAATATAGCTTGGGAGGACAAAAATCCACATATATACTGATAACGAGCTAAAAATTATGATAGGGAAAGGGAAGGATGAACTATATAGTCTTGAGTTAGATACATTGAAGCTAGCTTTTAGCACTTTTCACCCTACAATTAGTATACTGTACTCGTTCCGGCTAAGTTGATGTCTGAAAGTTCAGTTTGGCTGCAATTAAGGTCTTATCGTGCCTACCAGTTATCAACATCAGGTTTAAAGATAAGCACAAAGAAACCTGTGGAACTTTTTTGAACTATGAATAATAATCTTATTTTAAGAAGGACGATTAAGACTCAAAGACAACTTTACCTTGGACAGAATCATGAGAAAACTAGTATCTCTATATGCGTTCTCTCCTTTTCCAAGCAGCATATGCTGACTTACTTTTGCAATTTGGCAATTCGCCTAACACAAGCTTTAAGTAATCCTTGTCCCTGTTAAGAAGTGAGGACGATTAGAAAGGAATGAATTATTTAGAAGAAATAGTTGTAATTTACTTGAACAATTTTAATTTTAAGTACGAAAGAATATTTATAAGTAAAAAAATGACCCTTAAATCCAAAGGATAAATATCTCTGTTAATTATAAAACTATTAATTAAGTTTTTACACTTTAAAAATTGTCAAATAGGTTTCTATACTTTGAAATTTGTTTCATTCGTAGTTCCTCTGTTAATTATATCCATCAATCCTTATGTTAGTTTTATCCGATGTAGACTGCAGGTTCTACGTGTCAGTGACGTGGCTTTCTTCCTGGACTTACTAATGACATGTGGCAACCATGTAGATAGCCACGTGACTAACACGTGTCAATAATTTCTTGACATTCATTATTCAAATTAACACCATTTTAAGCTGTGAAGTTTTCCTTATATGAAAACAAACGATGTCGTTTTTGTTGTAATGAAAATGATGTTATTTTGTTTTAGGTCTTCTTCTTGTCTCATCTTCTTCCCATCTTCATCGCCTAGCTTTGCTCTATTTCCTTTTCCTTTTCATCTTTTTTTTGTCAACTCTCGACCCTGTTCTCTACGCTACTCCATTGATTCGTCATTGCTCCATCCTTTCGCATCTCCTCTCTCCTCTGCTACTTCGTCCTATCGCATCACCCCTCTCAATCGCCTGGCTTCGTTCTATATCATTTTTCTTTTTTGTCTTTTCTCTACCACCTCTCACCGCTGCTTCATTCATTCATCATTGTTCCGTCTGCTAGGAGTTAGTCAGTTCATCGCTACTCTTCTTCTTTCTCCCACGGGTCATCTTTTATTATCGGGTTTAACAAAGAAGCAAATTGATAAATTAGGTTAAATTTTCTTCTGCATCAAGTTAGACATTGTAACTACTTTTCATTACCTTAATAATTTTTTTCCAAGGTACGCTTTAGCCAGTGGGTGATCTACCTTGTTACACTATTATTTTGCTAAAGAATGCACTTAGTTGTTTCTATTATTTGCTTTTTTTATTTCTTTTGTTCAATGCATTCTTTCCAATGTGAAACAAATTGTATTAGAAGCTTAGGGGCCGTTTAATTGAGTTTTTGGTTGTGGATGTTATATTTTTGTATTGAATTTTGCGTATTTTTATAGATTTTTGTGTTATCTGTCCTAATTTCTGTGCTGTATTAGAGTTTTTTTTTTCAATTTCTGTGATATTCTTTATTGATTTTTGTGTTTAGAAAATCTGAAAACCAAATCCAAAAACCAAAACATTTCCAAATGGGCCCTAAGGCCCATGCATCCATACGGTCATCTCTATATATGGGACTTTTGAGACATAGGAGGAATGAATGAAAGAAAGCAATGCCAAATGTTGAATTTCAATGTTGTGTCAAGATGCAAGAAGGTAGGAAGACACATAAGCAAAATAAGGACCAGAAACTCAACAATAAGTTGCACCAGATTAATAAAATACTATTGAGGAAGAAAATGGAGAAGGAATCCAATGATGGTGGGCATTACGATCACAAAATAAAAATAGGGAAGAAGCAATGAATCTGAAGCTTAGAAGTCCTCTGATGCCTTAAATATTATCTGCACAAATTATTTAATCATAATTTTTATTAGTATTTTTTAGGTGTAAATGCAAATAGTATTTCTTGTATGTCCTTGTTTTACAAGGGCTTTAAAATTGTTTGTTCATGATATAGACAAATGTAGCAATAATTAAGATAATATAGAAATTGAGAGTCTTGAACCAATATCTAGTGGGATTGGCCCTAGCCTTACTCAGGGTTTTCCAATAAAGGTGTGTAACTATCATATCAACAATAACTAGTTACTTTTCTTCCTGTATATCTGACCATGTGAGTCGTATGTAAACTATACTATTTTGAGTTATTTTGATCCTTCTAACTTATAAAAAATCTAAATATTATTGAAAAAATTAATTAATAAAATATATATCTTAGCCATTTTCATGAATGGTCTGTATTAATATGTTCACATTAATTGTATCTCTTTCATAATCTTTCCATTATAAAGTGCTCAATTTAACTAGTGTTATTAGCTAATGAAAATACTTTAATATGTTGCATGATCATGTTACAAATTTTCAAGCATAAAAATGGTAGTCTTGTTTGAGGATTCATATAATGTTTTATTTGTACGAAAATCCTACAAAATGGCATAGACATTTTAACCTGTCCTTTAAGAAAATAACATGTTTCATCTGGGAGTGAACTGTTTTTACATGATTTTATGGATATGCAATTGCGAATGCAATTGCGATTATCTAGCTTCTTGTTGGCATGTTATATCGAAACTTTCTGCTAGCAATCCTCTGTTGATGCAAAAACAGAAGGAATATACAACCAAATATCACACATGACCTATTTTCTTGTCTATATTATTCACTATCCTAGTAATGTAAGTTCTTGCAAGCTAAAATTTGAATCCTGAAGATGTTTATAAGAACGAAAAAAAGTTTTGACTTGTGAGAACCATGTGTAGAGCTGCGTCTGGTATGGTTCTTATAGAGAATGCACAATACAATTCGAAAGAAAAAACTATTCTCAACCTCATCATTGGCACTATAAATAGTGCTCCAAACACCATTTACAATGCCACTGGAGCAATGAAAGGAATAAGAGACACTCTTTAAAACATTTTAAAAAATTATATAAGAAAACTATTTAAAAAAAGTCAATTATATAAAGTCATAAATTACCACTAAACTTTTCCACATTAACAATTGCATCGTTATAATGGATTGCATTGCACAAAATATTTGAAACAGTTTTTATTCCATACCAATGAGGTATTCATATTCCTAGCAAACTAAATGTTTAGAACCACAAGAACATAGTAATCACCATACACAACATAACATAAATCTCATGCATCCTTAATGGATATCCTTAACAAAGTTCATGCATCCTTAAATAGATATCCTCAACAAAACTTTGTATCCTCAATGGATATCCTTATTACCAAAAATGAGAACAACATGACATAACTTGTATATAAGCATATACATTGCAATTAAAGCAATACGTTTGCTATTACATGGGATAATATATCTGCATGACTACTACCATCTATCAGCTCATTTACAGGATCATAAGCACAAAAAATTTGACACGTCCATAAACAAAAACATGGACATCTCCTTATATAAAAACCACCAGCCTCTATATACAAAAAAATGGACATTTCCATATACAAAAACCACCATATGTAAAAACAATGACACCTCTATATACAGAGACATGGAGCCTTCATATACCAACAAAAAAAAAAAAAAAGAGTCCCTAAAGGATCCAAAATAGGAATATACATACCTTCAACCTTTACAATACCATATATTCTTCTAACATATGGAATCTGCATAAGTTTTTAACAAATGGCTTAGAATATGACATATGATAACTGAGCAATGATATGTCATTAAATAATTATATGTAATTAAAACATCATAACAAAACACATATTTCATACCTTTAATTCTCGAAGATGTTTCCTCTCTACTTGCCTCCTTTTCCTAGGTGCCTTACTAGCATCCACACTTTCTTGAGACAATAAATGCACCTGTAATAAAAAAAAGTTAGTTTTATTAATTAGATTATATAATAGTTTAGATACTTAAGATGGTTACCGATTATGATCTAGACATGGTAGTTACTTATGATTCATATATACTACATGTCTTTACACTATGACCACGTTGTTTACATAAATTGCAACTGATGAAACCACCAACTTCAGCTGATAATTGATAGGGATGCATTTTATAGTATTTCTATATGTGTTACAATGTTATTTCATCCCTATTTTGTTATTTAAAAGTTTAATTTGTGTTCCATTTGCGTTTACATGCAGATTTGACCTTTAGGC
>JAOXYD010000006.1:13598679-13608783 GCA_028565735.1 Pinacopodium congolense
ATTTTAAAATTTTTAGCAAATAAATTAAATTTTTTATTTTTTAATTATTAGAAACATTACGAATAATTATCTCAAAAAATTAATTAAATATATTGTTATTTAAAATTTAAAATTTAAGAAATAACAATTTTTTTAATCGATACATATATGAAACTTCATTTAACCCGATGGGTCAACCCAACCCGAATTTTACCCCACCTAAAATTAACCCGACCTGAAACTGATCCGAACTCAAATTAACCTGACCTAAACCCAGCCTAAACCTGAAAACTTTTCAACTTGAAATGATCCAAACTCAAAATGACATGATTTGAACCCGACCTGAACCCGAATTGATGTTAACCTTAAATGACCCAAATCCAAAATAATTCAACTTGAACCCGACCTGACCCACTCGATTAACATTCCTAAGTTTTAAGGACGTGAATATGGAAGTTCCACCTCAACGCTTGAATTACAATGCTTTACGATGATACAGCAAACCAAGTCGTATTACACATGATAAATTAACATTTTGAGTGCGCCACTAAATGAAATATTGATGAAAAATCATTTTTCAGATGTAGCTCACAAGGAAAACCTTTCCATCTCCACCAGTACAGACACCCCTATCAATTATGTATAATCAATAAAATGCCACTACTCATCAACCGCCAGATTGGTCTGCAACACCAGACAAATGAATGAATCTCTTGCTGAATCCTAAACATTACAAAATTTTACCTTCCCATGGCCTTCTTTTCCATTTAATTGCCTACTGAAACACTTTCCTTAATCTTTCAGCTGAAACAGCTGCTCTTTTATTGGTTGGCTCAAGAATCAAGGCATATTGAAAATCTGCAAAGTTTAAAAGTATCACTAATTTGATGATACCATATCCCCCAAAAAAATCAAAACAAATATCTACATATTTTTATATTCAGTACACAAAGACATTGGCATTTAACTAATTACATTCTATTATTCGTTTATGTGCTTGATCAATGAAAATTTAAAAAAAAAATACAATCATCACATCAGAGTGCCAACTCAATTTCAAATTTCTAATAGATTCAGACCAAACAGAAGATTGTCTCTCCATAACTGGTTTTTCATATGAACATAAAAAACAAACTAAAAGGTTGAATCTTTTCAAAATAGTTAAAAAACAAAGCTTTGTCACTATTAAAATACTTGGAATTAACCATTCGAACAAAGAATTTGAAGTATATTTTCAAAGTTTATCACCTGTACAACTACTAATAAAATGAAATATGTTTTTTTACCAAAGTTAAAGAAAATAAATAACTAAAGCAGCTGGATTGAATGTACAAGCCATTCTGAATCCCAATTGGCTTCCTACCAACAAAAGATTCAAATGTCTATGATTTGTTAACTCTTCCACCATTACAAGATTAACTTTGCTTTCTTTAGTAAGTTAGAACTCTTGACTGATCATTATATTTCTGAAAATGATGGTGGTGTTCAATTGAGTGTTCTTACAACATAATTTCACACATAAAGTACAAATTTACATCTAACTATAATCAAATAACGCCCTCCTGAGCAGTGAGAATTTCAGGCCTGATTTTAGCTACCCTAACTACTAAGCATTTTAAAATTTAACTGAATGCAGTGAATGCCGGACATAAAGGAAAACGCTTGGAAGTGATAACAAATGAATGCTAAAGCCATAAAAGGCCTATCAAAATGATAGGTGCAAAAATACCTTCAATCGCCTCCTTATAATAACCAAGCATCTCTCTAGCTGTGCCTCTCCTCAAGAAGGCTTTTATGTTCTACGACAAGATTATGGAAACAAAGAATAATGAGCAATGTGTTCAATGTGGCTTTCAAACCAGGGCACACATTTTCATCCCATGACAGAAAAAAGAAAATGTCACGCGGCAAACCCTAGTCAAAGCTTGATTGACTGTTTTTGTTCTGCTATAATTCAATAACATGCAGTAAAGTGGCTAATTCTGGAAAGCACGCATCATTCCTTTGAAAATTTAAGAACATGAAGAATGGTTCTTTAAAAACTACTCTACTAAACAAAATACATTATGAACTAGTAAACATCCAAAACAATCATGACTTTCTGGTCTTTATTCTCAACAGTCCAGCAACTAGAAAAACACCGGCAGATTCAGATGGCCATACGTAATTTGATTATTTAGTTTCCACATCCAAACTTATTGTCTTTCACAAGTAAACCATACCTTTTTATCAATGTTAATGGCACTTGTACAATCTGCCTCAGCTTGATGGAAACTAGAGAGACCCCAAAACATAAGTAATTAATAAATAAACAAAAGGAAAAGGCTGACAAGCATGTAGAAAAAGATAATGCATGCTCTATAATAGCTAGATTATAGAATACCTCCCAAGTTCAAGATATGCTGCAGCTCTGTTACTGTAATATGTTGCATTCTTCTCATTAAGCTTGATAGCTTCTGTGTAGTAGCCAATTGCCTTCTTCCATTGTTTATCTTTGTATGCTTGATTGCCCTAAACAGTAGGATTATTGAGTGAGTATACTTGGGTGTAAAGCATTTGCTTCAGCTGACCAGAGTTATGATGATACTGACTGATGCTCAGGATAAATTATAGAAATGTAAGGTCATCAGCAATATATTTTAATAAACCAATCATATCCCAATCCAATAAATCTCAAAATTCATAGACTGTTCACAATTGACAAAAGTAGGTGCATTATATTTTATGTACATATATACCGTATTTGCCGAAATGCTTACCAGGAAATACCTCATTTATATTTCTTGTCTGACATATAATGTTTGACTTGTCAATAGCAGCCAATCCCCAAATTCTCAGGTCATCAACCAAAAATACAAGAATTGACAGGAGAATGTTGGAACCAAAAGATTTAACAAGCTTAATGGTGAACTTCATACACCCATTGACAAATCGTAATAAAATGTAATCTGATCTCAAAGTTAGGACAGTATGCCTGATAATATACTGTTTATGTCTAATTTGAAGTTAATTACTCACTGAGGGATAATATACTGTCCATGTCTAATTTGAAGTTAATAACTCACTGAGGGCTTGTAATGAATTCAAATCAGAAAACATATTTTTATCAGCCTTAGAAAGAAGGGAAAAAGTGGATGTTCTACCTCAAGCCAGTTGATTGAAACTACCTCAGAATATTAAAAGAAAAATGAAGCCAATAAAAAATGAACAATCTACCTTTTCCTTAGCTGTCTCAGCAGATCTTTCCTTGCTGTCAGTATTACGTGATAATTTTGACTTTGCTAGCATATCAACCTCTTCCTGTAAAGTGGCATACATGCTCTGGAGTGTATCAAGTAAAAATCTATCTCCTCCATGCCTCGCTATTAACGACACTGAGACAGGGCATTTATTATATTGTCCAAGTGGTATTGTTACCTGTACCACCGACAAAAGTGACATGAATGATCATTTAAGAGAATGAACCTAAAACATGAATTAACCAAGAAAAGTTACATTAATGATCATTTAAGAAAATGAATCTAAAACATGAATTATACTTTGCCAATATATAACTATAATAAATCACATATAAGAAATCACTAGAGGAACCCACTAACATATCTCCTAAAAAAAAAATTCATGTCTGTTTATGGTGTATTTGAGAGAGAGAGAAAGAGAGAGAGAGAGAGACCTGACAACAACCTGATAGGCTTGCTATACTAGACAGACCAAATGAGCAAGCCTGGTAGTCCTCCGACGACATCTCCTTTCCCCCAAGTTTAGGTGGCAGATGGGCAGATGTAGGGATCACCAGAATTCCATCATCCTGGCCAAGAAGTTATTTTTAAAAACTATTCATCACAAATCAATCAGTACGAGGTGAACAAAGCTGTGAGAAGAAAGTAAGATGCATTCTACCAGTAATAAACATTGCATAAAACTCAAATTCAACTCAATTAACTTCTACATTCAATTTGCTGAAGTGATTTAAACTCATTTCATAAGTTTCAGCAATATCGCTTCTTCTTATGCATGCAAGAAAAGATTCACTAAAACCAAGCTCCAGGTATATATCGACATGCTTTTAAAAGCAGAATGGACATTATCCTTCCCAGCAATCCAAATAAATCATGAGTATCAGTACATACATGACCAAACTGACTGAAAAACTACCTTCAAAAGTGAGTTGATAGCTGAGCGCATTTCATTTCTAATGGACCTGCATATTTCAATTTCTGTATCTGATGCCTTCCCAGTTTCATTTATTTGTGCTGAGATAACCGGCTCAAGGATAGGCTTTTCCATGTTAATCCATTCCTCGTGATTATATATGAATTCATGTCTGTTAAAAAAACTAACAAATTAATCAAATCCAAAATAAAGCAGACATAAAACTACAGATAACACAATGACACAACTAAACATGACAGCAAAAGCTTCATACTGACAAAACCCTTAAACATTGATGTACGGTACAGCTTATCAGAGATATTATATCAACAGATAGTTAATAACCAACAGGTATTGGTTGAAAACTGATAGCTGCCACCAAAATGCTGTTACAAAAATTTGATCAATGCCTATAAATATTTAAAACTTCAAAAAACTTCCAATCACTAAACGACACGCACCTAATCCAAAATGTAAGCCTCAGGACAACAGGTGCATTTTCATACGTCCAATTTAGATTTGAACACAGATTAAATACTCAAAATTTGTGAAGAGAAACCAAATGATGAATCAAGCAAAAGGAACTCTAGCACCATATTGACAATATCTAAGTCCTATCAATGTAGGGTTCCTAGGTGCCATGTCCATTTCTCATTCCTGAAAGGATAGGAGTGTAGGACTGGCAACAGTAATTCTTACTAAATAAATTAATTGATTAAGCATTTGAGAAGATTAAATAAGTAGAATGGCATGCTTAACTATGAAATTAATTTTTTAATCAGCTGACACTGATTAAGCATTGGCTGGTGACTGCACTATAAAAACCTTGCCAAATAGAAGTGGTCTTACCGCCAAACAAAAGCACATAGCTTTCTGATTCAATAAACATATAATTACTTCATATCATAGGACTTAAGATATAATGAAAATGTCCACGTTATCCTCAAATTCCATGATGATATTTATTTAATCATATTTCATATCATAAGGCCTTTGAAAAGTGAAAACTTCCAAGTTATCTTTTAAATTCCATGAGCAGATTCACTCAAATCATGGTCAGATAACGCCCTTGCTCTTGAGCTTTTATTACCATAACTAGATAGGTTCCAACCACAAACACAACCAACAAAAAGTGAAGGAAAAAAGAAAATTTCTTATCAACCACATTCTATAAAAACAAAGAAGAAAACTGATCATAACCCAGCTGTCTAACAAAATCAGAGACATTGATCACCTTCTCAAGCCTGCCCATCATGCCTCACTGAGACGAACAAGAGTCAACAAAACTTTATTTTTTTATTCTATAAAATATGCATATCACACTTCTTGATGCAATTCACAAAATTGGAAAGTCATCCAATACAACTTCCTTCACCAACAAGTGGGTCACAATCTCACTTCTTTATATATATACATATATATATACACCATAATCTTCTCCCCATATGGTCTTAAAATTCAGTTCAGAGATAAACCCTCCGCTGCAAAAACAAACAAAAATTTCATCCTTATGACTCCTACACCAATTATGGAATCAACTCTTAGGCATAAATATTATGCAAGTATCATTTTGCTCATCATTGTGAACAAGCTTATATTTGTTCTATAAAATTCAGAACTCCTTCACAAAAATTCTATAGCATTCTCTCATCCACTTCAGCCAACCAAGCATAGAAACATCCTTCAATAATCCACAACTCAAAATCCTTTATTTTATATAACCTTAGTACAAGGTTTTCCATGATTGGAGTTAGCTCCGCTTGTTTCTAAAAAGAACATGAACAAAAGAACTTTTCCACAATGCTAAATAAGCAACGGATAGAAACCCATTTTTGCTTCTGACCACCACAAAAGGTAAATATAACTAAAAGTATTCTACTCAGAAGAAGAAAGCTACCTGTGAAGAAGCTGCATGGCCTTTCCAAGTAGTCTAATTGATGAAGTTTTTATTTCACCATTTGGTTTCTGTTTAAGTTCTTTCAAGCTAGGAACTTTTGACGCAATAAATTCCTCAAGGTAGTCATGCTTCAGTGCTTGCCCTAAAGAAATTATATCCATTATATGTTAGAGAAATCGTATGGAAGAAACAAATCTCTGCACAGATTAATAAAAGTTCCAATAGAAAAACATCCAGTAAGGCACATAGACATGGTGCAATATACATACTTCCGAAAACCTTCTGAGTAGATATAATCACCACCTCAGCAACCCTGTCTACAGGTATCTTTAGCAGTTGAAAACAGTCATCAGCTATTATAATTTGTCTAGGATTACGATGAATTCCAAAAGGAAGTTGAAACATCACATGGCCAACACGACGCAAGATATTTGGATCCTTGGCAAACAATCCTACAACAGTCATTTCATAGGGTCATCATCATAAAGCATTAGCAGAAGGAAGATGGGAGCAGAGGTCAAAATTATCTGTAACAAAAACATTGACAAATATCCACCCTTAAAACAAATGCATGATATCAGATAAATATTCCATTATGATAGCTGAACCATAAAAAGTCACCGTGGTGATCCACTTGCTTATTACTATGCATTGTAGAGCTGCAGTCACTATAGTCAACTATAGCATTACACCAACAAACTGATTCACAAGAAATGTATTTGTTATAAACAAATTGTGCAAAAAAAGTTTTAAAAAACAAAGACTAGGCTTTAGCCTGAACAGATCCAAAAGGAAACATGCAAGAAAACGTCAAATGAAGGTCATGAGGTTTCTTCAGCTTGATTCAAGTCTGCCAGCCATTCATTAAAGGGGTTATGATTCAGCTAGTAAAGGAAGGATAGATGAAGGCTTTAGGTTGTGCAGGTAAAATAGAAGTAACTCACAAACAGGGATACGGCTGAAATATTTTACAAGGTAACATTGGGATTCACCCACCTTTCCCTTAAGCTAAACGGAAAATTTCTCAAAATAAAGCAATTTCCAACCACAATCACCATCGACAGATTATTTTATTACAAGTTAGACAATAAAGGTTATGTTTAACTATGACATGTTATATGAGTGAACATCAAGATTTATTGCAACCACAACCACAATCTGATAACGAAAAATCCAACAAAATATTGACATTTAACGAGGTAATTATATAGCATCACAAGGCTACACAGCACATAAAACTGAAGTCTACATACCAACAGTGTCAAGGCTTGTGGAGACAGGTAAGATTCCCGTGTGAGGAACAGCCCCATATGAGGACCTAAATCCTATAACACCACAATACGCAGCAGGTACTCTCACACCACCAACCGTGTCAACACCTGCCATAAACAAATATGCAAAGTACACATTGTAAAACTAACACTAAAATAACCATCAAGGATGAAGTAAACAAATTTCTCATTAAGAACTTCTAAAACAGACATTAGATGAAAAAATTCAATAATGTCATAGAATATGACTGATGTCAAGTGAAGTAACCTTCCTCTCATGCAATATTCCAACATATGTGTCCAAGATAGTAACCAGTTTAGTTTAAATTAGAATCCAATAACCATAATCAACTTGAAAGATACAAGGTAAAAATATATTAGCTCACATGCATGCTCAACTTAAAAGGTAATTGAGGTTTCTGTTGTTTGAAAATCATCCTAGTATGGACAGAGGTAACTCTTTAGAAAGAGAGCCATGAACTCTCATAGAACATGGACTTTCATACATCATTCAAGAAATGCTCTATTCCTTATTGGAGATAGATGCAATGATGATAAATTCATGGTATGAAGGGTCATGGAATGGAAGAGGAAACTTAGATATTCAAGTCCAATGACTATGCTACACATATTAAGGTTTGAAATAAGTAACAAACTGAATAAGAAGCTTACCCAAAGAGAAATCAACAAGATTAGCAGCCACAGCTGTTGCAGCCCCACTGGAAGAACCACCAGGTACATTTGCAGGTGCTGCAGGATTGGTAGGTGTACCATAATGCTTATTTTCTCCACTGATGCTGTAAATAAAGCATGACCAACATGAATGATTTGCTTAACTCCTTTTATTTTGCACATACTTCAAAGTGGATAAAAACAGAAGACACTAAGATTACTTGAAGTGCTTTATGGGCCACTTATAAAGGAAAATAAAAAGGAAAACGAACAAAGGATTTATGAGACCCAAGACAATGACTTTAGTCAATTGGAATAATCCCTCCGTTTGCTAACTGTGTTCAAAGACAGAAAGAAAACATACCCATACGCAAGTTCATCAACAACAGTTTTCCCGATGCAAGTTGCCCCTCCTTCTATAAGAGAAGAAACCACAACAGACGTTCGAGAAGCTGCTTCATGCGTTCTTGCCCAGTCTGGGTGACCAAATCCACTCACATACCCCTCAATGTCAAACCTGATAATTATAAAATGAGATTTTCGACTTTAGAGGGAAGATGAAAAAGCATATCACAAATAAATATGACAAAAAACATTGCACGATTTGTATCAACACTCTAAGCACAATCTAAAAAGAGAGAGATGTTAAACTAATTTAGAAAAGTTACATTTTCTGTTGTAAATTAAGATTTGCATGGCCCTTTAACAATTTGACAAATTTACGTACAAGCTCACATTTCTCATCCAAATGCAGAGTTCTCAATATACAATTCCCTTCCGTCCAAAAAACTTTGAAGAGATAACATTAAAAGATAATTTTTTTGGCTTCAATTTGTGTTCTTTCACTCAATAAATTTATCTTATAATCAAAAAAAGTTAAATTAAATTATCTTATAATTTCACACTTCAAAATTTGGAAATTATACAATACAAAAAACGTACAATACTAGAAAATCCATGTAAAGGAATTATAAAAATAAAAAGCAATCAACTCAGTTAACTACCACATAAGCAACATTCATATGAATAAGTGATAAAAGCATGAACTTACATGTCGGATACGGCAAAGGTGAGGCTAGTGAGGGGGTGAGGAGCTTTGGGAGGGGCAGGTTGAGGAGGAGGAAGCAACTGAATCTTCTGGACAAAAGCGCCAAAATCTTCCCTCACAGCTTTCTTCAGCTTTCTTGTCATAAACAAAATACCCGCCAATCCAAGTCCCAGCAACACCCATAAATTTGATTGATTCGAAGCCATTATTTCTAATTGCAACCAATTAACTCTAGACCAAAACCCTAGAATTTGGACGGAGAAAGAGAGCTAGTTGCAGTTCCTAGCTCTCAGTGAGAAGGTTTTATGGATAATCTCGAGAGACGAGTTGTATTTTTATCTACTCGTTGCAGTCATTATATGGTATTTATATTATATTTGTTTTATTACATCAACTAAAATGAAGTAAATTTATCTCTTCAGCCAAATTTGAGTCATTATATGGTATTTATATCATATTTGTTTTATTATATCAACTAAAATGAAATAAATTTATCTCTTCAGCCAAATTTACACGATTCTACAAAAGCTTCAAATTCAGTACAACCGACTTTTAGAACACAAAATTTTTCATTAATTTCAAACGTCCCATTCATTTACAGTTTGAGTCAAAACAAGAAGTAACACTAATTTAATAAGACTTTAGTCTTACTTAGGAGTTCAAATTAAAATTTTATTATGTTAAATCTATTTTCATCAAAGGTCTAAGGTCTTAGTGCAATATTGTATCAGTACTAACTCATATCAAATACTAGACAATTGTTTAAAATTATAAATAATCACTAAATTTTACAAAAATCTATAAATAGTCTATGTATATGTTATACTTTATATATTTTAACTTGATTTCAACCTCTCTCAAAATAATAATAATACAACAAATATAATAAAATAACAACTATAATCTTCATTCTTATTAATATTAATTTTCATATGTTTATCAAATAAATAATAATTTGAATTAATATAATAAAAAGAACAATACATCAAATTATTATAACTTATGAGCAATACATCAAACTATTATAAAATGATAACAATTTATATAATTATAATCAATTGTATCTAAACTTCATAAAATAAGAA
>JAOXYD010000006.1:13628516-13641321 GCA_028565735.1 Pinacopodium congolense
ATATAAAAATAATTTAGTTAAAATCATAAATATAAATCTCAAAATAATTTAGTTAAAATAATTTGATATGTTAAATGAAAATTTTATTATGGAGATATGTAGATATGGGGGTATTATGGGCATTATATTAAAAATATAATAAAAAAGAGACTAAAAAATAGGGTCTAATTGTCATTAATTATTTTGAAATATCTACTTAAAAAAGTACTTTTTTTAAAAGCATCAAATTAGAGATTCTACTTGAGCTTGAGCAAGATGTAATTGATAATGTTTGAGAAAGATACTAATGTCATATTGATGACGATGATAAGTTGCAAATGTGATGTTAACTAGCATGTTTTTCTAATTTCAGAGGCAACATAAGAACATAAATGCAATGACTATAATTAAGCATCTTCAAGAGTTTTTTATGCAAAAAGTTAAGTGGAAGAGTTTAAGACTTCTCGAACACTATATCGATGTAAAATAGCATTCAGATATTCAGTAGAAGTTACATGTATTGAAGATAATTAGCTATGTTGAAAAGTTAGGCCAATTGGATATGTCATGAATTATGAGTTAAACATTGATTTAGTTTTACAATCTCTTAACTTGAGTTGTTTCACAGTTCATCATGAACTTTGATATGAACCAAAAGAATGAACCAAAAGAATGTGATGTTACCTAAACTATTAAATATACTCATGATTATTGAGGGATACCTTAAGAAGAAATCTAGTTTTGTTCTTATTACTGGATCTTCTTAAAATAAAAGTAAGACTCTTCAGAAAAACAAAAACAAAAAATAAAAGGCTTATGCTAAAGTAGCAAAGCCAATGGGTAATGTTAAGAAAAAGAATGACAAGGACATATGTTTCTATTATAGAGTAACTAGACAATGGAAGAAAAATTGTAAAGTTTGTCTTACTAGCCTGATGGAAAACAAGTTAAGGTAACTTTATCATCATATATATATATATATATATTTATGATTAAAATCAATCTTTCTACTTTTATTTTACAATCTTAGATAATAAATACCAATTGTGGTTTTTACATTTGTAATAATATGCATGTATTAATAGATAGTAAGTCATTAAGGGAAGGCAAAGTGAATTTACAAGTTAGCAGTGGAGTCAAAGTTTTTGTATCAATTATAGAAACTTGTAGTTTAGATTTGCTTTTAAGACTTATATTGAATTTAATAATTGTTATTAAATTTCAATTATTATAAAAAACATAATTTCTATTCCTTATTCAGATATAAATGGATTTGTCTTTATATTAAGAAAAAAAAATTGTTTCTTTTACAAAAATGATGTTTGTATGGATCTAGTTTATTTACAAATGATTTGTATGAATTAGATCTTAAAAGACCAGTATTCAATATCAATAGTAAGAAAAGAAAAATTAAGTGACCATATTCTATCTTATTTATAGAATTATAGTTTAGGTCATATCAATGAAATGAGACTCTTAAAGTTATATAAAGAAGAAAATTTGGATCCTTTTAATTATGAATCATATGAAACTTGTAAATCTTATTTATTAGATAAATTAACTACCTATTAGTAAAAACAGACAATGTACCAATTATTTACTAAAGCTTGTACATTTAAATGAACGTGAACCTATGTCAGGTCATGATGAAGGTAAATATACCTATTTCATTATATTTAGAGATGATCATTCTAGATATGGTTATATGTACTTAATGAAATACAAGTCTGAATCATTTGAAAAGTTCAAAAAATTTAGATTTGGGATCGAGAAAGAAATTGATAAGAGTATTAAGATATTTAAATCTAATCAAGGTGACGAATACTTAGACCACAAGTTTCTTAATTACTTAAAAAATAATAGAACTCTTTCACAAAGGACTCCTCATAGGATTCCATAATATAATAGAGTGTTTGATAGAAGAAATCATATTATATTAGATATGGTATATTCCAATATGAGTAATACAATTCTTCCAATCTCATTTAGGAGATATGCTTTTGAAATTGTTGCTTACCTTCTAAATAGAGTTTCATCTAAATTAGTTGACAAGAATCTGTATGAGATATGAACTAGTAGTAAACCAAAGTTATCACACCTAAAGATTTGGAGATGTGATGCATATGTGAAGCGTGTAATATGTGATAAGTAATTTCTACAAGATTTTCTATTTTATTTGAGAGTCTTTTTACAAAATAGGGAAGTTGTTTTAGGGAGAGAGATGAAGAGAAATGTATTGGGTTTACAAATGATGTTGAGGGATCACTCATATTTTTAGAAATTCTCCTTACTTTTATCAATAATAATTTCCCTAGCATTACTAAAAGACTAGCTCTGATACAATAAGGAATACGAGGTATTGTTACCCCTACTTTTAGAAGTATCTTAGACCGATTCAATTCATATACAAATTTAATCAATATTATTTAGTTTTACAAGCCATAATCATGTCGATATTAAATAAGGCCCTCATGTTTTTCACAATTGAAGAAATTTATCAAAAGTAATTTATGTTTCTTTTTGGTTTTATCTCATATATGATATTATTATTTTTAATATTAATTAAGAACTTAATTTATTTTAAACTCTTATAAAATATTTATAAACAAATGATGATAACAAATTTATCATATTTTTATATAAAATAATATCTAATTAATAAAAATAGTTATAAACTAAATTTTATTTAAATTTTAAAATATAAATTAGAAATAATTACGTCAAATAATTAAATTATGTTGATCATGATTTTTTAAAGGTTAATATTAAATATAAAAATACTTAATTAATTTTAATAAAATCTAAATATGTCAAAAATTGATTAACAAAAATATATAAATATGTAAATAAAAAATAAATTATTTAAATTTTTATTAAATTTAATAAAAAATTAAAATTAAAATTTAAAAAACAAATCTTAATTATTTTGTTTGTTTCTACGTCCTTGGGTAATATGAAAACAAGTGTATTCTTTCTTTTTTTTAGTCTATAAATACGCAATGGAAGTGATTGTTATTCTTTGTGTTTCGCTTGTTCATAGCTAATATCTGAAGCAGGAAAGCCTTTCATTAATTGCTATGGACAAAATAAAGGGTAGTGGAAGTTCATTGCACACATATTAATGATTTATCTAAAATAAATGTTAAGCGCGGTTAATTGAGAAAAATAATTTTTTAAATTTAATTAGTTTCAATTTATCTTTGAGTTATTAATATATGAAACAATTTATTTAAAATTTTTATTCAAAAATTATTATATATAGTTGATAATTTATTTAATATGTTTTTAAAGAATAATAATTATGAGTCTTACCATCTTAAAAATTTAATTACAAATAAAATTTTCATGGATTATTTTATTTTCTAGTAAAATATTTATATCATGATAATAATATTATATTTATATACTTCTCAATTCCTTTCAGTTTCCCAAAGTTTGCATTAATACATTTAAGATGTTAATTGTAGAGATGTTAGGCATGAATTATTCTTAATTGCTTTATTCTATTTTTCCCAAGGCGCAAACACTGAAATTAATGGGTCGTTTGGTATTACTTATAATTTTTATTGCAGTTTTTAATTTTTAATTTTTTATTAAAATAATGGTTTGGTCAATATTTGTAATAAGAAAATTGAAAATTGAAAATTTGTTTGGTTAAGATTTATGATAAAAAATTAATTTAGTAGTGACAATCAAATATGAAATAAATTTAAATTATTAGACAAAATACTCTTACACATTTTAAAAATACATTAATTAATATTATGTTTTTGTTTCTATTTTTTATTTTTGTAAATAAAAAATAATTCAATCAAACATGATTTATTCTTTAGTTTTTGTATTTTTAGAAATAAAATAGAAATAGAAATAGAAATAGAAAGTGATAATAAACAAACTTTAAATAATTGATGTTAAATACGAGTATTATAAAGTATGATAAAGTAATAAAAAAGGACATATTCAATCACCTTAATAATCTTAATGTTCTTTTTCTTGTTGCCTTGACCTTGAATTTTTATTAAGTTACAACTAATTCAAGATTGTTTATAACTCATCTCTGCTAGAGAAGAATAACTCATCTCTGCTAGAGAAGAATAATAAATAATGTAAACTTTTACCTTCATTTTGACTATTCTTTGGTTGATGTTCAGCCTAAATAGAGTGGTTAAAATAGTGGGCCTTCCGTTCTCATTTCTAATTTATTTCAAACCTGTTCTTCGCATTTAAAATTACAGTCTGAAGCATTCATTAATTCAAAGAAAATAAGAATATTGATAATGCATAGCATCAAATTAGGCAAATTATTCATCTCCCTAATTGTAGCACCATGATTCTAGTTGCATAACCTTAGCTTGTAATCTCTCTTATATATAAATGTATTTCCACACTTAGACATGTACCATCTGTATATATAGTTTTGTATTTTATTTGAGTAAAACACATAAAAATCATTTCCTATATCTCTCTCTTTTCGGTATCAAAGCTCATAATCTGAATTTTTTTTCTTCCCTAGTCTGTCTGTATCCTCTCACACCTACCCCTCTTTTCTCTACTTATTTACAGCTCCTTTATAACACCTACAACTACTGGATTGACACAAATCCATCCCAATTATACAAATCCCAATCTGCCATGGATTCACAACAAACAAAACACACTATTCTAAACTCCTCACAATCAAATTCACTAAAGCCATTAACATTTCCTCTCTAAAATATAACAAATTTCATTACCACTATCCTAAACAACTCAAATTACTTAGTTTGGAGAAACCAAGTTCAAATTATCTTGCATACCTGCGATCTAATTGGCCACATTGAGGCAGTCTATCTTTCCCACCAAAGAACTGCTCCACATCATCACCAAATTCCCTCATGTGGGAAAAAAAATGATGGTCTTGTATACTGTGCTCTCATAGCTACGCTATTCCCGTTAGTCGCTCCTTTTTCCCTCGAATGCAACACTGCACATCACCTCTAAACATGGCTGGAGGAAAATTTTTTGCAACAAACCATAGCTCGAAGATCCCTCTTTTGACACTGACTCCACACCATAAAGAAAAGTAACTCATGCATCTCTGAATTTATAACCATCTTATCCTCTATAGTAGAGGACTTGGCAACTATCAATGACCCTATTTCTGATGAAGACCTAGTACTCTTTGCTCTCAATGGTCTACCCTCTAACTACGAAGCATTCATCACGACGATAGTGAATCGTGACTCATTGGTATCCTTCACTAAGTTGCGTGCAAAATTTCTACTCCATGAACAATGACTAGCGCTTTACCATCACCCTGGACTAACTCCCCTGGATGCCACCTTCGCCGCTGTTGCACAACCCACCTACAAAAACTATGGCTTTGGAAGCCGAAGGACCAGCTACCCCAATCAGCACCCCTTCCACTGCAACCCTAATTTTCCCAAACCTTCGAATAACAAAAACCCCACCTAGGCCTTTGACCTAGCTTCTGCATCCCTCAAGCCCATCTAATATAACCTAACCCCTTACTTAAATCAACTAGCCCAAATCATCCTAAGCCTTTTAGGCCACACCCACTCTTTTCACTCCAACCCAGTTACAAGACCAAATTACACTCAAATGTCACCTAAATGCCAAATTTGATACAAATTTGGACATACTACTATAAGGTGTTGATTTAGATACTCCAACTCAAAAAATGCTCAACCATACCCTTGTCCTGGTACTATTGTCCATAACACCTTTTCTACCATAAACGTAGATGATCCCACGCCTATACCCACTAGTACTATTACTTAATGGCTCCCAGACACTAGTTCTACAGCTTATATGACACCTAATACCCAGTTACTAGATTTTGTTAAACCATATGAAGGATTAAACAAAGTGCTCGACGGTATTGGTAATGCTCTTTCTATTGTCTTCATTGGCACATTTTCTCTTACACAACATCCTAATTTCCTTTACCTTCGAGATGTATTGAATTTTCTGAAAATAGCTAGCAGTCTTTTATATGTTGGCCAATTTGTTACTGAAAACTCTTGTCTAATTGAATTTAATCCTTTTGGATACATTGTGAAGGACCTAGAAACCAAGATACCGATCCTCATGGGTACTATCCACGGAAATCTATACCCCATGAAATTTCCTTGAGCCTTTCATAATCCTATTACATATAATGCTCGTCATGTATCCTCTGAAATATGGCATTAATAACTTGGTCATCCCTGTAATAAAACATTTACTATTTTGTCTCGTAGTCTCTTTGTTAGGCTTGATGTAATAAAGCCTTGTATTTCTTGTCTTTAAGGTAAAAGTACTAAACTATCTTTTCCTTCATTTTCTCATGTGTCAACTGCTCCATTACACCTTATCCTTTGTGACATTTGAGGACCATCTTCCACTTTATCCTTATCTGGTGCTCGTTATGTTATCATATTTATTGATGATTTCAGTTGTTTCACATAGATATATCCTTTATCTCATAAATCTCAAGCTCTTCATCAATTTACTCATTTTAAAACAAAACCTTTTCTCCACAAAAATCAAAGTTTTCCAATGTGATGGAGCACCTAAACTTATTAAAGGAGCCTTTACCTAATACTTCATTACTAATGGTGTAACCTACCGAATTTCTTATCCTCACACGTCACAACAAAATGTGTTGCCGAATATAAAATCAGAGATATAATTGAAACTAGCCTCACTTTACTTGTCTATGCTTCCCTTTTAAAATCATCCTGGATTAAAGATTTTTCTACAATTGTTTATCTCATTAATATGATCCCTACTCCAGTCCTCCAATATAAATCATCACGCAAAACACTCTATTCCATTCAACCAAATCTCACTCATCTTCGAGTTTATGAATATGCTTTTTTCCCCTTTCTTTGGTTCAATAAGATCTAAAAAATTTAATCTTAAATCCAACCCCTGTAGTTTTTTAGGGTACTCTCCACATCATAAAGGTTATCGGTGTCTTGATCCCTAAACACATAAAATTCATATATCTCTCATTTTCGCTTTATTGAGACGCTTTTTCCTTATGCTCAATTAACCTCCCATTCTTTGCCACTTCCTCCTCCCGGATTAACTTACCCCTTCCCCTAACCCTTACATCTCCAACCTTTCTCCAAAATTCATCTCCATCATCACCACTACCACCACATCAATTGTCACCATTATAGCCCTCATCACCCATCCCACCAAATCCACTAAACTAACACCCTATGATAACCGGCACTTGAGCCAACACACGAAAACCACGCTCTCTTAATGACTATGTTACCTTTCATACTAAACAATTCCTCTTTGATTGTCCTGACCCTACCTATTATACTCAAGCAAAGAAGTCTCCTTATTAGCAACAAGTTATGCTAGATGAGTTTTAAGATTTATATTGAAACCAAACTTGAACCCTTGTACCACCTCCACCTAATGCAAATATAGTTGGTTGTAAATAGGTCTTCCAAACCAAACAAAAACTTGATGGTTCTCTAAATCGATATAAAGCCTGTTTAGTAGCCAAAGGTTATCACCAATCTTCTGATATTGACTACACCGATACCTTTAGTCTTATCATTAAGCCAGCCATTATTAGTATTATTCTAACCATTGCCCTTACCAAATCTTGGTTAATACGTCAACTAGATGTCAACAATGCCTTTCTCCGTAGGAATCTTCATGAACTAGTTTATATGCTTCAACCACTAGGTTTTGTCCATTCTCAAAACCCTAATCATGTATGTTGCCTTGAAAAACTCTTTATGGCCTCAAACAAGCTCCTTGGGCCTTAACAATACTTTTTCCATAAAAGATCTTAGTCCTCTTCACTATTTTCTTATAATTGAAACTACCACCATACCCAATGTATTCTTCTTACACAAAACAAATATCTCAATGATCTTCTCACTCGCACGTATCTTACTTAATCAAAGCATGTACCCACCCTTATGACAACCACCTTACTATTATCAAAAAATCATGGCATTCCACTTTTTTGACCTTATTGAATATAGAAGTACTGTTGGTGCTCTTTAATATATTTTTCTCACTCGCCCTAACATCCAGCTTGTTGTCAACAAAGTTTCTCAATTTCTTTATTTCCCTACTGACGTGCACTTCTACCTTTAGGATTTCACACAATGTAATTTAAAATCTAGAAATTTTTGAATTAATGGAGGTTCTAATCATTGGTTTTAATTATGAGAAACCATCATTATTATTGATGTTTTAGTTTTGATGTATTAGAAAGATAGGTAAATGCAAGATACTTAAGTTTGCATGTATTAGAGCCAAAAGTTAGTGTTTCAAGTGAAAAAAAAAACAAGATTGACATGAAGCAAGCATTGTTGAGAGGATGAAGAATGTGCAAATCAAGATTATGAAGATCGAAGTTAAATAGTTTTAGGATTGTGTTTTTTGTTTGTAATTTTCTTTGATCTTTATTAATGCTTGAAGGGCTTACTTTTGCATGATTATTTACATTTAGGAGTTGTGTGAAAGTTTTAGAGTTTAATTAAGTTTGTTTATTGCATTTGCATAATAGGTTTGGTTTAGAGTTTTTCATATAGGTGCGAAGTTGTATAATTAAGAGGAATTATGTGAATTGATTTAAAATATTCCTCTTGATGTTTCAAAGTGTTTGGAATGTTATTTAAGTTTGTTTGAGTGTTTTGTTTTCTAGTTAAGTCAAATGGTCATGTGAAAATTGGTTTTTGAGCTTTTGAGAAGGTTTAAGAACTTTGAAAAGGTTTATGAAATGGTTTGAAATGAAAAATTTACATAACCAAGATATATTTTGTGTTTAAGGTTAATTACAATGTCCTGATGTCTAAAACAATTTATGATAAGTTTTAAAACTTGTATGAATCAATTTTTAGATGGAAAGAATGTTCTTATATTGTTTGGTAAAGTTTTGGAAAGTTTTGGAAATGTTTGAAGTTATTAAAAGTGAAAGATTTCAATAACTAAGGTTAATTTTATGTTTAAGTAAATTGAAATATTTGGAACAATCTTGGAAATAGATTTGAAGTTTGTGTGTAATGTTTTTAAAGTTAAAGAAATTGTTCTAGCAAGGTTTAAAATGTTTTAGAATTGGTTTAAGTTAAAAGTTTCATAAAATGTATTCAATTTGTCATAAACCAAGGCATAACTTATTTTAAAGCTTAATTATAATGCTTTAGGATTCAAAATTACTTTGGGGGAATGTATGAAACTTGTTGTAATTTATTTCAATAAAATTAGATTTGGTTTTGTTATAATTTATCCAATTTTTGCAGAATGCAAAATCTAGAATTTGTATTTTCAGGTGATTAGTAAACTAATCTTTGGTATAGGTCAATCAATGTTTGTTTTTGAATGGATTAGATCAACCAGTTACTAAATATAGGTTGATCGATGCTTATTTTTAATGAATAGGTTGACTAGTGTATGTTTAGTGATCAAACAATGCCTGTTTTTATTACTTAACGATCGACTAGTTTATTAGGTTGATAGACTAGTTGGTCAATCAACCCACCTCTCTAGTCAACTGACCCACTGAAAGAGGTCCACCAATATTCGCATTTTTGATATAATAACTAGTCCCAAAATAGTTCTTTAATGGCTTTTTAACATTTGTAACATCTTTTTAATACTTCTAATGGCTAAGAGAGCTTGAGAAGCCTTTAAATAAGTGTATAAACATGTTGATGAATCATTAATGATTGAAATAGTGTTGAATGAGATTTTTAGATTGTTTTATGCTAGTTTTTAAGTTCAAGAGAAAGAGTCCATTTGTTTTTGAACTGATTGTATTTTGATTCCCTTTTTACATTGGATGTGATCAAGTTAGTATGTTGATATATATATCTTTGGTTTAAGATTAGAAAGATTAATTTTGAGGATTAGTTTTAGGGCTTGGTTGTGAGATTAAAATTATTGGTTTTGAGGTTTGGTTAGTGGGTTCCTCTTCACTATTAAAAAAATAAGATTTTGTATTGGTTTCCTCTTCACCCACTTGAAAGAAGATTGTGATAGATTATTCTTTCCCCTTAAGGAAGATTGTTGGGTTTCTCTTTAAGAAGAAGTTGTAAGGATTCCTCTTCACCTTAAAAAAGATATATGTTAGTGAAAAATCTAATAAGTATGTTAGGAGTAAATGTGGGCTAAAGTTGGTTAGTTGAACCAATATAAAAAAACCTTGTATATCCTTCTTTCCCTATCCTTTTAAGTTTATGCATATTATTATTATTTTTAATTGGTTGAATTTGATTTATTAGCTTTAAATTGACACAAAATTCCATTTAAGTTAAATTTTAGTTTAGAGATTGCATATAATTGAAAAATTAGTTTAGGTTGTTAGTTTAGAGAAAAAAATTTTAAGCACCCAATTCACTCCCTTTTAAGTTCCATAAGGTTTACAAAACTTACATTAAATCCTTTTATAGTCATTTTTGCACATATGATACAAGACACATGTTATGGTATGTACTCACTTCTATTTAACTTGAATGTCTTTCATTCAAATAAATACCATACAGATATTAGTTTAAAGACACACAAGGTTTAACTTGGGTTTACCTATCGACTCTAATATTTTGAAAACTTACATCTAGCAACAAACAATATATATATATATATATATATATAGTGATTATTCAATCACTTTGAACTAATTTACTTATAGCTTAACCATGCCAATTAAGGCGAAATTTATGGTTTAATTTTATGACTTTCAATTATTTGTAGATAATTAACTTTGAACCTACCTCATCTCTAGTGATCACAAATACTAAAGACAATTGCCTATGTGCAAGGGTCAATCTCTTGATCTGTCTCATATAGTTTTAATTCATACATAAAAAATATATAAACAAATATTTTTCTGACTCAAGTGTTATACAATGTATAATATTCATCATAAATTCACATTTAAATATGAAATTATAGTAAATGAATATACGTAAATATATGTTTTTCATTACTTTTCAATACCTACTTAAGCCTAGTAACTTCATATGCTCAATATATGTATCTTAGAAAATTGGCTTTGTCACTGGGTCTGCCACCATATCTTGTGTAGATATATATTTCATGTTCACTTCTTCTTGTATAACTATATCTTTGTTTTATAATAAAATTTAGGGTCTTTAGTATAAAAAATTATTGCTTGACTATCATAGTTGATGGTCATTAGATTAATTTCACTCTAACTCTTATTTAAGTGTTGTTTTAGGTTTTCTTGTAGAGCTTTGGCTTTTTGTAGTAAAATAAGCCAAGTTTACAAATTTTTGAAGCAATTGAAAGAGGAGAGTTTAAGGGAATAGAAAAGATTGATAGATTAAGAGGATTTTTAGAAACTTTCATTGACGATTCAAGGATCAAGATAACATGAGAATGAATTTTTCAATTCGTTTATCTTCCTTAATTTCTTTTGTATTTATTCCAATAGCTATGAACTAGGTTTTCTATGAGATCTAGATGGGATAAACCCTAAGACATAGTGTATAAATCAATTTAAAATACCTATATTTATTTAGGTTTGTTACAATTGTATTGGAATGGAAGTTTTACACGTAATTTAAATTTATTATTTAATTTCATATATTTAGATTGAAAAATTATTTAGATGAGTAGAACAATCCATGAATAAAGAGGCTTGTATGACATGTTAGAGATAGGCTTACATATATTTTCCGAGGTAGATTGAGACCTAGCCAAAACAATAAATCCATATATCGAAATAATGTATCTAATTAGGGTTTTAATTGAAAAGAAACTCTAATTAATCAATTAAGAGGATATGAATTACATTGTTTGAGAGAGATTATAGTTTGATTAAGGGATTTTCTGGTCTAAGTAAATTATTAAAACATTGAATCAAGACTAAACATTGAACATGTTAATGTCATAAAGGGATTCACCATCTAGGTCCTTGTTTTGTTAATTGGATTATTATTTAGTGAATTGTTTTGGGATTGTGATTTGTAAGTAGTTATTTAGTCTATTTTTAATTAATACTTCAATTAATCAATTATTAAATTTAGTAGATTAGATAATAAAGAGATAAGTAGTATTGATAGTTGTGATCCTTGTAGGACAATATCTAAATTCACCTAAGCTATACTATAAAAACAATAGGTGCACTTGTCCTATTGGTCTTAGTATTGTTTAGTATGCAATTTGTATTTTTATTTTAAAACTGAAAAGACTATAATCAAGGATTTTTCTAAAAAACAAAATTTCAAGAATCAAATGATTACACAAAAATTTTAGAAACTACAAAATAAACAAATTAATTTGTCTAATATAAAGTGAACTCATGCTCATAAAGTGTACGTAATTAAATCAATTAATTCAATTAATGACTTTCTAGTTAAACTAATCAAATTATCTTTTCAATTTTAATTCAATTAGAAACTTGTATCTAATTATATTAAATGCATGAATAATTTTTATTTATTAAAAACTTATTTCTAATTCATATTATTATTAAATTAATTATTTGAATAATTTTTTTAATTAGAAAATAATTCCTAATTGTTAAGATTTAAAATTTTAATTTTTGTTCAATTAGAAACTTATTTTTAATTATCATTAAACTAAATAAATTATTCTAATTTAATTAGAAAACTTTTTTCTAGTTTTTATCAAACTAAACTAATTAGTCTATTTCAATTACAAAAACTCATTTCCAATATTGTTGTAATTAGAAACCTATTTCTAATTTTATTTTACTAACAAATTAGTTTAATTTGATTAAAATTGATTTTTAATTTAATTTTAATTTTAAAACTCATCTCTAATATCTTATTTAACTAAATAATTATTTTATATTAATTAAAATTATTTCTAGTTTTTA
>JAOXYD010000006.1:13643585-13658432 GCA_028565735.1 Pinacopodium congolense
CAATACACAAGAAACAAATCATATATAAAGGGGATTCACATATCCTCTCCTTCATACCAAACAAATATTGTAAACAACACTCATCAATTGTCAATATATTATTTGAAAATTTTTCTTTCAAATTCACTCCCCCTCAATAAAACACCTAACTCAAAATAACATGTCATAAAAATTCAAAGAGGGACATTATCAATCAAATCTCATTTTAAACCTTAACAATTAAATAATCAACAAAACGGATACTAATTGTTGTTAAAAAGAGATTGATACTTAATAAATCATATGCACTTTACAATCCTTACTGAATTGAGACTTGTCTAGACCAATTTTTTAAAACATAATACCAAATTGTTAGAAAACAATACTTGATACCAATTATTGATATCAATTCTGAGAGAAAACCAATTTTTAAAATAAGATATCGCTGTTAACAAAACCATAAAATTACACCAATAGTTTATACTAATTATTGAAAAATGACTTGTTGAAATCAATTGCAATAAAAACAATTAATACTAATCAATTACAACACGACAAATCTATCACAATACCAATTGTTAATGATACTAAAAAACAATCATATATCAAAAATCATCATCAATTATTACCAATCAACATATTAGATATTGCTTACTGATGCTAAAAGGGATACTCCCCCTTTATACACTATAGAAAGTAATAAATCAACCAAAAATCAATTTAACACCATATCATCAAAAACAAGATGAAAAACTATCTCATGATATCAATTAAATCACTTTATACTCAACTCAATTCCAAAATTATTTCTAAGATCTCAACTTTTATCACAAAATCGTTGAACTCTCAATTTGATTAACACCCCTAAGTTAATTAAAATTATACAACAATTTTAAAAGGCATTTTTAAAACTTCATAATTTCAAAATTTTCAAAATTTAAGACTCCCCCTAAATTCATGAAATCTTGATTTTCAAAGATTCAAAAGTTCATATTAAAACATGGAATGCATAAGGAGAGTTATACCACGTCAAATCCATAAGTACAACATTCCTAAATTCATGCATTGTCAAAGATTGAATCTCATAAAACAAATAGCACATGCATGGAAGGGATAAACATGTCAAATGCACATCAAATGAAATAAATCAACCATATCACTTAATTTGAGACCCCGTTCCATAAAGAATTCTAAACATGTATTACTAGCCTTTTAAAAAAATGACAAAATGAAAGAATTTAATTATTTCAATTTTGAAAAATTGAAAGACCAAATAATTTAAAAATCAAAGAACATATAATTCATTAATCAAATTTCATGCTCCCCCTAAATATATACATATTGCTCCAATACTAAAATTTTCAAATGTTTATGTAAAAAACAATAAAAGCATCAAACATCTTTAATGATTTCAAATTCCATTTTAAAAACTCAAATGTCATCAATTTAATCATTTCTTGCAAAAGTTCATTCATTGTAACTCTTAATGTTATCTAACTCTCCATGCTTTGAAAAATCATGTATTTTTGTTACAACTCATGCAGTTTTGGAAATTCTCAATTCCAACACACCTTAATAGAAACAATTTACAAGTTTAAAGACATCGAGGTTCATCAAACCCTATAATCATCCAAAACATTTAATGACATTCTCAGGACATCATTAAG
Source organism: Pinacopodium congolense (assembly GCA_028565735.1). Lineage (NCBI taxonomy): Eukaryota > Viridiplantae > Streptophyta > Magnoliopsida > Malpighiales > Erythroxylaceae > Pinacopodium > Pinacopodium congolense. The sequence continues at coordinate 13,645,232 of JAOXYD010000006.1, forward strand.
AATTTTCCAAAGCCAAAATGTCATGACATGGCATACTTTAAGAGATTATAACATTTTCAAAACCCTTGATGTCCAATTTCAAAGATTTTAATGCAATATGAAACTTTTAAATCTTTACCATCAATGTATTATGACTTTTTAAAAACCTTTACATAAACTAATGGATGGAGGCAATTCATCAAAAACATCAATTTTTTAGTAAACAAATTTATTAAAAAAATCCTCCATATTTTATAAAACTTCTAAGCTCCCCCTCAATGAAAGAAATTTATTTAAAAAATATATAAGTGCAAATTTTAAAATATATGAGAGGGATCAAGTTGTCTAAAATCATAATTATAAAAAAATGCTAAAAAAAACTTCTAAATGCTTCCCCATACAAAATCCAATGCAATATGAAGTCACAAATCATTTATAAAACACTTAATCAATTAAGAACCAAATGATCATATTAAGACACGATGCAAAATCTAATGATATAGGAATGTCAATCATAAAGCTCTTCAACCAATTAGAAAAATACTCAATGAAATTAAGAAACATAGAAAGCATATTCATGCATTCTTAATCATGATTTCTAATTTAAAATCATGCAAGACTTCAAAACATTCAATTAGACATTTCAAAATCATCAATCATCAATTATGAATAACATACTAACAGTGTTCCTAACAATAATCTAAGTGCAACTTTAAATTTCCAAGGCATCCAAATAAGTAAGCTTCATTTATGACCCTAAAATATCCAAATCATTAAATAATATCTAAAACAAATAGTCATAGAAAACATCAATCATGGTTTCCAAAATATCAAGTAACATCTAAAAAAAATAATCATACAAATTTAACTTCAAGGCATACCACCCTTTTTCAATTATCACCAACTTCATTACTTGAATTCTTCCTTTCCTTGGTTCAACAATGCGTGTGTTGGTGATTTTGCTCTTATGCTCTTGGATCCCCTTAAAAACCTACAAAACAAATTTAACAAATTTTTTATATTCATATCATCTTAAGTCCTTGATGATTAGTTTCATACCTATCTCGTCTATTAGGCAAAATATTTATATTTTTAAAACGATCATAATAAAATTGAAGAACATGCCCATAATGTCTATAATAATGGCAAAATAATGGTTCATGTGATCTATGCGCATTTCCATGAATCTATCTTGATTTAGATCTATTAAAACTCCTAGGTGTATTATATGAATGAGATCTCATGTTGATCACATATGCATTTCTAGGTCCAAACATTCTTCTAAGATCAACATTATACTCATTTCTTGTTGTAAACGTTGATGAGAGCCTCCACGACACTCATTTGCTTTACACTATATGAATAATACAATTGTAATATAATGCTATCGATTCCACGATGATTGAATTTAGTGACCCTATTAATAAAAACTACACTTTGTTTAAGGAACATGTTTAAGAGGCAAATTTAGAAAATAAAATATAACAAAAAACCAACAATGAATAATTAGCAAAACTATAAACTGAAACTTTGAAAATCAAGACTAAAGTCTAAGAACCACTCTTATCCCTATATGGTTCTTTCTTATTTTATTGATTCAATTTATATTTGGCCCAAAGTTTTCTAATATTGTAGACACACTCTCTCAAGGTATAACTAAGTTTCCCTAAATAAATAACTTAGGATTAACCTTGCAATCTCTTATGCCATGTTTAGTTTAGTTTTAGTTTTTGGTTTTAGTTTCTTATTTTTCTAAACACAAAAATCGATAAAGAAAACATACTAATACAACACAAAAATCGAAAAAGAAAACACAACAACCAATACAAAATACAACAATCACAACAAAAAACCATAACCCACAACTCAACTAACACATCCCTTTAACTTACAAAGGCTTTCTCAAAAACCCAAATAGTTTTAAATCAAGCTTTCCTAAAAAGCCAACTAGTTTTGAATCAATCTTCTAAGCAATCTATTAACCAATTGAGATATATCTTTAATAAAATAATAAACTTGTTATCTATATGTCTAATTGAATGCCAACTCTCATTTTACATTCATAACATATTACCTAACTCACTCTCTCGATTTATTGCAAGGTATAAGTTTAATAAATAATACAAATATCCATTTCAGTAAAATAATTAACAAGAGTTCACAAGTAGTTCAAAGAGAAACTCTTACCAAATTTTTAGCCACTTATAGTGTAAATAAGTCCAACAATATCTATTTTTCCATAAAACAAAACATAATGAGAAGAATGAAATTAACAAAAAAATCACTTGTTGTCTTCCCTTCTTCTTTGCAAATTGGAAAATCTAAACAACTTTTGGAGATTTGGAAGCTTAATCTTGATTTTCTCCTCCTTGAACCTTGAAAACCTATCTCTTTTGTGTAGGACAAGTTTCAAAGTAATTGCTTAGCAACTTTTATTTTTTAGTGCCTTTTTATATGTCCTCAAAGAGTGCCATTTGTCCACGATCGTGGTCAAAATCTTTTTGAAGGGAAGATTATAGGAGTGTGTATCGAGGATGCCATGATTGTGGCACCTCTTGGTGCTGCGGTGCTCTCACCTTTGTCTATTCTTCTTCTACTCCATTCTTTTTCTACAAGTCCAATTCAACCTAAACATTAAATCAATACATCAATAAGACCCAAATCTTATCCAAAATTAACAACTAAAAATTCAAAGCAAAAAAATGCAACTAAAAATACCAAAGGAATAACAATTTAATCATAAATACATAAAAAAAAACAAGCAACTCACATGTTAAACACTTAGAACAAATAAAGACTAAAATACAACTATCAAGTACGTGAGCATGAGGATCATATGAAGTAGAGGGCCTAAATTGTCAATCATGTGGCCTATACTCATTATTTCGATGATGTGCATTAACAAAAAAAAAAGTCTATTTTTAGGCATATGCACATTCTTTCTATATGATGGTCTTAATACATAAAAAAAATATATGATGATTCTTCTTATGATGAGAGTTAGACAATGAAGGCCTAGATAAAAAAGAAACATTTTTAATGGATTCCCTTGGTTCTTTTTCCTCTTTTAAGTTTTTTTTTTAAAATTTAGTCATACTAGAGGAAGGTCTATTGCCACTAACATAACCTAAATCATGCCTATTATTTGCCAATTTTTGAATAGTTAACATTGATTTAAATTTTTCATCCCCTTTAGTAAATTTAATAAGAGATTCTTGAAGGGAATTTATCTCTATTTGAAGTGATGCATTTTATTTTACCAACATATCATGATCAACATCATATTTTGATTCTAAGTGTTTCTTTAAAAGCCTATTACTAATCTTTGCATTTCATACTCGATTTCATTCTTTAATTCTAATAAGTCATGCATATCATCTTTTAACTTCTCATTTTCTATCTTGTAGGCATCTAATGATTTCAATGTTTTCCTATGTTTGGTGTCTAAGTCCTTCCTCCTCTTGAGTACAAATTCTAAATATTTATCAATTTATCATAAGACATATCTACTTCGCATTCAGTATTATTATGAGAACTTGAACATATAGATTCATTATCAACAACATTATTGTGAGTTTTAGAACAACTAGCTATAATATTATTATAGGTATTAACACTAAAGTGTACCTCTTCTTGCTTCACTAATCTTATGTTCACTGTTTCTTTCTTATGAGGCTCCATCTTCTCTTCTTGCTTGTAAGGTTCAAATTCTTATTGAAAATGATTGATACCTTCATACACATTTCCTAATATACGCCATATCGCATTAGCGGATGTACATATTGAAATTTTATTAAGAATACTCTTATCTAATGCACCACGTGAAACATTTAAAGCTTAACTATTCTAATACACTAATTCCTTTTCCTTTTTGTTCCATTCTTTTTCATTTTTAGAAGCTAAATTTTTATTTATTAATTTTGTTGGAATACGGAGACCTTTTACAAGTATTTTCTATAAATTGACACATACCCATTATGAACATTTTTATTCTCTTTTTACAAATCAAGAAATTTTCTCCACTAAACACATGAGGTACACATGTATCACCACCGTAGAGTGTCATTTTATCTTTACTCACTAATTCTTTAGAATTATACTAGCGTGAGACTTATCCTCTAATACCAATTGTTTAAAATTAGATGTTTAAAATTTTATTCTAAATTATCCAACCTAATTTTTACCAATTTATTCTAAATGCTAAAGTTAAATAATAATTATAATTAACCAATTTAAATAATACCAATAAATTAACAATTAAAATAAATGTATAAAAGTAAAAGAGTTAGGAAAGAGACATACACACTTAGTTTGAAGATGTCTACTTACCCTTACGTCTAATCCTCATCGTACCTCGTGGAGATTTTGCTTGCACTATATCAAAACAAATACAATGTTAATAGTACAATCCTTTTTCAAAACTAAGGATAACCTTTCACTCTCCTTTTTCAAGGGTAAAAAATAACCTATCACTCTCTTTTCTAAGACTAAGGAATAACCTATTTTATGTCGCAAAAATAACCCTCCATAAATACACTTACAATTTTCTTCTTCTTCATACAAATAACCTTCTCACACAAACACCTTAAAAAATTGTCACTCTTGACTCATTAAGGTGCTTATACAATATTTAAAAATGAATGTACACAAATAAATCTAAAACTCAAGCAAATTTCACATAAACTCAAACAAAATGCTCAAAATGCTCAAAATACTTCAATCTCTTTGTATAGATCCTTCATAATATTTTTTTTATACCAAACACAACACACAAACACCCATATTTATATCCAAAAATATCAGTATACCTGTTACATAACTATTGCATAATGTTAATATTTTTCCAACATTCCAAAATCTACCTGTTACAACGTTCCATTGCAAATTTGTAAGAATCAATCGACCTATCTCCATCATTTGGTCCACCATCAATCAATCGACCAACCTTACTACTTAGGTCGGATCTCTGAGGCCATTCTCAGTCCAAATGAAATCAAACTAAACCCAATTCACTTCTTAATCCAATCTAATATATTTTATCACAAACCATTTATACCAAACACATCTAAACACATTTTACACAATTTAATACAATCAAATTCATTTATCGTACCAAATTACTTTAACATTAATTAAACCAATTTCCATCATCATACATTCTCATGCAATACCAGACGTGTATTCATTCATACATTAAGAGGATTTTCACACATTAGACACATACAATACTTTTTTTATTATGTATCCTATATGCAAATATTAAATATAAATGCATATGCATTATGTAAATCCTTTCAACTTATGATAAGACTAAGAGAAAACGTAAAAAAAAAAAACTTATTAAACACTATTCTTGACTTGAATCTTCTTTCTTCTTTAATCTTTAAATTCACTTCCAAAGTTTTTCTTCTATCTTTGTCATCATACATTTCATCTTATATTCCAAATACATTTTTTCTTTTTACAACTCTACCATACACTTTAAATCTTCACAAAATACTTCATAACTTGTTTGCATCAAATCTATTTTATTAAATAAAAAAATTATAAATATATTAGTAAAATATTTTGCCATTATAAAATTATCCCTTAATTCTGGAAAAATATTTTTTAAAATTTATAAAATTTAACGGTAATTTATAATTGTTAAAGATGAGCCAAATCTATCCATTTAAAACATTGGATCCGCCTCTCCTGCTGCTAATAAGATAAGAAACTGTAAAACCCTAAAACACATGAGCGAAATGGGGTTTAAAGTTCTCTAGGTGCTTGTAGTGAGTAGTGAGCCCTTGAGGCGCAACAAATGGAGAAGAAAGACGACTACAGGTTCATGCGGATAAGAGACGCAATAACTTCCATTAACCAGAAAGTCAACTTCATTGCCGTCATTCTTGAGTTTGGTATGCCTAAGAAATCCAGAGGGACTGGTATGCTTCCTTAATTTATCTGTGAACACTTCGATTTCTTTCTTTATCTTTTCTCTTTTACTTATTAGCATCTCAAGCCAAATAGAGAAATATGCTTCAATACTTAAATGGAGAGGAGGCGATGATGACAAAAAAAGGCCGGTCTTACGTCTGCTAACCCACGAAATTAATCTTTTTTCTGAATTTGGTTGTGTGGGATTTGGTAGTAGAATGATTAACCCTTTTCAGTTAAGGTGTTTTCTGAGCCTCCGCACATTTTATATGTTCATTGCTTTAGGCCAAAATCTTGTCTTTTGTTCTTCCTTTTAACCATACATACCTTCTTTTTTTTAAAATTGTATTGGGATTCTTAAGAATGAAATACAATCGTAATTTTGATTATTGTAGATTGGTTTTGTTCGCTGAAAGTGATAGATGAGTCACATCTAAAGCCAGGCATTTCTGTAAATATCTTCGGTGACACCCTCGAAAGTCTCCCTCGTGTTGCGGCTGTTGGTGACATAATTCTGCTCTCTCATGTCGTGGTATTCTTCTTTTAGCAAATGAAATTCTTCATCATTCCATTGTCCAGATGCTGTAAGTACTTATGGAAGTTATAACTGAATAAAAATACTAAAGTGACCGTGGATGTCCTGTTGGAACTGGATTCCTCGCTGTCTCTTTCCCAAAATATGATTTAAATCTTGGTTTTCATTTTTTTTTTTTTGGCTTATAGCAGCTTACTTTAATGCTCAAGTTGCCCTTTCATTTGCATTTACTTTAATTTGTAGTATCTTTAAGTGATATGTCTTCATGCAGATCAAATCCCACAATGGTGAAGTAAATGCTGTTTTCAATAAGAAGTTCTCTTCTTTTGCTTTATATGAAGGGAAAGATGGTCAACACTTTCGTCCTTATCAGTCATCTTCAAGATTTCGCCGAAGGGACTTGGACTCAAAGTTCATAACAGGGCTGAGGAAATGGTTGATTGACTTCCACGTGGATGAAGGTAAGCTCAACAACTCACCAATTGGTGAGCAAAAGTCCCATATTTGAAGGCTAATTATTATTATTATCTTACTGATTGGTGAAAACCATGGTCAACACTTACTCAGATGGAAAATGCTCACTGTTACTCTAGAAGAATAAGACCTACACTCAGATGTTGTTGGAAGGTGATGTATGGAGAGAGGCTATGGCAGCAAGTTTCAACAAATTAAGAGTAGGGTTAGGGTGATTGTTGTTGGAACTATAGAAGAAGATTAGGCTTAAACAAGGCCGCTTGAACAAATTCAACTATAACATAATTGGATGTAATGTGTTTTAAATTCTGTAATTTATAGTAGTTGTAACAGAATTTGTGTTGTTAATAGGAAAAACAAGTAGAGCTAGGAATACATAGACTAACTGAGATGGAAAACCAAACAGGTACTAAAACATTGTAAAGACTAACTAAATAAGAAAAAATCTAAATAGTAAATGAGGATATGCTGCTGCATCAGAAGGCCTCTTTGACTTTTGACATTTTTGTGTTGAATAATCATTATCTTACTGTTTGTTGAGCTAGAAGCTTTTGTAACTTTAACATTTCGATCCAACCATCTCTTACATGTTATTTTTGAGCCATGTTATCCATAGTGCTAATAAGTTCACTTTTTACTTTTTTATGTGGAAAGCTCACTTTGACGTATATGGTAGGACCAAGTAGCTTCTCACTGATGAAAGATGTTAAGGACTGTGAACGAGTTAACATAGTTTGCAAGGCAAGTTGGATATGATTTTTATACTGCATTTGCATTCTATTAACTACTATTCTTTTATGAAGTTTCAACACTTATTAACACGACATCTTTTTTAGTATTATTTATTTCTTGCACCTTGTCTACTTATGAGTCTTCATGTTTTCATGTTTGTCAATTTTAAGATTCTTCATGTTTATGAGGCTGCTAAGAGTGAGTGGATTGCCCTTATTTGGGATGGAACTGATATTGCACCAAGCACCATTAACACAAAGTGAGTTAATAAAAGTTAAGCTTATATATTACTGAGTAGAACATTAACATTGTAAAAGAAGGAAAAGAAAATAAAATACAAAGGGTTGAACATTTGTCCTGTATTTTGATTAGTAAAGGTAAGGGAGTAAAACATTGTTGGCATTTGTTTACTTGTTTTATAGTTGTTTATGATTGTTAAAACATTGTTGGCATTTGTTTACTTGTTTTAGAGTTGTTTATGATTGTTTTGTTTATCTTCTCTCTTTTACTTCTAGTTAAAGTTTAGAGATCTATCCATTTGACACAATTATAAAGAACCATTATACATACGATGGAGTGGCTTTGTACAAGTTCATAATCAATTAATGGGTTTGAGATCATCATTAAAAGAACAATTCACTAGTCGCTAGTGTAGATGATGGTATCAAATATCCACAGTTAGAGAGGGACTTTGGTGCTTAGAAATTGGGTCCTAGGCTGTGAGATAACAAGTTTAAGAAGATTGGGCTTGTAATTGATCAGTTACATTAAGCTAGGGCTGAGTAGGATGATGCATTAAGGATCATGTAGTTGCATAAGTGGAGAAGAAAGGAAATAGTTTAGAGAACATATGTTGATTGATGACCAAACTGGGGACATTTAAGTTCAAAGCAACATGGCTCCAAGCTTAGATCACTTGGAGCCCTATTGAATTTTTGAAGATTAGTAATTAAAGTTGAAAATAACTAAAAAACGTGAAATAAAATTGATTTATGATTTATGACAATCTAACTCAAATTTTTTACTTCTTGATAAGACTCCCAAGAATTTTTGTGATTTCTCTACCTGATTTCCTTAGAAGCATGTGATACTTTAGGTTGGAGAATAACATGTTCTTCTCTCTTGTTTAATAAAAGGATAAAGATACCAGCTTCCTCTGTGGTTTCATTAATTCGACCAAATTTTTTTTTGAATTAAAAGTCTCATAGGAAGCTCTTATGTTGTGTCAGAAGTCCAAAATCAGTCGTTTTATTAAGTTGTTCCGTGAACTTTGGCTTATGTGATAATTTCTAGACATGTGACATTCCACACGGACATCCACATTGCAGAGAATTGATGGGGAATTAGCAAACCACAGGGGTCGTATGTGTCAAATATATCAATTTATTGATTTATCATATTTACATTTCATTATATTAAAATGAAATGAATTTATTTTTATTTATTAAAAATTAAAGTTGGAATATATTTGATATTTTGCTTATAGTTCTGGATATTCAAAATAATTTACTTATAAATATATTATTAACAATTAATTAGCATAATAAAACTTTTATTTTGTAATACTAAATATCATGACTTATAATATATGTACATGTGTATCCTAGACAGTGACAAAAATTAATGGTGTTGAATTGTTATCTTTCTAAGACATTCAAGACCTGTAATTTAGACGTAAAATTTTTTTCATGTGTTAAGAATAATAAGACGCACTATTAGTAAAAAATTAGAAAATATACAGAGAGAAAATTGCTTTTTATGCTATTTGCTCTTGCAAATGCTGAACATTTAAAAAACCATAAAAAATAAAAATATTTTCAAATTTTGCTAAATTTTGTAAGAGGTCTAAAAAAATATTAGTACCATATAATCAGAAATTGTCATGTATCTAATAATTGTCATGTCAATTGGAGTTCACGGCCCAATCTAACAGAAAAATTGATTTGGGGCTTTTTACAATTTAAGGTCTACCATGAGTTTTTTAAGAGATGAGATTTTTGTAGAATTGATGAATCCACACGACCAATTGATGTCTTTTACCCTTGATAAAATGAGTAACTGTAAATATTCCCTGTAGCTATTGGGTTTGATTTATAAAATGTATCCAATTGAATTATGTGCCCATGAGATATTCCTACTACTCATGCATATGTGGTATTTAACCCTATGACGGAATTGTTTCAGACAGTATATCACTTCTGAAATTGATTTGTTCCATCTTTCCATGGCTACTTGAAGAATCTTATATTTTTGTACAGTGTTTTAGGGACTGTAGAGTGACCTTTCTGCCAACTTGTCATGAATTATGAAAATACCATCCACTCTCTCTCTACAGCCGGGCATGTAAAAAGGCATATTTATATCACATAATTTACAGGGTGCCTGTGTCATTTTGCAGTGATTTCGTTTGCAAAATTCCCATGCACACATTTGTTCTTTCCAGAATTATGTTCTAAGTGGACTTTGGGGACCATATTTAAATATTGCAAGTTGTACTAGAACTTCTGATTTTTATATCAGATTCTATCGATTTGGATATTGATTGCTGATTTTGTTTGCTTCAATTACAGGCTAGAAGATGAAGAGGATAATCCACTTCCTTTACAATTAGAACCCTTGGCTTTGCCAAGAGATTTATTATGTACATTCCCAACTGTTGGAACAATACTACGGGTTATCGTTGAGAAAGGAAATGAAAAGCATGTTCTTCACTTTCTTAATGGTGGTAAATGGCTGAAGTTTATCAGCATACTTTGTGAAGTCCATGCAGGACTCTGGCATGGTGTGTTGACACCCTTCACCAAACTAAGATATACTCCAGAAGATGATAGTCTTGTGTCAGCACGCCAGAGGTATCTAATCTATACGTGTTGAGTATGAAACTGATTCCTTTCAGTGTTATTGGTATACTTGTTGCTTAGGCTTTGTGAATTAGGTCTTACAATGAACGCTTATCATTGAAATTGGGACGCATCCCATATTGGAGCTTTCCTTGGTGTTCTGAACTTACAGGTTTAACCTTTTTGTCTAGTTATTTATGAAAGTGTGTTCCCTTTTTCATTACTTTAGTTTTCCAGTGGAGCCTTTATGAACATTTTTTTCCCATGTTTGTGAGCACAATGTGGTGATCATGTACCATTTTCTTTACTCTCTCAGAGGTTGATTATGATCATGTGCCATTTGTTACTTTAATGGATGTTATCACCTACTCAGAGGTATGATATCTCTTTGTTGTCACACTTCCTTGTCCTATTACTAGTTTATTGATCTTGGGTGCTGATTTGTGAAAGTTTCTAGTTATTTTATTCCTTTGTTTTTAATCAGTTCCACCAGTTATAATATTGGAACTTTTTCAAAAATCTATTCTCCGTGGTTATGGGTTGAAAAGAAACAATGGCTGTAATAATGATTCAAGTGTTTAAGTCCATTGGTACCATGTTCTGGACTTGAAATTGCACAATGTCAGCCATATTTAACCTGCACAGAAGTGCTAGCAAGCAAAGGCTTCATTTAAAGTTGGTAGCACTTTGTTAAAGAAAAAGGGGTTCATGGCTGTAGGAAGTGAAGTTTAATAATAGGAGCATAGGCAAAACATGGGGGAGGCCAATGTAAGATATGGAGAAAAGCATTTGGATGCAATGGCATAAAACAATGACCTAAAATATGTTTCTTTCCCCTGGGAAAGCGATGAAAACCTGGAGGAGCTGGGTAGGTAATTCTGGAGATGCTATGGGCACATTCTAAAGCTTAATGTCATTGCCTATGGCCTTATTGATTTTCTGTAATTATGAGCATTACATAAAACTCACATCATAAAATGAATTGCCATGAAAAAGCACATCGTATGTAGTACTATATATTATATAATCTTGCATTATAAATCTTTCAGGTGACTTATAAATTCAAGTGTATTGTTCGGGTAGTGGCTGCATTTCCATACTGTGCTGAGGACTTCTGCTCTTGTCATGGTACATACAGGATTAGACTGACAATAGAGGATCCAACTGCCAGGATTCATGCTTTCCTGTATGCTGAAGATGGGGTGAGTAAAATTTCCTCAAGGTCTGATCCTAGAATCTTAAAAGCATGTCTTGAGTGCCATTTCTGTTCATTGTCAGGTTAGATCCTTATCATATTATGGTAATTATAATAAGTTGTATGGTATGAATAGTTGTTGAACTCTAATATTTACTTTGAAATCTATAAAACTAACATTCAATGTCAAAATAAAAAAGCTACTTTATTATTTAACATTTATATTTTTGGAAAGATATACCTAGAAATACCAGTAAGAAATTGTATTAGAGTTTCAAATGTTGAGGTGAGCGTTTGTTTGTGAACGTCCTTTCTAATTAGGGGGCATTTCAAAAAAGAGATGCACAAAAGCCTACACTGATACTTATATAGGCACTTCTCCTTTTCTAGGCTTATGGAGGGCCATCTTTCTTAAGGAATGATGAAAATGTAGCCTACGTACATCTTGTGTTGCCCGTTTGAACTATTTCTGATTTGTCCAATGTTGGTGACAGGAGAAATTTTTTGGTGGCTATCCCTCCATTGATATATTGACAAGGAAACGAAACAAATTGCTAGGAGTGGCTGTCAATGATATTGGCGAGGAAACTAATGCTCCCAGAAATCCTCCTTGGGTTCAGTGTTGCATAAAATCCTATTATCTTGACCCTAATGATGTATGGGGAAGCAGACATTATAGGATCTTTGGTACAAAAAATGTTGGGTAGGAAGTTGCAGGAAGACTAATGTAAATAGTTGGTGGCATCCATGTGCTGCCCAGTCATAGGCTTGACTTCTAAATAGAAAGGAGCCTGCCAAACATAAAGTTGTAAAGCTAAGGGTCTGTTTGATTCTGTTTTGGTTTTTGGATATGGTTGTGGATGTTATATTATTGTATTAGATTTTGTGTATTTTTATAAATATTTGTGTTTGTTTTAATTTCTGTGCTGTATTAAAATACTTTTATTCGATTTTTGTGATGTTATTTATTGGTTTTCGTGCGATTTTAGATTGGTTTAACTTCTCTTACTTGTTCCCGGCTTTTGATTTTCTGCAACTTTTAATAGTTCTTTTGTGATTTTTTCCCCCCAAGCATGCATTTTCGGATACATTCTTTTGTGGTATTATTTAGAGACATTTGACGAGTATGCTTAATTGAAGACCAGACTTTGTAAGTTTTTGGCCCCTTAATTCTGTGGCTGTTTACGTTGCTTTTCACTTGTAATGTAGTGTAGTTTTCCATCTTTTAGTTCATCTCTTCTTGAAGGTATTTGTACTTGACCAGCAGAGTAGATAGTCCGAACGAAAAAAAAAGCAATCACATTTTAGAAAGATGGCCCTCCATATAAGCTTACAAGATGACTGACAGTACAGCTATAATAATATTACATGTTTTCATATATAATATAATAATATATTATTATTATTACTATTATTATTATTATATGTATAGTAGTTGGGTTCAACAGAAATCACATAATATTTGTTTATAATGAAGTAATGTATTTTTTATATTTTATAGACTCTTATTATATAAAATTGAATAAT
>JAOXYD010000006.1:13658532-13671214 GCA_028565735.1 Pinacopodium congolense
TTAAATATTAATAACCCTCTTGATGCTTGTTTCAATTAATTAGGGAAACATAAGATATTAAGATAAATAATTGTTCTTTGGATATGTATGTTTGGTTTTTTCGGGATGATTGAAAAAGAGATGTAGTGAAATGTCTTATGTTGTGTTCTTTTTGTCATGTGCAATTTTTAGGTTGATCGACCGAATGAGATAGGTCGGTCGACCGAATAATTGTGGTTGGTCGACCGAATGATTGATGAAGTTCTATTGGTTGACCAAATGATCGGATTGTTCGACCGAAGTAAAGGTTGAAGGCCTATCGGTCAATCGAACCAAGAGATCGATCGATCGAATATAATGAATTTTGCGAATAATATAGATGTCTTGTAACATTATACAACAGATAAAAATATTAATAATGAGTTTTGCCCGTTATACAAACAGTAATATTACCGTTATCCAACAAATACATAAGAATTTTTATATATAAATAAGTTGGTTAGTATTATGTTAAAACAAGTGTCAGATATATAGAAAAGTGTGTATAAATCATTTTATTTTGAGTCTTAAAAAGAGCTTATTGAGATTTATTGTTTGAGAGTTTTTGCTCATCATTATATCAAGTGTTCATGTGAATTTGTCTTTGAATATTAACTATTTACACTTAAGTTTTGATCTTTTGTGAAGGTTTCTTGCATATTTTTCTTGTGTGCATCATCCCACTAAAAGGCCTCTTTTAGTTTCTTGCATATTTTTCTTATGTGCATCATCTTACTAAAAGGCCTCTTTTTATTCACCAAAGTAAAATTGAGTTAAGGAAATTTCGATGTATTGTTATCGAGTAAAATTGAGGGATTATTCTTGAGCCTAGGAAAAAAAAGTGAGTAAAAGGTTATCCTTTAGCCTGGAAAAGGGAGTGTATTGATCATTTTATTCTTGTTGGAAGTACAATAAGAACAACATATCAACAGTGGTGATGGGGACTGGATTAGGATTAAGTGGATAACTCTGAACCAAAATAAATCACGATGTATTTCCTCTTTTTCTACTCTTTTATTTTCTGCACTTATATTATTACATCATATCTTATTGGGTGATTTTGTTTAAACTTTTGCATCTATTATTTATGAATTTTATTTAAGAAATTATAAATTCTAATTCACCCCCCTCTTAGTGCCATAACAAACCCAACAATTGATATCAGAGCGAGGTCTCATATAGGTTTAATTCCAACAAATTAGTGAGTAAAGATCTTATGGCACAAATGAATAATTTTGCGTCTTCCTCTAGTCTAGATGGTTACAACACACATAGAGCACCTTATTTTGATGGAAATAACTATTTGAATTCAAAAGTTAGAATAAGGCATTTCTTGAGAAGTGAAAGTGTGGATCTATGGTTATGTGTCTTTTAAAATACCACTTTACTTTCAAAGATGGTTAGAAACGAAGTAGTGTTTAAAGATGACAATGAATTAAATCTTAAAGAAAAGAGGTTAGTATCCCTAAACAGTAGAGCTATGCATGTTTTATTTGACTTATTGAGCATAGAAGAATTTAACAGAGATTTTACTTATAGAGCATAGAAGAATTTAACAGAGTTTCTATATGTGAATTTTCTTATGATATTTGACACACTTTAGAAATTATGCATGAAGGCACAAATTAGGTAAAGGAAACAAAAATTAGCATGCTTACACATCAATTTGAATTATTTAAGATGACTCAAGATGAAAACATTTCTTCAATATATACTCGTTTCAATAATATTAGTAGTGCTTTAAAGGGTATAAGTAAGACCTACTCCATTATTGAGCTTGTTAGAAAAATCTTGAGATCTCTACTAAAGACGTGGGAACTTAAGG
This sequence comes from Pinacopodium congolense, assembly GCA_028565735.1. Classification (NCBI taxonomy): domain Eukaryota; kingdom Viridiplantae; phylum Streptophyta; class Magnoliopsida; order Malpighiales; family Erythroxylaceae; genus Pinacopodium; species Pinacopodium congolense. Next base: position 13,660,376 of record JAOXYD010000006.1, read on the forward strand.
TGACGTCGATACAAGAAGCGAAAGATCTCAACATTTTATCACTTAAAGAACTAATTGGTTCTCTACTCATCCATGAGATAGTATTAAAAAGATACTCAAGAAGAAGTTGCACCCAAAAGAGGAACATCACCTTCAAAGTAAAAAAGAAAGATGAAAGCGAGAATGAAGAATCATCTTATGAAAGTGGTGAAGAAGACTCTATTGCACTCATCACAAGAGGTTTAAGGAAGCTCATCTGATCAAAAGCTGTAATCCATAGAAAGGAAGGTAAGTATTCTAGAACTAAATTATCAAATGTAACATGCTTTAAGTATGGTGAAAAAGTACACATAAGGTCGCATTACTCACACACCTTCAAAAAAGCAAAAAGGAAGAAAAGGAAGGAAGGAAAAGAAGAATTACAAAAAGAAAGCATTAAAGACGAGATGGAGCGAATCAAGTGAATTCGAAAAAGAAGAGATAGTCAACATGTGCTTCATAGCCTACAAAGAACTAAGTACTCCTAACTCAAATGATGAAGTTGAAATTGAGTACACATATGAGGAATTGCTAGAGTTTGTGGAAGATTTAGCGACAAAAAAAGAATAAATTGCATGATAAAAATGTAGAATCCATGAAAATGGTAGATGAGTACAAATTAGAGAATGAAAACCTTAGAAAAGATCTAAATTCGATGTCTGAGGACAAAGATGAATTGTTGAATGAAAATATAGAAAAAGAGAAGTAGAGTTGCTTAAAGAAACTTTATCAAAATTTACAAAAGGCAAAGAAAAGTTAGAAACAATGTTAAGTGTTCAAAAGATGGCAAATGATAAATAAGGTCTATGATATAATGGAGCATCATTTAGTAGGATCGTTTTCATAAAATGTAAGAACTTGGATGATGATCCTAAATTTATTCAAAATACATCATCTTCAATGAGAACTCATTCTAGAAATCATGCATTTATATATATATCAATACCTAAAAATACTTTTCATTGAAAATTCAATAATACTATAACCTTCATTCAACCAAGGTAAAAATTTTCTCAAAGGTTTTATTACAAACCAAAGAAGATATACAAATCATTCACACCTCTATTTTGAATAAAATTCAATTAACTCAATCATATATCTAATTATATGATTGAGTTCATATAATTAGATATATGATTGAGTTAATTGAATTATTAATTGTATTTGATTTAGTAGAATTTAAATTCTCCCTAATTTAAGCATATAAAGATTGGAGATTTTTTAATTTTTGGTGAAAATATGTTTTTTTTTTCAAATTGGATGTATATTCATACAATTAGATGTATGGTTGAGTTAACTAAATCAACAATTTCATTTGATTTAGTATAATTTAACTTTTTCCTAATTTAGGCATATAGAAATTAGGAATTTTTCAATTTTTTTGAAATTGTGTTATATTCTTTTAAATTAAATATATACTAATGTATTTAAATGTATGATTGAGCTAATCGAATCATCAATTGAATGTACGTAATGACTTTTGTTTGTTTGTTTGGTACAATTAGTTTGTTGTGTTTAATATCTTAATTAATTACATTGATTTTTATAGGTAAATTGAGAGAAGTTTGACTCCAAGCACTGCTGGTGATACTTTAATCCATTTTAAGATATTTGATGATCCAAAATAAGCTTATGGTAGACCTGTTCCTTGCTCAAGGAGTCAAATCATATGCCTATATTACGATAAGACTTTGGGAGGTGGAGGAATTACAAAATTAAAGAAGCATTTGGCTAGAAGAAAAGGTAATATGGAGGTTTTTAAGAAGGTTTCTTATGATGATAAGTAGCAAATGAAAACTTTGATAGAAGATTATTAGTTAGAGAAAGATAGAAGAACTAGATTGAGTTTTAATATTGGCAATAAGAGTTCATTTTTTAGTGGTAATAGAGCTGATATTAGTAGATTTGATGTTAGATGCTAATAGGCCTTCTACCCAGCAAGAAGGGAGGGGTCCAAGTAATGATGAGGCACGAAAGAAAAGAAGAAATTCTTTTTCTACTATTTTTTCTTCAAGAACAACTTATGGAGTTCAACCTTCTATTTATGCTACTATGTAAATGAGGGAAACATTGGATCATATAGATATAGCCATAGATAGATGGTGGTATGATACAAGTGTGTCGCTCCATGCTACTTAGTATCATTATAGTCAATTTATGATGGATGTTATTACTTCATATAGTTAAGGATATAAGGCTCTTTCGATGGATAAATATAGAGGTAATTCGATGGATGACTATAGAGATAAACTTATAGCCAATTTTGTTACTAAAATGAAAAACTATTTAAAAGAAAAAAGGGATGGCATGGGTTGTTCATAAGTGTTCAATCATGTGTGATGGTTGGACTAATATAAGACAAGAGCCTATCATTAATTTCTTAGTTTATTCTGCTATAGGGACTATGTTTTTTAAATCAGTTGTTGCATTTAGGATGACAAATGAGTATGTTTTTTAAATCAGTTGATGCATTTAGGATGACAAATGGGAACACAACTTTACTCTCCTTTATTTGTTGCTGGGGAATTCCTTAATTTAAGTGTTTACTTCAAATATGATTTCGCAAAGAAAGCTAAAGTTAACAAGAGAATGTTGATCACCATCACCACTATTATTGATCATGAGATGATACAAGATATCCTCAACTCACAGATTGAGGCATACAAGAATGTGGTTGGTAATTCCAAGAACCTTATAATAGTATGGCAAAATACAAGTTCAATCTAGGTATATATTTATTTACTTTTGTTATTTATTGAAAATTAATCATGTCTTCATTTTGTTTATAAGATTTTTTATTGTCTTACAGTTGCTTGGTATGATTAGTTTGGAAGTGAAGTTCTAGAACTACAAAAGTTTATAATTTGTACTTTTAGTTAATATGTGAGTGTGAGTAGATGTGAAAGGAATTATAACATGTTTAAGTTTATCCACTATAAGAAAAGGAATAGATTGGAGCACAAAAGTTTAAATGACCTCATCTATGTTAGATACAATTTGAAACTCAGAGAGAGGTATGTTATATTATTATTGTCATTATTATGTTCAATATAATTTCTAGAATCTTGTTAGTAATTTTATTTTATTTCTTTATTAGAAATTTGAGTAGAACAACTAGTTCTTTATATTTTATTTCCTTGGATCATATTGATGTTTTAGGGATTGGATTTCTGACGAGGTAAGTCTTTTAGATGATAGTGACTTGGAATGAAATGTTAGTTGGGAGGGTATTAATATGTCATTTAGAGCAAAGAGATTGGATGATGGTGATAAGGATGCTCCTTTTAATGATAAGAACTTTGTATCAAATGATAACTAGATCCATTTGATTTTAGTTGATTTCATCTTGGAAAATGAAGATTCATGTTTTTTTTTTCAAGTTTTTCTCCTTTTTTATTTATGATTAATGTATATGTTAAATTTTATATTTCAGGCTTCAATTCCATTTTATGGAATTTCTATGGTAAATAGTGATGTTAGTTGTAACATTGATTGTTCCGTGTATTATTCTTATTGTATGATATTTGGATACAATTAATTATAGTTTCATAATAGAGATTATTATTTAATGATGTTCTAATTTATTGATCTTCCGTAATGTGATTTGATACTCTCTCTATTTTGTTATATTACTTTAGGTTGATATTTATTTCAGAAATAGACAAAAATTAGTATTAATATGAATAAAAAATCCTTGTTCATTTTATATTATTACTATTTTATGATATTTTAATGTATTAATATTAAGTTATGATGGTTTGATGATTGTTCTTTTTGTTGTATTAATTTAAGTTGTAATTTATTTTAGAGATATGTGAAATTTGATATTAATAGGTATGAAAATTGTATTATATTAATTGAATGTTTGATACAGTTTGAAATTATGTTTATAAAGAATGTATAATATATACAAGGACTATTTTGTAGATTTTATAAATTTTAAAAACTATTTTATAATTTTAAAAAATTACTTGGTATCGGTATTAGTATAATACCATTTCGATACAAAAATTGGTATCAATATGGCACCAGTTTTCAAAACATTGGTTAGAATTATAAATCATATAAATAAATTAAGCTACAATAGTTGATAATATGTTTGTAACCAATGGTTACATAAAAGTTAATGATATGAAAGTCTTATTTTTATTGTTGTTTTAAGCAAGTGCAGGTGTAGACCATGATGTTTAAAATTGTTGGAGTCAAAATTTTAACCCAAATTTAATTCACTTTATGCATAACCCTTAAAACCCTTATATAAAGGCTAATACATAACAAATACTAATATTCTAAAACTCTAAATTCTTATTCTATTGAAGCTTTAACTAAAACATAAATACTATTACCACTGTGCTTCTACTAATTTGGGTTTAACATAAATACTAAACTAACTAACTTATCTTAACTATTTCCAACACCCTTTCTTAAACTAAAACTTTTGTTTTTAGTTTATCAACACACTTTCAAATGAAATTCTCCAACAATGCTTAATATTCAATTCTTTTAAGTTCTTGAGATGGTTTTCTTTCCTTTAATATATGATTGCTTCTCTTTCGATAAGATATTATTTAGCTACCTCTAAGTAGATTCGACTCTAAATTCTGATCATAAATCCATGGATATTTCAAATCATCACCATCCTTGGTGAAATCCTCTAGGTCCTTCACTTCATACTTGACAACTTCAATTTGCTCTTTTTTTAACTTGTTAGTAGATACATCCAAAGAATTATTTCCTAATAATGAAGTTTGACCTCTTATAATCTATTGCTAAAGAATTTCTTTATGCATTAATGACTTTTGTAAATCTTCCTTATACTCTCCCTTGAGTTCAATAATCTTTTCTTGGAGTTAATTTTCACGATTTTCTAGAATATTAACTTCTTTCTTAACTATAAAATACTTATCCCTATACTAGTTGTCTTTCCTTTTCAAGAGACTTACTTGATTTTTCTTACTCATATTTAAGATTTGAAATCTAAACTTTAAGAAGATTAGTATGAGATAAAATTTTTGACAAGAACTCATTAACAAATTATTCTCTTTCTTCATCAATGACAACTTTGGCTTTGGATTCTTGTAGCTTAGAATTCAACAATCTCTCTACTTTAGTCCAGACTTCAATCTTTTTGTCTATTTTTTTAAGCATTGGTTCAATTTTCTTCTCCATATTGGTATTCAATCCTGTTAAAAGGCATGTATGACTAACATTATCTAGTGATTGGTAGCCTCCATGACCTCTTCTATTTCCTCAATATTAATTTTCTTAATGTTGGTGAGCTTCTTGTTGATTTTCGCAATCATTTTCTTCTCTACCTTATCTACCATAACCTCTTCCTTTATTCCATCCTTTATTAACTTTGTTTGGTAAATAATCATTTATTGAAACCTTTAATGTTTGTTCTTTACTATCTTCTTGTTGATTTATTTTTTGTTTATAAACTAGCAAGGAACTTTGCAATTCATCAAGTGAAAGAAAATCAAGATCCTTTGATTCTTAAAAATTAAGTAAATCACATAATTAAATTTAGGCAGTATGAAACAAAGACTTTTTTCAACTACAGCTACATCCTCCATCTTTTCACCATAAGTATGCATCTTATTAACAATTATCATTGTCCTTGACACATATCGAACCTATACTAGGCCAAACATTAGTTTTGCTGTTGGAATGTTAGACACATACCAAAGTAACCCTAAATTGGAATATTAGAAAGTTATAAAGAAAATTTTCAAATACTTAAAAGGAACAAAAGATCACATTCTTACTTATAAGAGATTTGATCATCTTGAAGTGATTGGTTATTCAAATTCAGACTATACCGGATGTGTTGACACGATAAAATCAACATTTAGCTATTTGTTCCTTTTAGTTAGAGAAGTGATCTCGTGGAAGAGTGCGAAGCAATCTGTCATTGCTACATCTACTGTGGATTAAGTTTGTGGTATGCTTTAAAGTCACAATTCATGATTTATGGCTACGAAACTTTATTTCAAGACTTAGAATTATTGATAGTATTGCCAAGCCACTAAAAATTTATTGTGATAATTCTATAGTAGTTTTCTTTTCAAAAAACTCTAAGTATTCAAAGGGTGCTAAATATATGGAAATAAAATACTTTGTCGTTAAAGAAGAAGTTCATAAATAAATAGTGTAAATCAAATACATTAATACTAATATCATGATGCAGATCCATTAGCAAAAAGATTGCCATTAAAGACATTTAATGAAAATGTTAAAAGAATAGGTATCATCAGGTACTATGATTAAATAACATGTTATTGTTTATGTATTTTATGTACTTGACATGTTGAGCTCATATATATATATATATATATTGTTTCTAACATGAATGGTTATGTGAATTTTAACAAGATTTATCTTTTATAAAGACATTATTGTTGACCTATTAAAATATAACTCATAATAGATCACATTAGGTTTTGAACTAGTTTTGTGATACATAAAAGAGAATATGTCACATTAAACGATGTGCAAATAAAGGGGATTAAAGTATCATTATACGCATATTATGTTATATTGTTAAACCATGATTATGTTACATAGGCTAAGTGAGAGATTGTTAGATAATTTTATTAAGTAATCCATATATTTTGGTTTAATCATTTAAGTATATTAAATTCCATTAGTTATTTAAATGGAGATAATTTTTAATTAAATTAACTATTTTGATGTATTTACGTTAATGGAGCGTAAAAATAAAAATAATAATCAAGAGGTGTGGTTTGAATTTTAAAAGAGATAACTACGCCCTTTCTCTCTCTCTACCTATCATGACTTTCGCGTATCATTCCATTCGACAACATACAGAAAAGAACGAAAGAAAGGCTAAGAGAGAGAAAATAAGAATCTAAATATATCTTGAAGATTTTGTAGATTATCTATTTAGAAAATAATGACAAATACTATGGATTAAGGTACGTTTATGATTCTGTTGGGAAACTGGGACGCGATTGATTCACACATAGTATAAGCAAAACAAAAAATTTCTTTCGATTTCCTAAAAAGTCAATATCACTTTAAACTAGAACAATATTAAATTATAAATATAGTAAAGCATGAATATAAAATTTTACCTTATTTTGAAGCTTGATCCATGTCTTCGTCTTCTCGAATGCAAATAAAAGAACCATTTTAGTCGTACAGGTATTCGATCTCTAACGGCATTCACAAATCAATTTTAAGAGAAATTTAACACTTGAGAGGAGAAGAAAAAGAAGTGTTAGTCGCTCTTATGTTTCTTCCTTTATATAGAAAAAACATAAGATCTTTTTTAATATTAAAATTTAATATAATTATAATGAAAGTCTCAATTTAATTATAATAATGATTTAATCTTAATAAGAGTTGAATATCATATATTTAACCATGAACTTCCTAAAATTTCACAATTAAGTCCAACTTAATTAATTTTATTCTTCTTAATTGACCTATATGCATGACCCATTAAGTTCTCAATATGTTAGTAATACTTATAAATCGTGATTCCAATTTATAATTAGAATTAGATAAATTAAAACTCCTTTCAATTTATCTTTAATTCTCTAATTAAATAATTTATAATTATAGATCAATATTGGTGTCTAGCACATCAGGACCATCCAAATATTAGAAATGCCAAAATAGTTTTGATTTAACTTGTCCATATATGATTTTTTTTATATAATTTAATCCTTTCGTCATGCAATACTCTGATTAGACATAGAATATGAAATTATTATCTACTTTATTTGAGTCCAATCATATTAGTTCTCTACCATTAGTAATTGATTCTATTAACAATATTTGAAAACTATTTTTAAGTGCCATTTCACCTTGACCAAAGATTTTTTTAATCAATACTAATTGAAAATAATGGAACATTCTCCCTAATGACTTTAGGGTGACGAATTTTATATTGATCAATCAACTACCTCTATATAGTTTATGCTACATCCAATGACCACTAGGTGAACTATCCATGGTTAGAATAGGTCGTAAATACTATCAAAATATAAAAATCTTTATACATGATAAATTTAGTAATCTCAAATCTAAGAATCATTTACACATTCATCACAATGAATATTTCCATAGATACACAACTAATGTTTCATATGAAATTCTCATATTGAATCAGTTCAGTAAATTTTTTCTCTAACAAACACTCACACATTTGTTTAAGTATCTTCATACTTTAGTCTATAAGTTTGACTACTTTTTTTCATAAGGAAAAACATGAAGTATGCTAGTCTTTCCACTCTATTAATGTCTACTCTTAATAAAGCAACAGTTAGGAATAATTTAGGGATAATTACAACATAAATCTTATAATTATGATCTCTATCATAATTTCATATGTAAAATATATTTATCTCATACTATATCATTATATGATGATTATGCTATTGCTAAAATAACAAATTAGTAAAAGATTTCTATAAGATTCTCTTTAGTGAGTATTTGCTTAAACTTTATAACTTTATCTCAATTATTATTGTAATTAAGGGGAATTGTGAAAATACATCTTTGAATCATTGATGAGACCTTAGTTCCTTTTGCATGCCTAATGACCATTTGTTCTACAGTATATCATTGTTCAAACATTGTAAAGAACTAAACTTAGTTCATTAGAGAACTTTATGATTCAAGTAATCATTTATACTAATGAACTTTATGATTCAAGTAATCATTTCTACTAAAATAAAAATGTATTAGGGCATGATTAGCAACCATTACTACCTTGGAACATTTCCAATTCAAATAATATTATTCTAAGTAACTATACTATAATTAAGATTTAATTCAGTTCTTTGTCAAATTAAAACAAAAGTCATAGAATCATAAACTTAAATATTAACTCATACATAGAATAATGGACATCATTTATATTTCATAAGTATTAAACATCTCAAATGCTAACCAAATTTAGCACATTAGCTATGTACTTTGATTAGAATAGGTAAGCAACTTCTATATCTATCTCTTTAGATCTTAATTATTGAAATTTAAATTGACACCTTTTCATATCTAACTAAGAGATGTTTTTTGACTATCATATTTTCAACAATTGAAAATATGAATTATTGTTTTTAATAAGTCATATGTCATTACATACTCCCTTTAAAACACATAATTATACTTCCATTAACCTTCTTATAGACATGATAAATCTATAATTATTTTCTAAACAAACTTTTTAAATTCTTCATAAAATTTAATCTATTCGATGTCTATCAACCTTTCAAGTATATAACACATGTATCAAAAAAAGGTACTAGTTCCATTTAGATGTATTATTATGAGATTTGAACTATTTCACACTTCATTTTACTTCCACTATTTATCTTGAGAACTGTTTCCTTATAAGTACTTATTGAATTAAATATTTTTCTTCAATAAGATTTGTAAGATTATATCCAACTTTTGTATATCTCATTACTTCCTATTATCAAACTTAGTTCTAAACTTAATAAATAATATATGCGTCAACTAAGCATCGCCTTTCAAAATCATTAACTTTGACCTCTTTTAAAGTTATACCATTCCATTCAATTTAAATGGAATTCAAGAAGGTAAGTTATATTAAGGCATAACTATGATGAAATAAATAGTGCATGACATAAAATCATATATTTTAAAACTCTTCTTATATAAATCCATACTATTATAAAATTTAGTCATATTTCCAATTACTAGATAATCACATTCTTTATAAATAACCAAAAAAGTCTTAGTATAGCTCATTACATCGATTTTATCGAAGTGATTCAGCATTCTCAATGCTTAATTTTTACTTAGTTAAACTACTTTGAATTTTTCAAATTTTAACTGAATATTTTATTAAATACATATTGACATTATCATATAAATTCAATAGTACATTTAATGAAATGTAAGTATTCATCATTTTACGAATTGTTATCACATCACATACATGATATGTATCATCTATAACAATTCAATACCATAATTTTCCTTTCATTAAAAGTTGATTTGGCCATTCATCATTACAGTGATTTTGCAAGTTCCGTATGATTCATAATCAAAAGAATATATATACATATATATATATATAGCCTTATATCTAACTTTATGATTATCATTATATTGATTTAACTAACATGGCATAAAAAGGACATTATTGGTTATCTAACTCTGTACTCTGCCACTTTATGTTAAATATAAGTTATTCTTAATCAAATATATACAAACTATTTGTATAACATGGACTAATTACTTTTACTCAATAATGTATTTCTTATCATGCCTTGTACATTATAGCAATGTTAAATCCAAATTCAGTATCATATACCCCAAGTATGAATTAGAAATATAGATATAATCTCTATCATACAAGTTATTAGAAAGAAAAGACACGCAATTATTTTCTTCTATTGACAACAATTACCATATCATATCAAATGCCTTTAATTACAGTATTTATTTATACTTTTTAGTAGGCTAAACTAAATAGAACAATTCATTCAAGGTACTATACCTTTGATTTATACTATATGCAATTATTTGCATTATACTATCATCATGTTGACACCTATCTCACATGTTACCTTAAAAGTTTTTGAAATATTAATTAACTCAAAATGAATAACATTGACATATCTTTCAAATTTTATCACTAAATCCTCAACAGGGATTATTAGCATCATAGACCTACAGTTCTTCTATCTTTAAGAGCACATCTTAAACCAATTTTATTTTCAGGAAATTCAATTCACTACTTAGTATTAACTATATTAACAAAGGTATTTTATTATTCATAACAATATTAATATAAGGTAAGTAAGTAATTGGTTAAAT
>JAOXYD010000006.1:13671826-13686842 GCA_028565735.1 Pinacopodium congolense
GAAAGGATTATAAAGTAAAGATTCCTTATGTGTCATCACCTGTGATTATCATGTCATCCACATAAAGAAGGAGAAGAGTATATCTTTGATCAGTGTGGTGAAGAAACAAAGCATGATCATAAGGATTAGATTGAAAACTAAGACGTCCAATGGTAGAGCTAAATTTAGCAAACCAGGCCCGATGAGCTTGTTTAAGACCATATAAGGCTTTGCGAAGACGAATATGTGGAGGATGGTCATACCCAGGAGGAGGCTTCATATGGACTTCCTCTGAAAGGTCACCATTAAGAAAGGAATTTTTTATATCCATTTGAAATAACTGTCAACGTTTACTAGTGGCAACGACAATAAGACTACGAACTGAGGTCAAGCGGGCTACTGATGCAAATGTCTCTTTATAGTCAATACCATATTCCTGTGTGAAACCCTTTGCAATAAGTCGAGCTTTGTATCATTTAATGGACCCATCAGCTTGAATCTTGATTTTGTAAACCCATTTGTAACCAACAAGTGATTTATCTAGAGGTAAAACAACTAAATCCTAAGTATTTGTGCAAGTGAGAGCCTGGAGTTTTTTGACCATTGCTTACTGCCATAAAGGATTAGAGCTGGCCTCGCGATAGGTACGAGGTTTATATAGAGAGACAATAGTAGAATAAACATGAAAATCACAAAGACAGACAGAAGGTTGACTTACACGATCAGTATGGCGAACAAGGGGTTGTAGAGGTGAAAAAGGATCGTGAGAAGGATTGAAAAGATCTACAACTGGAGAAGATATAGGAGGATCAGGCGAAGGTGGAGTGGGACTATGTGAACTACCACAGGGACCTGCAAGAAAAATATCAGGAAAAATAGATATGATAGGGTTAGAAAAGAATGGACGAGCAGACTCATGGACGCGAAACTGTGAAAAATCTGAAAACATCTTATGTTCCCAAAAGGTTACATGACGAGAGATATTGAGTCTTTGTGACAAAGGATCCTAACATCTAAATCCTTTGTGTTTTATACCATATCCTAAGAAACAACACAACCGTGCTTGTGGTTCTAATTAGGTATGCTTATAGGGTTGTAAAAGAACAAAACAAACACATCCAAAGACTTTAAGGTGTTGATAATCAGGAATACAGTTAAATAAGCATTCATAAGGAGAGATGTTACCAATGACAGGGGATGGAAGTTGATTTATGGTATAAATAGCAGTAAAAGAGGGTTCGCCCCAAAAGGTTTCTAGACAGGATGAATATTTGAGGAGAGCTCGAATAGTATCAAGAATGTGTCTATGTTTGATTTCAACTCAATCATTTTATTGAGAGATACTTAGACACGACTGTTGAATAATAGTACCCGGATTGGTAAGAAATTAAGTGACATATATATCTTTATATTCCATTGCATTGCCAATACGAAATCTTTTAATTTTACAAGAAAATTGAATCTGAATCATATTAATAAAATGAGAGTAGATAGAAAATAATTTAGATCTATTTTGCATAAGATAAATCCATGCGTAGCGAGAGAAATCATCCATAAAAATGACATAATATCTAAGACCAGCCATAGTATTGTGAGGAGCAGGACCCTAAATGTCAGAATGAATTATATCAAAAGGTGTTGAGGAAATAGAATCATTAATAGAAAAAGGTAAAGCATGATTTTTGGAGAATTGACAAAAAACACAATCAAAATATTCAGTCTTAATAAATCCTAATGAACTACTAGAGACTAAGGAACTTAATCTGGCATTGGAAAGATGACCAAAGTGGGAATGCCAAATATGAGAAGTGATGGCACCAACAGTATGTTTGGAAAGAAAATGTAAGGAAGTAAGCTTAAATAGTCGTCCAACTTTAAGCACTGTCCTAAGGATCTCACTCGTCTGTGAATCTTGCATAGTACAACCACAACAAAAAAATGATAAGTTAATACCAAGGTCACATAATTGACCAACAGAGATAAGATTTAAAGAAAGATTAGGAACAAGAAAAGTGTTAGGTAAAGCTAATGTAGTTGTCTGGGCAGTACCGATACTTTGAACATGCATAATTAAGTTATCAGTAATATGAAAAATATGTAGAACAGAGGGTGTTTTAGAAGATTTAAGGATAGAAGAATTAGATGTCATATGGTTACAGTAAGCATAATCAAAATACCATGACGAAGAAGTACCTGAGGTGACAGATAGGGCAGAAAAGAAAATTGTACCAGACTCTGGTTGAAGTTGCTGAAGGAGAGCTTGAAGATCTTTTAAAAAGAATTTAGAAGACGAGCTCTTTATTGAACCCTCTGTAGTAACAACTGCAGTAGAAGAAAATGGAATGGTCTTGGAAGAAATACTTTGTGCAGAATTATGTCGAAGTCGCTTTCTACATTCAGAAATATGACGACCATGCTTTTTGCAGTAGGCATAAGATCCTTTGAAGATTTTCTTGATTGGATTATGAGGATTTTGAATAAAAGATGTTTGAGTAGCAAGAACAACATCTGTAATAGGAACAACCTTTTCTATATGAAGTGTACTGAGTATACTATCTTCTATGATTAATTCTTTGACTACAGTATCAAGAGTTGGTAAGGAACCTCTGTGAAGAAGAAAACTACGGATGGATTCAAACTCATCTCGAAGAGTCATCAATAACTGCCAGATATGCTAACGATCACGAAGATTAGCATAGATAGTGGCTGCAGTAGGACTAGGCCATACTAGATCTCTAAGGGTCAAGTGGTCCTAAAGTTCTTGTAACTATGACATATAGTTATGGATAGTCTGGCCAGGTTGTTGCATCTGATGAAGTTTTTGATAAAATTGAAATTAATTAACATCATCAGATACAGAATAATGATTCTTTAAGAAATCTCATACCTCTTTAGTTGTGTCAAACCATCGAAAGTTAACCTTGATTACTTTAGCACATTTATTTCAAAACCATGTTAGGATTTGATGATTCATTACATCCCAAAATACTAAGCAATCTATAAATCTTTCGTCGTCTTCATCTTTACTTTTGGTGTCATAGCCCATTTGTTTTAATGAAAATTCATGAATTGCATTTCATTCATATGCAAATCACAATAGCATACACACTCTAATATGCCATTCTTATAGGATATATTCTTAAATATCCTCTGGATGTTTGGGTATATGTTATATGGTAATGGGATGTTACATTTGGTTAGTTTAGGTATTTTTCCAGTAACAATGTGCCAAAGAAGCCTTCCTTTGAAAAAACTACACATCTCTTCAGCCTATAAATCATAGTTTGATCTATCAAAAATAACATTGATAGTATTGGGAATGTATTGAGAAAGTTTATAGGCATCTATAATGTGATTAAGAAAATAAAATGATATAACTTATATATAAGGTTTGAATTTGTCCAATCTAACCTCACCAATGGATTTAAAGAACAAAAAAACCTTAGGAATCGGTTTAGGTTACGAAGAAACCAGGTCTGCGAATCGGATAGTTAAAGACAAAGTCAATGGGTCAAAAACTGAACTGAACTAAAGACAGGTTCATACATGTGGCAACAGGATCAGATGACACGTGAATGCGTAATATGAAGACACGTGTACGAATAACGGACAAACACATGGCCCAGGGAACAACGGACAAGTGGTCGTATACTTATTCGACATGTGGATAAATAAATGACGGACACATGGACTATTTTCTGGACGACAAGTGGACTACTCTCTGGTTGACACGTGGACTACTCTCTGGCCGACGCATGGAACATTTCTCTGATGGACACGTGGCAAGAGCTAGACCACCAGACTGTGTTTTGTAAAGCGGTAACATTTTGACAAGTATTGAAATGACGTCATTTTGATTTTGTGATGAGGTCTGTTAACATGATGAAACGACGTCATTTTGGGACAGAAAAAAATGACGTTGTTTAGATCATCTTCTTCCTGAGTCTGCGAGCTGTCGAGGAGATCAAAAACTAGTGCTGGCCGTGTATTATGTCAGTGCGTTAGGGCGCGAGTAGGGGAGTTTGTGGATGGCATTTGTAGTTTTGTGATCTATGTAGTCAGGGGAGTGTTTTGGGCTATAGAAATATAGGAGAAAAGATATGAAACTGCCAAAAGATAGGTGCTGAAATGGACTGCTGAAGAGATAGAGGTTGAAGACCAGACACAGAAATCAGAGGTGAGACTGGCGAAGATTAAGAAAATTTTCTGATACCATGTGGAATAATGACATAAAATAATAATGAAGAGTACAAACTTCTATATTTCTGTATATGTCATTACAAACACAAAACACCTATATATATATATCTGAGCTTAGATGAAAAACAAAGTAATAAACGATGGTGCAGCAATAATACACACGTTGACAATAAAGGTGACGGTGTAGCCATTGAAGACTTAAAGAAGATACACACGTTGACAAGTACCATGAGAAAGGTAAGGTTCCTTATGTGGCAAGTACCAAGAGAAAGGTAAGGTTCCCTACATGGGGAGATAAGGAACCTGCTAATTTTAGTGAGGAGAGACTTAGAGCAACAACTCTTTGATGTCCACCACCGCATGTAACTCCTTGCCAGTTGCAGAAGTGTAGAGATTCATTCCATGACTTGAATGTTCCAAAGGGATCCTCTGATATGGCATCCTTGATGGCAAGAAAAGCTTGTTTGTCAATGGTGATGGCAATCGAACTCGCATGGATAAGAAAATAAAGAATAAAAAGGATAAAAGGAGGTGAACTGAGTTATTTAAGAACCATACTTAGCCCCTTAATGTTATTAAAAGCTGTCTATACTTGTTCAATTCAAAGTGATTGGCAGACGTTCCAATTTATAGACATGGTTAAAACATCTTAGGACTAATTTAATGCAGTGTAAAGAAGAAGATGGAAAAGAATGAAGAGGATGTTGGAAAAGAACTCCTGAACACGGATGCTCATTTACGTTT
Organism: Pinacopodium congolense; assembly: GCA_028565735.1. Classification (NCBI taxonomy): domain Eukaryota; kingdom Viridiplantae; phylum Streptophyta; class Magnoliopsida; order Malpighiales; family Erythroxylaceae; genus Pinacopodium; species Pinacopodium congolense. The sequence continues at coordinate 13,676,750 of JAOXYD010000006.1, forward strand.
TATTTTGAGTACTTTCAAGCGCATTGACCTACGTAGACTTGTTACTGGTAACTTATACAAGAATTGACCATAAAACGCTGAACTCTTGGTGTCTGGGATGGAAATTACTAAGCTTAATAACATATGTTACAATCTTCGTAGAAGCGGCCAATGTAGAAAAATTAACTATAGAAAATAAGTCACTTCGACTACAATTTTTCAAATGCGTGTCATCCTACCCATCCACCTTGATGTATGATGACTCAAGCTTATTATTCCAATAATATAACATCTACTTACCTAACGTAAAACAATCTTCTCCCATCTATATTTTCTTTGGAAATTCACCGTTTGCTGTTAATAATTTTACTATCAGAACAAAACAAGTTATGATATTCTTCTAAAGAAATGTCATTTTAGACAGTCTAGTCTAATCTCCATGAAAAGTCATTTAAGAGAGTTTGTTAACAACTGGATAATGCATTAACAAGGAGCTAAGATTAAGTGATTTTTATTGTTTTGTTTTAATAATAAAAGACTATTTTCTCTTTAAGTTTTTATAATTTAAATTTTATATTGTCTTTTATAGTCATCTTAAATTTTTTTTTATCAATTTAAACATTATTCTTGAGATTTTTATGGATTTTTCTTAATTCTCCAAAGGGTTCGTACAACTTTTAGGAAATTTAATACTATACATTGCGTTAGGTGGTATCAAAATCAGAATGTCAATTGAAGTTGATAACAATGGTCTTCGTGACATTATTTAGGAGGTTAAGGCTCCTTTTATAGGAGATGAAGTGTTGTAATGTTTGAAAAACATCTAGAGAAATAGATAGAACATAGATTTCGATGTTTTTAAGAGCTTAGTAAGGAGATTATTGAGCATTTTGATACTCTAAGAATCGATGCACACAGGAGACAGAATGGTCATAGAAAGTCAGGGGTGGAGATGACTGGTAGTGAACATACGGACATAATTTTATCTGCGAGGAGATAACCAATCTATGAGGAGGATTCAGAGGAAAAAAATTATTATGAGTTGAATAGATTTGAGTGTTACTAGTAGCATGATATTAGTAGGAGAAGAGACGTTGATCAAGGGTTTGAAGATAGAGACACAGGAGATTATTGATTGAAGGGGGATATCCTTTATTTCAATGGAGACTTAGGTCTCGAAGATTTCTTAGATTGACTTGTAGAAATTGATAGGTATCGAAGATTTCTTAGATTGACTTGTAGAAATTGATAGGTTCTTTGAGTATTTAGAGATTGCACTTGATAAAAGAACTTAAATTGTGGCTTGTAAGTTGAAGGGAGGAGCCTCAGCATCATGGAAAAGGATTCAATTACGAAGGAAGCATGAAGGGAAAGGACATGTGCGTATATGGTAAAAAATAAAGTTCTTATTGAAACAAGAGTTCTTACTGTTAGACTATGAGCAGATTCTATTATGGCAATATCAATGATGCAGTCACGGAGGACAAATAGTATACGAGCATTCTACAGAGCTTATGATGTTGACATAGCGAAACAACCTTCTTAAATCTGAAAGACAGCAGGTGGCCAAATACTAGAAGGGGTTAAGGTCAACGCTTTGGGAAATGACCAGGATATAGGTTATCCACATATTATCAGAGGCAAAGAATGTGCCTTTGAAGTAGAGATAATGTAGTAGAAGCTTAGCAAGAACAGTATGGAGAGCTGTAGAACTCTAGCATTAGCTGATAAATATAAAGCTGCACAGGAGCATGTTTCTCATGGTCATGAGATGCGGAATATGAAGGACAACATTGTGAGGAAAAGACCACTGACACAGATGAAGGACAAAAAGGTGACCTAGAGGATGATACATTGTGTTCATATAAAGGCCTATGTATGTGTTCATCATCCAAAGACATTCCTTTCATAAACAATGTTTTTTCATTTGATGGTGTACTTCTACGAGTAAAACTAATCCTATGGCTATCACATAATACCTTTGGGGCTCCTAGCATGTTATTCAATTTTTCACTTTCTTGAGTGAATTTTATTAGTGATTTCTTAAGAGTATTGATCTCATTTTTCAATGTCTCATTTTCATGCAAAAAATCATGCTTATTATTGTTAGCAACATCTACATTCTAAGACTCTAACATGTTATCCATATCTCCCTTTAACTTTTCATTCTTAACTATACAGGCATCTAAAAGTTTTAGAGATTCACTATGTTTGGAAGAAAGTTTCTTCCTTTTCAAACTCATGATCTTATCACATTTAACTAACTCATCATAAGAAAACTTGCTATCAAAATCATTGTCATTGTTATAAGAGTTTAAGTTAGAAAGTGCCTTATCTTCCTCATTAGCCATAAAACACATTTTTCCCACTAAAATTTCTAATCTTTCACTTTTACTTGTATAGGTTCCGTCATCAATATTTTCATCATATTTGAAAGTTTGAAACAAGAAACCTCTACTTGTTAGAGCCCGTTTCTCTTCATGCAAATAATCCTTTTCCATCTTAAAGAAGGAAACCCAAGAAATTCTTTTAGAGGCAAGTTAGTCAAGTCTTTGGCTTCCTCTATAACCATTTATATCCTTGATCTAGGAAGAAACCTAAGCATCTTTCTCACCAAATTGACATTAGTATATGTCTTAAGATCTTTAAGAGTTTTAACAATATGCATAAGTCTAGGATACATATTTGAAATTGATTCATTTTTTCCATGTGAAACAATTCAAATTGATGTACATGCATGTTCACTTTATTCTCTCTAATATGATTACTTCTTTCATATGTGCTCTTAATTGAGTGCCATATCTCTTATTCTATTCACATATATATACTTGATTGAATTCATTTTTATTTAATATACAAAACAACATATGTATAACCTAGCTATCTAAAGACATTAACTTTTTTTCATGAATGTTTCACTCCTCCTTAGATTTAATTACTTTTTATTCCGTTATGTTTTCAGTGGGAACATATGGATCATTCTTTACTATTTTCTAAAATTCAACACTTATAGGAAAAAAAAAAAGTTTCATCTTAATTTTTCAACTTGTGTAATTGTCTTCATCTAACAAGGATGGTCTACCTATTTGTGCCGTTTTGACTTTTTATCACTAATTTCATTAGAAATTTTTATGTATAAAGTGAAACAAGTTCGGATACCAATTGTCAGTCTTAAACAGAACTTAAAAGGGGAATTTGTTAAATTAGGTGTTCTAATATTTTTTAAATTTAAGCCTAGTCTGATTTTTATAATGAATGAAATCCCTAAATATAATTCAACTTAAATGATTATTGTGATACCAATATAAATCAATGACATTAAATTTTATTCACAAAAATAATATTACATAAAATAAAGAGAGTATGGAAGAGGAATGCAAACTAACTTTTGATAAAAAGCTCTTTGCTTACATCCACTTTCTAACTACTTCTTAGGAATTTTACTATAAATAATTTTTTTTAAAATGAAAAGGAACCCTTTCAAATTCAAATCTTCTTTTTTAAAAGTGAAGAGCAACCTTTTATAAATCATTCTTAAGGGTAAAGAATAACCCATAAAATCTTTCTTAAAATGGTGAAATAATCGACAAAATCTTACTTTTAAGTGTGAAGAACAACCTAAAAAATCTTACTCATAATAGTGAAGAGAAGCTCTTAACCAAAAATCCAAAATCAAATCCTAACTTAAAGTTACATCAAATCAATATCTAACTTCATAAATCAATGCTCAAAGGGCACAAAAATATATAATGAATGTGAGTAATGCTTATACCTTTCCAAATAACTGATAATAACCCTAAAACTTTTTTCAAGTTCATAAAGCTTTCTTTAAAATCACTAGTGCATCAAAAGCTTCTTCAATATACTCAAGACCATGAATTTATACCAAAACATTATTTAGAAGGCCAATCTAGCCATTTCTCTAACTTCTAAAATTGTTAGTCAACCAAAACTAGTTGTTAATATGATGCAAAGATGCCCACTAATCAACCCCTGGCCCTATTTGTCTAAAATATTTTGACACATCAAGAAAGTTGTTTGATGCTTGAAGGGATTTCTTCCATTAAATTTCCATTTAAATGAAGTTCTTCTATGGAGCATAAAAAATCCTTGAATGAGATGTTACTCATTTGAGTTTAATGTTTTATCACTTTTTATAGGATTTTAGAGAACAATTTAGCATACTTTGAGATTGCAAATGGTGGATTTAATTTGACATTCAAGAACATTGAGTGAGGGAGCTATAAGCCAAATTTCAAGGCTATATAACAAGCCATGAAGAATACATCAAGAGAAGAACAAGAGAAGTTCAAATAAGTACTAGTTTTGGTACATGTGACTTTAATGAGACATTAGATGCACTTTTAGATTTTAAATTATTATAGGGCTAGTTGAGATAAAAGAATATCATGTGAGGAAGTTACATACCAAATTTCATGACCAAAGAACAAATGGAGAAGAAGTTATGGTAAAAAGATTGAAGGAACGTAAAAGGTAGAAATTTCAATAAGAAGCCATAGTATGGGCCTTGCCCATGGCCAAATTGTGGCTCTTAAGTAAAAAGTCCCATAAATTGGGCCACAACTGTGGCCCAAACTATGGAGATTTATGGGAGCCACGCTCCTTAATCTAATTTTTTGATTTTGTAAGGTCTTGGAAGCCTCAACAAGCTAGCAGGTAGCCACCACTCTAAAGAGGACAAGTCCTAAGCTCTTCCAAAAGATCTTCATTCAATTTTGAAAGAGAACAAAGGATCCAAACACACTAAAGTAAAGATTAATGATTGGATTTTATACATCAAGTATTAAGGATTCAGGGATTCAAGACAACTTCACCATGTTATTTTTTAATTCCTTCTTTCTTATGCTTGTTTGTATGATTATTTCAAAGTGTAGGAACTAATTTTCTCTTAGGATTTTGGTTTTTAAAAACTATGGGATATAGTATTTATTGTTATTCTTAGATTAACTCTTGAGTTTTAGATTTTGAATTAGGTTTATTAATGGATGGTTATGAACTTTGAATTTAATTGTTATGTGAAAGCAAACATTGTTTTCAAAGCCTTGATTTGTGCATGATTAGAATGAAAGATCAATTCTATAAATTATATCATTTCATTAATAAAATATCTTGAATGGAGACCTAGAGATAGGCTTACATAAGATATCTGAGTTAGGTGTGAGTTTAACTGAAATAATAGATTCCATAGAACCAAGTAATATATTCAATCATTAGATTGGGATAGAGAGAACTTTCACCTAATTTATTGAATTGAATATGGTTACATAACTTAAGAGAGAATGCCATTTACATTAGGGAGTCAACGATCTAATAAATCATGAAATTTAAGTTAAGATATAAATATAATGAATATCCTAGATGATATAATTACCTTAATCCAAACTTTATTCTTGATTGTTAATCTTTGCAAGTGGCTTAGGCGTTATTTTATTTATTTGGTTATTTTCTTTTCTCAATCATCAATTAATCCATTATTTTGATAAGTTAGCTAATTTAGATTGAAATCCATTAACAATAGTGGTTCTCGTGAAGTGAACCTTGATTCACTAAACTATATTATATTAGCAATAGGTATACTTACCTTCTTTGTGTGTTGTGATTTAATTTAGTGTGTTTCTTGGTTAGCTTTTATTTAAAACTTAAGTAGGCATGTACCACTATCAATAGGCTTATAGTAAACAATCTTCTTGTCTTTTTGTTTTAAGATTAAATTGTAGCTTGTTTGATCTTTTATCTAATCTTCTATTGTTGTGGTACTTGAGGTTTGAACTCTAAAAATGTAACCTTCTACTTCATTTTTATCATTTCTATAAATAAATAAAAAACCTTTGTAATATTGAATTAAACATTTATCTTTTATTTTCACATGATAATTTTGTCCACTTAAACGAGGATTTGTGTTGAAACTATATAAAATTTTCCTCTCATTCTTGTTCATTTTAAAATTAAAAAAATGAAAAATTTAAACATGTTATGATTTTTTGAATCATGTTATTACAAAACATTATTCTTCTCATCCTTTAACAAAAATACTAAATAGCCATTACGTCGATAATCTTCCACTCACAAATTTGTTTTAAAAACTGATTGCAGGTATATATATATATATATATACTTGTTTGTCTTTTTTCTCAAATTAATATATTAGTTCTACTCTATGAAAACTACTTTGATTTGTTTATTATCAAATATCACTAGAAAAACTTTTTAATAATCATGCCACTAACAACATTGATTCTTGAAAATGCGTTAAATTTAAAAGTCCACAATATTCTATTAATTTTAGGGTAATTTTAATACTTCTTAGTTGTCCATATTAACATCAACCTTAGAATTTAAATTATGTCTTTGTTGGCCCTGCAATATATATAGATATATATATATATATATATATACATATACCTACTCTTGGATACAAAATGTATGAACTTATAAAATCTACAGGTATATACCTGTCTCTTCAAAACATTAATTATGACATTAGAATATAAAAATGAGATGAATAGTTGGAAACAAGAGATAACGAGTTAAGTTTATTCACAATCAGTCGAGAATTTTTTACTTGACATTTTCTTTCATAAAATTGATTGGTAATTAGAATTTATTTTGAAATGATTTCATATTCATCCTTATTAGAAAAACAATCTATTCAATTACTTGTCACAATTAATAATATTACTATGGGTTTTTCTAACTAACATTCCAAATTATATATATTGAAATATAAATAATATCTATTTAAATTTTTTTGATTGAATTATATATCACTTATATTTTTGTTTGAATTATAAATAACTTTATTTAGCTTTTTTTAAAATTTAATTTTTTTGACTCCACCAAAATTTAAACTCTAGTAGAGGAGGATGCCTTACATATCCTATCTTAATGAATTACAAGCCCATTGTACAGCACCTTATGTGTTTTGAATGTAAATAATTTTGTCTCAATTAAAAGCTAAGTAAAGATTTATGTTCAAATTATAAATCAATTTATTTCATAATAAGTGATATGACTCGCTAAAGAGTTAAAATTTATACTTAAATCACTTTATTTATGTTTAATATATTTTTAATTATAAATCAATTTATTTGACATAGGTGATTTCACTAATTGGAGAGTAGAAATTTGTATTTAAATCACTTATATGTAAAATAAAATATTTTGAATGTAAATCAATTTTCTTCCCACTATATAACTAAGTGAAGGACTACATATTTCTTAAGTTAATTGAGCTTAATAAAATTTATTATATATATATAATGCATATATGTAACTCTAGACTTAAGATATGATGCAGGGAAATTAAAAAAGAAGTTAAGATTATACTATTAAAATGAAAAATGAATAAAATAAATGAATAAATTGAATCAATAAATTGAAAACAAAAAATAAAGTAGAAGAATCCAGATTCAACAAATTCAAATTTGAAAAAAAATTATCTTTGTGAAGAATCTGTCTAATATACTCATTTTGGATAATCCATGTAAATAATTAATATCATAATGAAAATATATCAGGCCATTTGTTCCAACAAAGAAAGATACACACCTATATAGTAATAATAATAATAATTATTATTATTATCAATTAAATAAAAAAGTATATACCTATATAGTTAATAATCCATCTGGTGTGATAAGAAAAAGGAATAATCCATCTATATAACAATAAAATAGATAATATACAGAAGATCAACTAGTTCTTTCTAACAGATACAGAAAAATACCAAAAGTTAGTTTATTATATAATTGATAAAATTTTTAGAACAGATGCATGCAGTAAGGACTTGATAAAATGTTTAGAACAAATAAATGCCGTAAAGAGATTGGGATCGTGTCTCTTTCCTGCCATATAATTCATCGTCAACTGCTTACTTCAGCAACAATTTTGTTTTTTTAAACGTTTCTTATTTCTGTTTTTAATGTTTATTTTTAATATAAAAATTAAAAATAATATATTAATATAATATAAAAAATTTTAAAAAAATAAAAAATAATAATTAATAATAGAGTTCGACTAGATAATATCTTATTAATAATTTTTCATAATTATTTTTATATAAAATAAAAAATAAAATATTAAAAATAACTTTTATAAGATGATTACAGTTGAGCACTAATAAAATACTTTTTTCCTTTAATAATATTATTATATATTTATATTTATATTTTTTATTATTCCAAGGTTTCCATTTGACGTACGCAAGGCAACCTTGATCATTCGCTTGATTACATCATCCCTGAGCACAAAATAGTTGAAAAATTCAGACCTTCACAGAACATCCTTATCTTGTTTTCTTAATCTAGATCTAATCAGAGATAATAAAATGCACTATTGATTGTAAATCCGACTTCTTGTTCATATGAATACACTCATTCCATTATCATGCCAAAGCTACTGGGTTAAAGGCTTGACCCTAAAGCTGCTGTTGTTCCCTTAAATATTCGGCTTGCCAGAGTTGAGCTCAGAAAGGAAAAAAATGAGTGAAATGGGAAGCCTCGCCGTAGTTCTTTCAAGCTCTCTATGTCTCCTTCTTCTTCTAATGCTTGTCAAGTTTCTTCACAAAGTATGGTGGACTCCGATCCGTGTACAGAATCTCATGAGTTCGCAGGGTGTCAGAGGTCCTTCATATAGATTTATGTCTGGGACTAACAAACAACTTCTCAAGATGAGAAGTGAAGCTTTTAGTCGACCCATGACTGAACTGTCTCACAATATATATCCCAGAATCCAGCCTCATATATGCTTATGGACCAAGAAATACGGTAGCAAGCTCCTAAATTTGATTAGTGGCTCATGCTTTACCATTTAATTGACTTCCATTCAGATCTGATTAATTTGATCTGTCTTACATCTTCAGGGACCATTTTTCTGCAATGGTTTGGTCCTGAGCCACAGATGGTTGTGTCTGAACCAGAGTTAATCAAAGAGATTCTGACTAATAAAGACAGAACTTACAGGAAACCACAAGCCCGAGGTTATCATAAGAAGATACTAGGGAATGGCCTTGTGACTTCTGAAGGGGAAAAATGGTCTAAGATGAGGAAGTTGGCAAACTATGCATTCCACGGGGAGAGCTTAAAAGTAAGGACGACGTTTTCGTTCAGACTTGTGCAAAATTTGTATTAATTGTTGTTGTGTTGCAAATTGCTAAAGAATACAAACATGTTACAGAATATGATTCCAGATATGGTTGCCAGTGTTGAGATGATGTTAGAAAGTTGGGAAAAGTATCAGGGCAAGGAGATTGAAGTGTTCGAAGAATTCAGGCGATTGACATCGGACGTCATTTCCAGAACAGCTTTTGGAAGTAGTTACCTTGAAGGAAAAAACATTTTTGACATGATAAACAAGTTGGGAGTGATAATACAAAGAAATGCTTTCAAATTTAGAATACCTGGAATAGGGTAAATCCCTCTCCTTTGAGTTGTTTGAGCTGTTGATTACTGTCTTATGATGGATCAAGGACATGATGCAGGCTAGCTATCAAATATAACAAAGTTTCATGCATTTAAGTCCTGAAACTCATCCTCTATTTTCACTGCATTATTTGTTCTACTGTTCTTTTTTGCAGTAAGATCTTAAGATATGGAGACGAATTTGAAGCAGAGGAGCTTGAGAAAGGCATAAATAATTCCATCTTGAAATTGTTTAAAAACAGAGTAAGGAAAGTAATGAGTGGAGAGTCAGACAGTTACGGAAATGATTTCTTCGGATTACTTATAAACGCTTATCACGATGGTGATGAGTCCAAGAAGATCTCAGTGGAAGATCTTGTAGATGAGTGCAAGACTTTTTACTTTGGTGGACAAGAGACCACTAATACGTTGCTCTCGTGGGCTGTCTTACTTCTAGCAATCCATACAAACTGGCAAGAAGAAGCTCGAAATGAAATTATCAAGGTTCTTGGTCGACAAACTCCAAATGCAGAAGGCATTGCAAAACTAAAAATTGTAAGTCAAAGTAGGAAAACAAGTTATCGGTGAATCGTCCTTACGATTAACCTTTCATTTTATCTTTCCAATGCAGATGAGTATGATAATCAACGAGACTTTGAGATTATATCCTCCTGTGGTTGCATTGCATAGACAAA
>JAOXYD010000006.1:13712895-13726264 GCA_028565735.1 Pinacopodium congolense
ATAAAGGCATATTTCTAAGCTACTCATTATCTAGTAAAGCATATAGAGTTTTTAACACAAGCACTCATACAGTAGAAGAATCGATGTATGTTGTATTTGATTAGTCTAACCCCCTTGAAAGAAAGGAAGTTTTTTAGAATGATGATACAGATCTATCCAAGAACTTAGAAAAACTATTGATTGAAGATGAAGGAAAAAAATCTCAAGAGCAAATAGTTAAATCAAGTGAAGAAGGAAATGATGAAGAATTACCAAGAGATTGGAGATACAAGAAGAATCATTCCCCAAACTAAATAGTCAGTGATATTCAACAAGGGGTAACCACTCGCTCTCATTTTAGTTTATCACATCTTACTTTTATTTCAAAGATTGAACTAAAGACTATAGAAGAAGCCTTAAATGATGAGAATTGGTTTTTGGCTATGCATAAGGAACTAAGTCAATTTGAAAGAAAAAAGTTTGGACCTTGGTACCTAAGCTTAATGATCATCCTATAGTAAGTACTAAATAGATTTTTAAGAACAAGATAGATGAACAAGGAAATATAATTTGAAACAAGGTAAGATTAGTTGTTAAAAGATATAACCAAGAAGAAGGAATAGATTATGAAAAGACTTTTTCCCTGTAGTTAGATTATAAGCCATTAGACTTTTACTTGCATTGTATCTCATACAGATTTTAAACTTTTCAAATGGATGTTAAAAGTGAATTTTTGAATGGTTTTATACAAGAAGAAGTTTATATTGAGCAACCCCCCTGTTTTGAAAAACATGATGCACTCGGTCACGTTTTTAAACTGTCTAAATTCGTATATGATTTAAAACAAGAACCTACAGTATGGTATGATAGATTAAGTGAATTTTTACTTGACAATGGTTTTGAAAAAGGTAAAGTGGATACTACTCTATTTATTAAGAAAGATTAAAAGGATTTATTGATAGTTTAAATTTATGTGGATGATATCATTTTTGGTGCTACTAATGAATTAATATGTCAAGAGTTTACTAAGTGTACGAGTAGAGAGTTCAAGATGAGCATGATGGGAGAGTTGAACTTATTCCTTGGACTTCAAATCAAGCAAATGAATGACAGTTTTTTCATAAACCAAGTCAACTACACGAGAGAACTACTCAAACGATTTGACATGGATCAAACTAAGTTGTTGGGCACCCCAATTAGAACATCCACAAAATTTAACAAAGATGAAGATGGTAAAGAAGTGAATGTAAAGTAATATTGAGATATGATTGGAATTTTGTTGTATTTAACTGCTAGTAAACTTGATATAATGTTAATTGTTTGCTTATGTGCTCAGTTTGAATCATCACCTAGAAAATTAAATTTATTCGCTATTAAATGCATTTTGCGATATTTGAATGGTACATTGCATTTAAGTATCTAGTATCTTAAAAATACTTGTTTACACCTAATTAGATATTCTGATGCTGATTATATTGGAAGTTTGTTAGAAAAAATACATCTGATACATGTCATTTTTTAGGTAATGAATTAGTTTAATGGTTTTGTTGAAAAAAAATTTAGTTTCATTATCTACGGCTGAAGCTAAATATGTAGCTGCTAGTACTTATTGCACTCAAATTTTATGTCTTAGACGATAACTTAAGGATTATGGTTTGAACTTATGCAAAATTTCTATAAGATATGATAATGCGAACACTATTGGTTTGAAAAAGAATCCCATTCAACATTTTAGAACTAAGTGCATAGAAATTAGATATCATTTTATTATAAATGATGGTCAATATGGTGATATTAAACTAAGTTTGTTGACATTTTACATCAATTAGTGGATATTTTTACTAAATCATTTTATGAAGAACAATTTTACATGATTAGAAGAGAAATAGGTATGATAGATGGCCTTTCTGTATGAGGTGATTTATGTATACATGTTTACATCCCTCCTATGTGTTTTTGTTGATTCCAAAAAGAGAGAGATGCATGATATCATGTTTTATTTAGGGGAGTGTGTGTGCTTTTATCAATTAGTTACTTCTTGTATGAATTTAGGGGGAGGTTGAACTTGTTTGATTCTTGAATTATTGTTTAATTATAACAAGTTTAGGGGGAGTTTTATGAAAAATATGTTACTTATGTAGTATTTGACTTATGATTATTGAATTTAGTTGTTATGATATCATATGATTTTATCATCACCAAAAGAGGGAGATTGCTAAATCAATAGAGATTCCACTGGATTTTGATGATGAACAAAACAAATATTTTATTAATGTTTATATTTGAGTGTGTTGTAAGATAGGTGTTTGGATGATAAAACTTAAATATATTTTCTTAAAGAGTCTTAGAGTTATAATAGGATTTATAAAGATCATGTATGAAGACTTAAGCCCTTGAAGAAGTTAATTAATTTGACATAATTTGATTTATGTAATTTTTGTTGTAAACTTTTACTTAATTCATTTTAGTTGTTTAAGAGGCTCACTCATGTATACTTATATTCATGATTTAGAAAATGCATGTAGGAGTATAATCAAGGGGACTTATGTGATTAATGGTTTTGTATGTGAAACATTCTCTTAAAGTATAAAATTTTTGAAAGCAGAAAGGTTAGAATGTTGGTAAGCTTAAAATGTTTAATTCAAGTTGTGTTTGATATTAATAAATTAAAACATCTATATATGTTTTATGTCACTGAATTTGATCAAGTTTTTATTTGTGTGGGACGATATTTTAAGTTGGTCAACCAAATGTATGGAAAGTGAGTATTGACTGAATTATGATATAGATCGACCGATTATCTGGTTTTATCAATTAACTGAACACCTTTTTCGATTGACTGAATAATAGGGCAAAAGTCTAGCAATGGTCAGATTACACAATGATAACAAGTAATTAATGATTTTATCCGTTGGATAAAAATTTTATCCATTGGGTAACAGTTGATTGGTGTTAGTTTTAGTTTAAATAGCTGTGATTTATAAGAGTTAATCATCGAATAACCTTTCTAAGCCTTCTTACGAGTATTTTAACTGTTTTTGGTGTTCCTTGTGAAGTAGTATGAGGCTATTTTTTTTATATTCATCCAAGTATTTTGTTTTATACACCAAGTGTTCATAAGTGAAGCATTATTTTAAAGATTTATCTTTCAGTAAGGTTATTTTTTAGCCTAAGAAAAAGAAGATGGTAGGTTATCCTTGAGCCATAACAAGGAAGTTGTACTATAAACGTTGTAATTCGTCACTGCATTAGTAAAACCATCTCAGCAAGTTGTGATGGGAACTAGATATTGACGATGTTCAAGATTTAAGCTCTCTCATCTTCTGTTTGCTAATGATCTCTTGCTTTTTTGCCAAGCTAACAGTGAATTCGTGAAAATTTTATTTGACTATCTTCACTTGTTCTCTAGCTTTTCTAGTCTTGAAATGAATATGTCTAAGAGTTAGTTTTTTTTTAATTTAAAGACCTAATAAATTTTAATCATCATATTAGTAATCTGACATGTATTAATTAAAGGGATCTGCTTATTAAGTATCTTGGTTTGCCTTTGTTGACTAGTAGACTTTCTAAACAAGACTGCCTCCCATTATTGGAAAAAATAGATGTTAGGTGTCAAAAAATGTACTAATAGAACCCTTTCATATGCAGGGAGACTTCAATTGATCAATTCAATTTTATCCACTTTTCAAGTCTATTGGTCCACCCATTTTATCTTCCCTCCCTCTATCATTAAAGACATGGAAATTAAATTACGAAATTTTCTTTGGTCAGGAGTTACTATTTCTAATCATTTAGCTAAAGTCAAGTGGAGTGATATTTGTAGATATAAAAAAGAAGGTGGCTTAGGAATCAAACACTTTTTTATTTAGAATAATGTTTTGTTGGGGAAAAGAGTTTGGCTTTTGTTTAATAATTTTAAGGTTTTGTGTCAAAGTAAATAGTGACAGTTCTTGGGGTTGGAGAAAATTATTACTGGTTAGAGACCTTGTTAGGAACCAATTCAGAGTTAAGATTGGAAAATGGGCTAACTACTCTTTTATTTTAAGGATCCTTGATATCATAGAGGCATCCTGATAGATCTCTTCACTTCTCGACTGATCAATGGGTCTGATCTACCTATGAATGCGAAAGTCTCTGAAATTATTAGAGATAATAGCTAAAACTGGAGCTTAGCAACAAATGCCACAATTCGAAACCTTGAACCAATGAACTAACTTGCAGTGTTTTCCTAAAACGACAAGATGGAATGACTGGCTAGTCCTACAAAATCTTAAACCAATTCCTTAGCTTATAAAATTTTTACGCCTTTTCTCCCTTCTGTCTCTTGGTATAAGCTGGTTGGGCATAAGAAAACTAGCCTAAGATGTTCTTTTATTTTTTGACTAGCTTTTCTCAACAAATTGAAAACTAGAGAGAAACTTTATTTTTCTCATTTTCCTAATTTTTACTCCTTGTACTTTTCAGACAGTGAGAGCCTAAACCTTTTTTTTTTTTTGTAATGTTCTTATTCAAAATGGTTTAGTTAAACACTCTTAACCACTTTTAGCTTCAACCCCCTACCTATGTAATCTTCCTTTCATTTTAAACTGGTTTTTTAATCCTTATCTCCATAGAAACATTAACCTAACCCTGTTTATCTGCATTTTTTAACCTATGCTTATAACCTTTGGTATGAAAGAAATAACCGTACTTTCAAAGACTCTATCTTAGATGTTGGGAGCATTTCCTCCAAGATGGTCATTCAAATTACGGAAATGCTTAGCTTAAACACTAATGAGAGGTATTAGTAAAATTTGTTTTCTATTTTATCTTTTACTAATGTTTGTTTTTACATGTTCCTTTTCAAGAATAGATGTTGCTACTTTAATTAAAGGAAAACAACTTTTTAATTCTATATATGCAATTTCTGTTTGTTACAACTAGTAAGGCACTTGTTGAGACTGAAGACAAGACCCAGCTACTTAATTAATGTATTAGAGGACGAAAAAGGGAGTCAATGCAGAAACAATAGGAGCACTTTGTGACTTACTTCAATAGAAAAAGCAAAATAGAAAGAAGAACTATCCCAGATAACTCTTCTTCTCTTGAGCAGACCATCAAATCTGAACAGGAATCCTTTAATGACTCTCCTCTACCAGGCTTTCCCAAAACGTCAGCTTTTTTATAACATAAAAAATTTAATCAATTTTACTAGATGGAAGAGAGCTAAAGTTGAAAGACAGACTTAAGAGAGGCTTATAAAGGAAGCAGGTCTGAAACATCAGTTCAAAGCCCTCCTCGTGTCAAATTTGAAGAACTTTCTCCCTTGTTTTCTTCTACTTGTTTTTCTATTAACTTGTGGGGTTCCTTTGGTTATTGGACTACAGTTTGTCTAGTTTTTTATGGAAGTCTAGCCGATTTCTTTTTAGCCGCTTAATTTTCTAGTTTTGGTAGCTTAGTATCTGCTTTGTTTAATTTTATCTTGTTTTTTCTTTTATAGAGAAAAGTTTGTGTGGTTAAGCTTTCTCTAGTTTTATAGATAACTCCTTTGTTATTAATATATTTATGATATATCAAATAGAGAAAAATCTTGAATACAATTTATATATTATGATTTTTGTAGTAAATTAAACTGTGATTCAACTAATTCTTAAAGCTGGTTTCTTAAAAATATCAAGTACTTAATTTTAAAAGAAACTTTGTACTTAAAAAATAGTACTTAAAATTATTAGAAGATAACGCGTACCTATTTTATTAACTGAGGATATGATTGCAGTCATTAATCTTTCTAACCTTCCTTGTTGATTTTTGAATAGTCATCAATCTTTTTAACCTTCTTTATTGATTCTTGAATAAGTATAAATGATATGCGAGTCTACATAACATTTTAGAGCTTAATAAAAAACACTTCAAAAATTCTCTTGAATATGCAATGAAACAAGAAACTAACATGTAATAAAATTAGAAAAAAAATTGATACTATAATGCCATAAGTTTTTTGTCACAAGTTAATAATTTTTAATTACTATAATTTGATTTTTAACGGGTCATTTGAACTAAAGTTGCATTTATTTAAAAATGTTAATATCAGCTATTAAAATGAATATACATAAAAATTTTAGACAAAATAAATCTAAAACAAGCCTTTAAATTATGAAATGATGTTGAAAATTGATAAAATGAACTTTACTCAACCTCAAAAACACGATCAAGAGTTTGATGTTTTTCTAATTTTATAAATGAATCATTACACTCATATGTACGTTATGTGGGATTTTCAACACATTTTCCTCAATTTGAACAGAAATGGATTCCAGATGTTTAGGGATGATACCATCTCAAACCATTAGCCTCTGACGCCATGATATAATGAGCTTAACTTAACCTTAAATGTATGCTAAAGAATTTGAGGTTTTTCCAATATGATAAATAGATCACTATACTCATATGTAAGCTCCGTGATATTCTCAATAAAAATTATCATAGAATACATGGTTCATATTCATGTATAAAAGTTGTGATTATTAATGTAATTGAGTCATAGATTGATATATGGTGAATCCATATATTCACGAAAACGTGTATTTAATGTTGAATAAATAATCTCCTTAAATACTAATAAAAATAAAAATAATTATAAATTCGGTATAATTCTTGCCAAGCTAATTATATTTGTTTTTTTTTTCCTATGAACAAAAAAAAGTATCTAACGTAAATTTAGATGGAACCTGCTAGCTATCATATATTACAATTCCTCTGTCACCCACCACGCGTTTCATATCCACTGCCACTGCTCAGGTGGCTCGCCTCTACTCAGTTTTTTCGTTACGATAGCTTGTACATATTCATTAAAAATCAATGCTAGGTACTTCTTCAAGGCTATGTACTAAATACTATCTGATCATTTGGTCAGGTTTCTCAACTTTCAGGAGATGATTTCCGTTCAACTTGGAACTCTAAATTCTAACGTTCTGGGTAAAAGTACAACCTCTTCGGTTGAGAGTTCTTCAATTTTTAAGTTCTTGCAATTGGGTAATAGGGGCTTCCTTGGCTGCGACAGAGGTCAGTTAGTATTTGGCGCTCTTCATTTCGTTTTCTTATGGTTGTTTTCTTGGAGTGCTCTTAGTGGTCTGTATGTACTACGAAAGTTTATGCTTTGTGCCGTTATTAAGGGACCTCAAATCTTTCATCTTTCAGCTATTCATTATGTATTTTGATTCATTATTATGTATGACTGGGGTGTTCGAGTCCAACATACGATACAAATTAAGTATAGCAAAAATTATGTCCAACTTAGCTACAATTATAGGATTTCCCTTTTGTCTGAACTTTGTTTCCTTCCATTTAGGTTATCGATTATGACTTATGACTGACATACCGGCTGACGTTTTGTTCCAACTGTCTGATAAGGTTGTTTACCCCTGTCAGAAACTATATATATATATTTAATCCATTGATTCAAGGTCGACAATGATATACTTCTCGTTCTCATTCTCCTATATTTCTGTTGCTTTCTATGCATTGTTTCTTTTAAGAAAGATGTTCGCTGACCTTTAACATTGTAATACAAACTTACTATAGTCGTAGTGAAATTGCCAATGAGCTTCTTTCACACTGGACTTTGGAGAGATGAAATCTACCTTAATATTTGTCAATGAAGCATATTAGTAATAGCCATGAGAAGCATCAAGAAAAAATAACCGTGTGTGCTTTTTGAGAGAACGGATTGCCATCTTGAAGCAACCCTTCCATGCAGAGTTTTTAGTGTTAGTTTATTCCTTTTTATCTAACTATGGCTTTGTTTCCATCTCAATGCTAGGTAAACCAATTTTAAGAAGTTATAAAAATGAAACTTCTTCTTCTTCTTCAAGAAAAGGACTGAATAGGACGGGATCAAAGAAAATATACTTCACTGCTCCTAAATGTAGCAGCTCCTCAAGTTCCAGTGGTAGTGAAGATGACTCCTCCAACCAAGGCAAGGCATGTGTTCAGCTTGTTATGACTGAACTAAGAATTCCAGTTTTTCCATGGTGTCTTACAATTTCCATCAGAAATCTCTTTAGGTTTCTTTTAATCCTCTGATGATTATCCTATGTTATAATATCTAAAATGAGAGGGATGATATTACTTTGCATCACAAGATGGTTAGGACTCCAAATGATCGCTAAATTCATTACTTATATTCTAATTTTATGACTTTGTTGCTGTAGAAGTCGTCATTTGCATTCTGGAATTAATGAGTTTCTCCTCATCAAAGTCGATTTTGATACTCATCATTTTACTTGTTTGCTTAGCAGATACCTTTTGGGTACACCAGGAAGGATGTATTACTGATCGGACTTGGAGTTACAGGTTTTGGATATGCCTTGAAAAGTGGACTGGAGGTATCCTACCCATCATACTTTGACACGATTCCAACTTTCCATTTCCCTGGCTGTTGTATCTTCATATGTGTGCCTGTCTTTATCCATGGAGTAAACGATCGACTGATAGCTTGACAATTATGACATGAAAATAGAATAAACTACTTAAATATTAGCTTTCATTGGACTGAGAGATTTTCTGGAGTTGTTTATTAGTATAGATGGTACTGTATTTCCTCGGTTCACTGCTCTTATACAGTATTGTTGTATTCGTTACCTCCTCTGCAGTTTGCTGGTGTTGATCCTCTGCAAGCTGGAAATGTTGTTCAATTGGTATTGGTTCTGGGCCTAACAATTGGATGGATATCAACATATATATTTAGAGTTTCAAACAAGGAAATGACATATGCTCAACAACTGCGTGACTATGAAAACAAAGTTATGGAGGTATGCCATAGTAAATTGCTTTTTCAAATGTGCCAAAGTATAGAGTACAATGATCCATATTTTCCTAACGACGAAGGCACAGTTATTACTTTGTTACTACAGACAATGTCCTGCTTATGTTTGTGGATATACTAAAGTAGTTCATAATTATGCTTCTGGGAACTTCAATTAAGGAATCCTAAAATCTTTTTTACCGGTTTACATTTTTCCTGGCTTTTAATTGTGCATTGTTCTCCTGGTTTCTCAGAAACGGTTGGAGGGTTTGACAGAGGTTGAGTTAGTGGCATTGCTGGAGCAAGTTGAAGAAGAAAAGAGAAGCAGGGCAGCTGGAGAGCAGATTGACTGAATTTCACTAGCCCTTACAGTTGGGAATTGATAATGACCATAATTTCTACTCCATATAGGAACTGATATGGAATTTTAGATAAAACTGTGTAAACCATGATAACTATCAAATTAAAGAGTACCAATAGACAACTTTCATCTTTTCAGCAGAGCTAAAATGAATAGATAGTGTTATATGGTTGTAATGGTTAGTAATTTTCCATCATTTTAGTGAGGGCATTTCATTCTGGTTGGTCTTACAGCCCTCTATATCCATCAGCGCTGGGAGTGGTTATCAGTACCCTAGGAATGAGATGTTGCCCAAAGAAACAAAATTGGGGCAATTTTTGATCAACAATTGGTGAATCTTAAACCATTTAGTTTGTAAAATTATTATACATGTTTTGGCCTCATTTAAGTTACAACCTAATGGCTCAACGAGAAAAAGGTTCAAAGTGTCTTACTAAATTTCAATCGTAAATTTTCTTTTACAAAATTGTTAATCTTGTCAATTTTTTACTGTGTGTTGGATACTTTTTATTTTGATCTGTGCTAGTATTTATCTTTTAATCTTTTTAACATTTACAACTCAAAATTTAAGGTTGGATTTCACACGAGATGTTTAACTACACAAAACATGCTGAAAAATGATCTCATTTTGTTGCTTTGATAGACAAGTTCATTAAAGGACCAAACTACAAGGTACTTGAACATTTTATAGTAATTAAGATCATGTTTGGATAGATTTTTTATTTTTTATTTTTTAAATACAAAAATTAAAAAAATAGCACAAAAAATGCTAATGCAATACACAAACTGAAAAAAAAAAATTGAAAAAAATATAAAAATTAATGATAATATACAAAAATAAAGAAATAAAATAAAAACAAAAAGTTGAGCCAATCATCCCTTAATATCATATTCTAGTAGAGAATCTAGTTGGACGTTGACCACTTTTCTTCTTTTTATTTATGTTAGATTTAGGTTTTCAACCCTATATTGTCTTTACGTAGAATAAGCCACAAATTATGTATACACAACTTCGATTATAAGATGTACCTAAAATAATAGTTCGGTTTAAGAATCTCAAGTAAGGAATTTCACAAATTTTATGTCTTCATGAAAATCATCATCTAATATGGATGGTAAAAATTATTAACAGAGGTACATTTATAGGGATTGAAATTTATAGAGAACATAAATCTAGTTTTCTGAAAAAGGAGTTTTATGAAATATTTTATATTATAAGAGAATTTTCTCACTGATTTTAATGAAATGATTAAAAGAAGACTGATTATCGATGTGTGATAGAGTTATTAGTTATGAAAAAGGTGATCAAATATAAATTTGATTCTAAATGAAAATATTAAAATCAAGTAAATCTATAATTTTGTAATCATTCATATAACACAACACTTCATGAGACATTTTTAATAATTTTATGATTTCATGAGATTCCTTACTTAATATGGATGATTAAAAGGGAAGGAATGTTTATCTTAATTTATTGAAATCTTTTGAAAATGAGGTATTTAACAAGTTATTTCATTTATACATTTATATAAATATTACTTGACTCTCAAACATACTCTTAATACTTGGAGAGCTCCTAGGGTAATCTAGATGTTATTGTGCATCTTTGACTTTCAGAAGAGGATAATGTGCTTACTCTCACATTTGGAGGATTTTTCAGTATACATCGCCCCACAAAAGACTATTAGTAATAGTTCAACTTGAGATCTTATTATGTTATATAAAATCTCTTATCAACTAAATAGGTGGGTTTGACATTATCTTCTATTCCATGATGTCTTTGGTTCATACGCTACTACCTCAGTTAAAATTTTCCAGTGGATTGGAAAAGAGAATTAATTATGCGGAATTCTTTAGCTCCAGAGTATGTTTTCACTTTGTAACCGATTTAAGGAGGTAAAAGTAATTGAAATACTCACAAATGCTGTGGAAGCCATTAGACTAGTAAATAAAAAATAAAAAAAATCAATGTTTACTATCACTGTGTTAGTCTTAAGGAGATGCTGTATACTTCTTGATGTTATTTTAGCACAATAATTAAGGTTATTTTTCTCCAAATATATATGAGACTAAATGTTTCCGGCAATAGGATCATGCCATCCACTGTATGCGACATTCATACTACAAAAAGAAAAAAAAACAGAAAAAATCTTATATCAATAGATATGAGTTCATTGATTTATTGGTAGAGAGGCATTCATATTCAAATTTTGATTAAAAAAATTTACGTTTAAGCTAATGAATATAGAAATCTTGATACAAGAGGGGATCATACAGGGAAAGAAACAAAACTATAAAAGGCAAAACGGAGTACATTCATCATCTTTTTCGATAAATATTTGGCATTGCATGTAAAGATAACTACTGATGGCCACTAAGTGCAGAAAGCATATTAAGACAAGTGGAATGCTTATGAACACTTACAGAAGTAGCAGTAGCACGCGATATTGGCGCGGCTCAATCAAATCATAGAATTGATTCAGCAGCCAAGACCAAGATAAGATTGAACCGTACCAATATCTCGAAATTGTGCCTCTTAATCAAGTTTTGAAGTGTGGAGCTAGATGGTTGTGCTTCATCTATTTATAGGTTTCATTTGGGTGGTATGCACTATAAACTTTCTTGTATAGTAATGTCAGCTGTCCAAATTGCTAAATAGGCCAAGAAGAGTCTTGGTTGTCAACAAGGACATCCACAATTTTCCAAGAAAATGTGTTGTCCGTATGAGAGCCGGCGAGAATTCAACTTCGAAAATTGGCCGGCTTTGTTCTAAGATAGCTTTTGACTTCTATGTTTCCATGTTCTGCATAGGAATCGATAGACCATCTTTGTCCTGCTTTGCAAGTAGTGTAGCTTAATACTTCCAGAAATTTGAAGAGTTATTTGTACTATTGTAGGAAATGGTCACTAGTATTTCGAGATTACAGATAATTAGTCCAAAAACTGATGAGCATGTTTCGATAGGAACATTAAATTGTTGGTTTTTATCGACGTCTGTGTGGTAATAGAAAATTGAATAATTGAGTGTTACACAAACTGTAAGAAGCCCATGGGTTTTGAACTCGGTAAACTTATTCAAAGACGAGGGAAAGCGAAGATTGGATAAGCAGCACAACCATAACGTAGAGTCATTTCGTAAACAACTATGTTGTTAAAGTGTACAAGGACCGTAGTTCAACTAAGTAAATGATAAGTAGAATATTACAAGGGCTTATGGGGACTACACAAATAAATAGAATATTAAATCATAAAAAATTAAAAATAAGAAAAATAACACAAAGTGCATATTTTTTTACCCAATTTCTTATCGTAGCAAATTTAATTTAATATATCCGTCAAATTTATTAAAACTAAAATGAAATTTAATTCTTTAATATGTTTTTGTGAAACTTTTTTCTTGTCTGAACAGATTTTACATTAACGAATATGCTCTTGGACTCTACAAGAGATGGTTTGACAAAGAGAAAAGTATAAATCTCTATTATAATTAACAAGAGATTTTCTATATCCAATCTACTAAGCATTTATTCACATTTTTGTGCCGATAATTTTCAGTAAAAAATAATTAATACTTATAAGATTGATAATGATTAATAATATTATAATTATATAAAATTTTTATGACGGAATTTATCATGAGTAATAATATTTGTATGTTGAATCATCTTCCATTTGTTATAAATGTGTTACACAATATCAGATCATCTTTATTTGCTTATCATATTTCGTGTATTTGTTATCGTTACTGTACGCCAACATTTTATTCGTGTTGATAACTTAGGATGCCCACCATGACATTTCACTCAAATCCTATTTATTCATGAGAAAGAGCCTAAACATGAAGGAAAAATGCCATAATCATGATTTTTATCCTATGTAATGTTGGACATTAGGAATATTAATTGGGTGGGTCAGGTTGGATTCGGGTCAGGTTATTTAGATTTGGGTTTAATTAGGTCAACATCAATTCAGGTTTAGGTCGGGTTCATGTCGAGTTGTTTTTCTGAAGGTACTATTTGCAAGTTACAACGGGTCGTTCAAAGGTTATATCAAGAACTTGGTTCTTTTCATGGGGACAATAAAGCCTTTGACGTTGTTTTAGGTCCACAAGAGAAGGAAGAAAAGTTTTATTTCATACACTTTGATCTGTACATGAAGGATGTATATATACAGTTCTCAATACATCAATTAGGGATATAATCCTATAATTATCCCTATATAATCCCTCTAATTATGCATGTAAT
>JAOXYD010000006.1:13726364-13737648 GCA_028565735.1 Pinacopodium congolense
GATTAATTCAAAATAACAACAATAATATATGAAATTAAGAGTTTATAATGAACCAAATCACATCCCCAGATGGTATTCTAACTCATAACTACATTACTACAGCTACTGGAACTTCAAACAACTTGAAAAACTCAAATTACAAAAGAAAGAAAATAAAAACAACCAAAAAATTACTTTGATCTAAAAAGTTACTAAAACTAATGTGTTTAACTCTAAAACTGGATGCTTCATAAGTCCGGGAGGTGGCTCTTTATATAAGGAAGGCTCAACTGCAATTGGAGGAAGAAGACAGCCGCAAATTTGGAAGATAGAAGTCAAAAATTGCTGTTGCCGTTCATTAACAGTGGGCTGACTTCGAGTATAAAGGCATCGTTATAGAGCGGTGGGGTGTTGTTATTGACACATGATGAACTCATCAACGACAAGTTGACAGGGTGCTATTAATGGTCCAGATTTGTGTCCTTCCTTGATCTTTTTGCACATTTCTCCAGTTATTCACATCAACCTACAAATTAAACATTTCTAAACAAAAAGTAAACATTTAAACATTTCTTATTAGAAGAGATCATGGAGCCTCAGCAGCACACATTAAAAGAGTTTATAGCTCCTAATTTTAATCCTATTTTGCTTTATATTAATTATCTGGATGATAATTTGGAGGTTGAGATTAAACTTGAACTAAAATATGCATTACCACTTTTACAAGTTTTTTAGAGAAAAACTTGTTGGGATGGGACTACATCACTAACCCAAACGAGTTCCTAAACGAGTTCCACATAGCTTGTTTTTTTATGAAGCCAATGGGAGTCACAGTAGAACAACTTAAGCTAAAGGCATTTCCCTTTGCTTTTAGCAGATGTAGCCAAGGAGTGACTTTATAATTTACTAATTGAATTGGTCAACATATGGGAATAGATGTAACAAACATTATGCAACAGTTGTCTAAACCATCAGATAAGTTAACAATTATTAATTAAAATTTTTAATAAAAATTTGTTACCTTGAGATCAGAATATGATCTTGTTGCATCGATAAGACATGAGGTGATGCAAAGAACTTGATAGTAATAATAGTGGCTAACTCCCAGTATTCGGGAAACCACATCCGTGCTTCTTTCATGACAAAGAAAATGAAGGTGTCTATTTCTGAGTTAAAGCAGCAAGTAGCAAACTTGACTTCTCTGGTACAACAACTAATAATGGGCAAGGGATCCACTAAGTTATGTGTTATTTATGCATTAGCTGACCATTCTATGGATGCTTGCCCTATCTTGCAAGATGAAAAGTAGGTCAATGCAGTTGTAAGATTTTAAGGGCAACAATGGAGGTATGAACCTTTCACTCCCACTTATAATCTAGGGTAGAAGGATCATTCCAACTTCAGGTATGGCAACTTATAACAACGAAGTAGCTTTAATGCATGCCTCTCTACATATTAGTAGTAGCAACAATAAGGTTTCCATGTACCATTAGGTTTCCACCAAAATTAACTGCAATTTCAATTGAGGAACCCACCTCTACAGCTACCACAACAAGCTAGATGGATGTATTTTGTTGTTAAGGGGTCTTTTGGTATTGCTGTGGGTTGTGGTTTGTAGTTGTAGTTTTGATATATTTGTATTGATTTTTGTATTTTATCCTCGATTTCTGTGCTATATTAGTGTGTTTTCTTTTTCGATTTCTATATTAAAAATCAAAACCAAAAACTCAAACCCTACCAAACAACCCCTTAGCATGTAAATTACAGCTACAAACAGTGAGGGTGAAAAAATTCAAAAGATGATGATGTGGCAATATGCTATGGAAATATATGATAAAAACATAAGATAGTAGACTTAGAATAAGAAAGTCCGCTGCTTCTCTTATAACAACTCCTACGTGATGCTGGTCTGGCCTCTTGCCCCCTGCCAGACCACAAGGCACGCAGTTATGAATGATTCGAAGCAATGCTATCCAAAGCACAAGACGGTTGTTATGCAAGGAATCCCGCAGAGTGAAGACCAGCAAACAGTTACTGTTGCAACAAATTGACTGTTGTCACACCTCCTGCTCAACAACTTGGAGAGCGTTTTGTTTGGTTCGACATTGCCATTTTGTTAGCTTGGGTACTTCAGCACCTACTGCTCTTCATGTGGTTCTGTTCTCGGATACTATTCCAGGAATGAGAGAAAACGATGAAAATTTTTCCTGCCCGAATTGAAAGGATCCAATTTTCTTTGTGAATTAACACAATGCGGCTAATAGACAAAATCTAAATAACACGCAAATGTCAAATCATTATTCCATATTGTCCTGTTGCCTTAACAACTGACACGAGACATATGAGGCCCTAATCTGGCTAGAACAGCAAATTTCTTCCTTTCTTCTTTTTCCTTTTCACAGAAACTGGCCCTTGCTTAAGCTCACAAGTCATAATCAATGTCTTCCAACCTAGTCATTTCCTCTTTAAGGCATGTCATGCTTCTTTACATCCCATGTCCAGCATAATTCAAGAGTTCAATTACAAAAGCTAACAATACTGGAAGGATTACCGTAGGCAATGTTCTTATAATGGCTTAGCTTAGGACAAATGTGCATGTTGTTGAACTTTTCTTTCAAGTCCACTTTTATCAGCCCCCACCACCTTATCAATCTCCTTCCCATTCTTAATGAAGAAAAAGCTAGGCACACTGCTAATATTCCAGCGTGCAGCAGCATCCCTTGCTTCATCTATGTCAACTTTCAAGAAAACGACTTTTGGGTACTTGGAAGCCAAACTTGTAAAAACAGGAGAAATGAAACGGCAGGGTCCACACCATGTTGCTGTAAAGTACAGGATGGCAAGTCGAGATGTTCTTGAAGCAGCATTCAACTTGGTTTCCAGTTCACCAGCAGAATGAATACCTATAACTTGCCCTGTGGGTTTACCAAAAGTAGAAGAAAATTTGGTAACGTCTCCTTGAGCACCATTAGAATCTTAATAAATTTCACATAGTGGAACAAACAAACATCATTACAGATTGGCAATTTGGCTCAGATTGAGAAGGTTTATGGACAACATTAAGGTTGCACTTTTTAGAGTGTACATATAGAATAAATGTCACAAGGCATGACAAAACTATAAAGGACATACGGGAGGTACTTTTAAGTTTACCATCTTTTTCACTTCTTCCATTTACTCAGTTTTGACATTAGTATGTGATCATCATCTCCCTTGACATTCATATGGAACTTTTCAAGATGACAAGAAATTAGTCCAATTTCTTACCATCCTTTAAAGCAGATAAGGCTTCTTGATCCTGCATGAAATTCAAAGGTCGTAAACAAACCAAAGTTACAAAAGCAAGAAAAGGACAGGAACAAATGAATATTGTATAGAAATGAGACAGATATTGACATAAGTAATATCAATGAGGATGATCACATTAGTAGCAGTATAATAAGTAGCACACAATTTGCTGAAGGACCATGTTAATGTATAGGGTAAAACCCATCGACCTCCTATTATGGACATTCAAGTTTTCTCAAAAGTCAAACACTCAGGACCTGCTCAATTACAGAAAAATGGGGATAATTTCATATAAAAATCCAAGAAGATAGAAAATTGAAGCTTGGTTTTCTAGTAACATTCTTTTTCAGTTTTGAAATTTGGAAACCCTCCTTTCTTTTTTTGAGACTCTCCAAAATACATTTTTCTAAATTTAAAATTTTATCCCTTTTCTTTCCACTTCAAAGACACACGTTATATTCTTCTCTGTTAAATCACCACTTCACTTTTTTTTTATTTAGTTTTATCTTGTTTCCAACTTTCTATGTCTTTCCAATGGCTTTATGTCATCTACCATCACCTTTATATTCTCTCCTATTCATGTTCTTTTATCATTCTTATTGATCTGTGTTTCTTTTTTAACATAATTCCAAAATATTGTTTTCCATTGTTCCCACAGACAAGGAAAATGATGAACAAGGTAAGAAAATAGAACATAACAAAACAAGTTCTGCTACTGGAAATGTCCTCGCTGTCTCTCTCTTACAGCAAAATGATGCAAGGCAACTAAGTAACTTAGTAAGAGATCCAAAAAATAATATGGAATGAAGTATTCAACACAGACAAATGCCTGAAATGAAAAGCAAAATATGAAGTATTCTAGGCTCTCTTATTTAACATCAGAAATGGATTTTACAAAAAATAACGCTTAAGCATTCAAGAAATGCTACCTAAGATATAGCTTACACATCCAAGTATAAGCTTTGGGTATGTTAGTAAAAAGCAAGGACAAAACACTCACTGTATTTCCATGATTGGCAAAAAATTTCTCACTTGTAAGAAAATCAGAACAATGCTACTCACTTGTGCTTGTGCTTGCTGTTGTTTCTCTCTTGCAGCCTTCTTTCTCTCCCTTTCTTTCCGCAATCGTTCATATTTTCTTCGATGCTCTTCAATTTTGCGTACATTGGGCTCAACCTGTGGTACAAATGTTTTACTACATCAGAGTTGCCTTTAACAGTCGCGCCTAATATGAGAACAAGAATTACCTTCTTTATTGTCACACCAAGCTCATCATCATAGTCCAATTTTGATGCCACATGCAGATCGCTTGCTGCCTCTTCCCATTGGCCCAACATGGTTCTTGCCATTCCTCGTACTTTATATCCCTTTGCAGAATCAGGGTTAATCTAGAACATAAAATTCAGTCGCTTAAGCGAAGTGAACATATATAGATAACAAATCAAATCCATTAATATGATATTCCTACCTCTGCTAATTGAAGCACATGTATTTAGGGCATATTTACTAACCTCCAGAGCAGCATTAGCATCACGTATGGCAGCATTTGGCTTCTTCAGTTTAACAAAGATGCTAGCTGATAAGAAAAGTTGTTGAGATATCAATACATGATGAGACATCGAAGATATTAAAGATTACATATTATGGCCAAAGGACATTAAATTCTTTTAAAAAGCACCTCTGGTTGCATATAATATTGCTGAAGAAGGATTCAACATTATGGCTTCAGTTAAACAATCCATAGCTTCACCCAGCTTGTCTAAAGACACCAAAAACCTTAGCAATAGAAACTTAATATGAAAACTTAATCAGAAAGCTAGTTCCATTAATAACCTTCAGATATTGCATCCATAGCTTTCATTTTCTCCATCTGTGCAGCATCTCGCATTTCTTCAGTCACTTCTAATGCTGGGTTTCCCATCTACAATTAGGATAAACAAGCATATTTCAGTAATTAACACCCAATAATCACAAATTGCAGGACTATACTAACAACTCTCAAATACCTTCTGTGGAGGACCGTTGTCTGCTTCTACAACCTCGTAGATATCCAACTCAAGATCAGATTCAACGATGTCCTCAACATCTTCATTAGGTCTTATCACATCAGGGTGCTCCCCAGAGTCAGACATGTCAATATCACCTTTCTCCTACATGCAAATATGTTGGCATTGGCACATTCCAAGAAAATATGAATAGGGGCAGCATAAGTGCTTCCCCAACAATGCAGAGTTGTTGCCACAGAAAACTACACTCCATGTAATAGCTTCTTTAATGGGATGAAACTGGTATGTTGTAGAAGAGTTTGAAAAGAAGGAAGAGCAAAAGTAAGGTCTAATTCTAGAAAGAATTTCAGGGAAAGCCAAAGTTGGGAAGCTAAATGTTCTAGAACCATGAGATGCAAGTCAGACAATCAAAGCTCACGATTAATGAAGCAAATAACCATCAGAACTTCATAAGTTGCTGAGCAGCAAAAACAAATTTGCACAAGAATAACTCAAAAGATGGGGGGCATTTTATAATGTCATAAAAAATCAAATATAGCATCAGTTGAATAAAATTTCTAGCGACTCTCAAATACATCTTACTTGTATATATACCTGGTTATCAGGAAAATGCCTGGAATGTTCAAATTTTTAGGTTCACAAGAGAAAAATATTGTCTTGCTGTGCACTGGCACCTACAGATGTGTCCTGTTCATGTACATTAACTATGCCCACTCTCTATACCAACACTGGACGAATATCTCAATCTTTTTCCATTAGTAGGATTATAGAATCTACTGTTGAAGATTCAATGTTGAAGATTCAATGTTGAAGATCTAGAAGCTAAATGGCTGGAAAAAAAAAAAAAAAAGTGCCATTATACTCCTGGATAGAGCACCGATTTACTTCTAGATGAAAGACAAGAATATAACAACAAAAGTAAACAGCATCATTCTTCTCCCTAATTCAAGTGCCATTTTACTCCTGTCCAAGAATAAATTATTAGGTTTTCTGATTCTCAAGATAATTACCTTAATTATCAGATTATACAATTGTAACATATTATTAGCTTCCTTGTTTGGAGTCAATTAGATCCCAAATTTCTAACTAGTAATTAGTTTCCATTGTAATTTTTCTTGGTCCTGTACCATATATAAAGGTATTTCCCTTACAGAAAAAATAAGATGACTGATACACTATTCTTTCATGGTATCAGAGCTCTAGGTGTTCCAGCCTTCATTGCTGCAATTTTCTCTTCTTTGAGCAACCTCCATTGCTACCACATCTCCTTTGAGTTTTTTTTGTCCTAAACTGCTTATCCAAACAGCATTAACTGCTGATTTCTTTCTTCCTCTCTCACCATGTCAGTTTTTGAAACCACTACAACTAGCCACTTCAACCCAACCGAAGAATCCAATTCAGTTTAGAAA
Source organism: Pinacopodium congolense (assembly GCA_028565735.1). Taxonomy (NCBI): domain Eukaryota; kingdom Viridiplantae; phylum Streptophyta; class Magnoliopsida; order Malpighiales; family Erythroxylaceae; genus Pinacopodium; species Pinacopodium congolense. The sequence goes on from JAOXYD010000006.1 coordinate 13,733,047, forward strand.
ATTGAAGACTTGAAGAATATTCGGGCCTCCTATGGGCATAATGGGAACAACTATCTCAAGTGGTCTCACTTCGTCTGCACCTACCTCAAAGGTAAAGGAAGACTTAACCATCTTCTTGGAAATGGACCTACAAACCATCTACTTAGAAATGGACCTACAAACAATGACCTATTTGAAGCATGATATGAAGAGGATTCTGTTAGAATGTCCTAGTTATCGTATTCCATAGATCCCAAGATTAATGACGCGTGCATGTTTTTGGCAACAGCAAATGAGATTTGAAAATTTGTTCATCATCCATACTCAAAGTCACATGATGCTGTCCAAGTATATGAGATCAAGGTCAAAATTGCCACTAAACAAGGAGACAAATCTGTCACGGAATACACAAACCTGCCACAAAATTTGTGGTAAGACCAAGTTATTGAGATGAAATGCCCTAAGGATGCTGTTATAGTGAAGAACTTTGTTGAAAAAGCTCGTGTCTATGATTTTTTAGCCGGATTAAATCTTGAATTTGATCAGGTTAGGCTTCAAATCCTTGGAAAAAGGGATCCACTTTCACTAGAAGTTACAATCTCATTGAGTCGAACAAAAGAAATTAGTAGGAATGTCATGCTTGAATCATAATCCATTGACAAGTCAACACTTGTAGAAAGCAAGATGCCAAGAGAGAGGCAAGAGTGATCTGCCTAAACATCCAAGTAGAGACAACCAGTTGAAGGAGAACAAGAATAATCTATAGTGCATCTATTGCAAAAAATTCAGGCACATATGATATTGGATGTTGAACGGCAAACCCCCAAGTTGAGAGTAGGGGATACGATGGGGGCAACAAAGGTTTCAAATATACGTGGCAGAGCAATCCAAAACTGAGGAAAAGGGGAAAACACTTGTGTTCAACAATAAGGAAATTGAAAAATTAACAGCTTTATTAGACCCTCAAGAGAAGTCTTCTAGAGCTTGGTTTTTAGCTCTTTCAAATAAACCTTCATTCCCTATTTGTATGAATGCCTCAGACAAATTTTATATTAATTTTTGGATAATGGAATCTGGCGCCACAGACCATATGACCCCTGTATCTCAACTCTTCGTCACTTATACTCCATGCTCAAGTGATAGGAAAATCATAGTTATCAATAGTTCTTTAGCCACTAAGCAAGGATTGGAGATGTATATATGATATCCACCATTATTCTTAAAGATGTTCTTCGTGTTCCAAAACTTTCGACCAGTCTTATATCCATTCAAAAACTTACCCATGACCGTAAATAGTATGCTGTGTTTTTTTTCCATGTTATTGTATTTTATAGGATCAAGACTCAGGGAAGAGGATTGGAGTTGCTAAAGAAAGAGGTGATCTTTACTATCTTGAATCATACCAAAGTCAACACAATTTATCCAATTCTTTTCTCCATTTCTTAAATTAAGATACCATTTAAATATATCACTTACATATAGGTCTCCCATCTTTTAGGGTTCTAAAAGTCAGATTTCGTCATTTGTTTTACGGATTAGAAATGTTTGAATTTCATTATGATGTTTGTAAGTTGGCAAAACACACTCATGTATCCTTTCTTATTAGTAAAAAAGAAGTTCTCACCCCTTTCATTTATTCCATAGTGACATATGGGGTCATTCTATTATACCAAATATTTCTAGGACTCATTGGTTTGTATCTTCAGCTAATTACTATACTCGAGTTATATGGCTCTTCCTTTTTAAGCAAAAATCTGATGTTAGACAGGTTATAACCAAGTTCCATACAATGATTCAAAACCTATTTGGGATTCAAATAGAAAGCTTTAAGGTACACAATGCTAGAGACTACTTCAACCAAAATTTGTCATCATATTGTTAATTTCAGGGTATTATACATGATTCATCATGTGTGAACACACCTCAACAAAACAAAGTAGCCAAAAGGAAAAACAGGGATTTACTTGACATCACCTGAGCCTTACTCTATCGAGGGAATGTAACTAAATGTCACTGGGGAGAGGCAATTCTTACTATCACATATTTGATAAATAGACTTCCCTCAAACATGCTTGACAACAAAAGTCAAGTAGAAGTTGTTTTCTTTTTCCCCTCATTTCAAAACCTCTAATGGCCTTCCACCTAAGGCATTTTGGTGAATTACCTTTTTTCATGTTCATAACCAGCACAAAAACAAGTTTAGATCCCAAAGCCATTGAATGTGTCTTTTTAGGTTACTCATCCACACAAAAAAGGTTCAAATGTTACAGCTCATCATCCAAAAAATTTTACATATCCGCCGATATCAGCTTTAATGAAAATACATATTTTCTTCAAATCTTCCCTTTAAGAAGAGATGTCAACAAGGGAAAATAGTAGTTGTGAGTCATGTGAACTACTTCAATACCTTGACTTTCCTCATGTTCCAGTTAGTTTTATGGAACCACTGAAAACACCTGCATCTTTTGAGTTGCCCAATTCTGTTATTAACAATCTTTCTCAGGAGTATTCAAGGGGAAAGCCAATCTACAATTGACAAAGGTCCAAGAATCCAACTATAGTTCTAAGAATGAAATCATAGTAAGATCTGACCCACATTTGCACACACAATTTGTTGAAACATCTAACTTTCCAATAAATGATCTAGATCTTCCTACTGCTGTTAGAAAATGTACCAAAGAATGCACTAATCAATCAATTTATCCCCTATCTCACTATGTTTCTCTAAAATGTCTATCACATACCCATAAAAAGTTCATTATGAGTTTAGATATTATTGCTATTCCTGCTACGATTCTTGAGCCATTGTCAAAAAAAGAATGCAGGGATGTTATAAGAGGGGAGATGAATGCACTAGAAAAGAACAAAACGTGGAAAACAGTTAATAGACCAAAAGAGAAAAACATTGTTGGTTGCAAGTGGGTGTTCAGACTAAAATACAAGGCTAATGGAACACCAGAAAAATATAAAGCACAACTGGTGGAAAAAAGGTACACTCAAAATTATGAATGTTGCCTATTAAAAAAGTTTCGCTCTTGTTCCAAAAATGAATAAAGCAAGAATTTTACTGTCATTAGCTGCTCACTTCAACTGGCAACTCCTACAATATGATGTGAGGAATGCATTTCTTCGTGGGACTTGGATAAAGAAATTTACATGAGTAATCCACCAGGATTTGAAGGGAACACAGATAACAAGGTTTACAAATTGCATAAGGCCATTTATGTATTAAAACAATATCCTAGAACATGGTTTGGGAGATTTGCAAAAGTAATGAAGAAAAGGTATAAATAAAGCTAAGGTGATCATACCATGTTCATTAAGCATTCAGTAGAAGAGGAAGTGACTGCTCTTCTAGTCTATGTGGACAGCATCATAATGACTGGAAATGATGAAAGAGAAGCATGAATCAAAGTAGAGACTAACCAAGGAGTTTGAAATGAAAGAGTTGGGGAAACTTAAGTATTTTCTCGATATTGAGGTCACAAATTCTACATAAGGGATATTCATATCTCAACAAAAGTATTTCACCGACTTATTGACAGAAACAAAGAAGCTTGAATGCAAGCCAATATCTACCCCAATAAATCCAAATCACAAGTTGAGATAAGTTAAAGATGCACTACCTATTGATAAAGAATGTACCAGAGGTTGGTTGGTGAACTCATATATCTTCTTCACACTCAGTTAGACATTGCATATTTGGTAAGTGTACTCACTCAATTCATGCATTATGATCCTAGAAAACCTCAACTTCAAGCAGCTTATAATGTGCTACCTTATTTGAAAGGAAATCCCGAAAAAGGAATTTTGGTTAAAAGGAATAATATCCTTACTCTCAAAACATAAACCGAAGTTGATTATGCAGGTTCACTAGTGGATAAATATCAACTACAAGATATTGTACCTTCATGTGAGGTAATGCGGTAATTTTTTGATAAAAAAAAGAAAGTAAGCTACATTAAAAATAAAAAAGGTTCTGTACAGGACAAAGGCAGAAAACAAAATGTTGTTTTCCAGTTATCTTTAGAATCAGAGTTCAAGGCCATTACTCAAGGGCTGTGTAAATTACTATTGCTGAAGATTATTTTAGATGATTTGAGAGCCAAGTGCGAAGGTCCTATGAAGCTCTACTCTGATTATAAGTCAGCTACCAATATTGCTCATAATCCTATACAACACGAGAGGACAAAACATATTGATATTGACAGACATTTCATTAAAGAAATATGTCTTGTGCTCCTTCAAAACATCAATTAGCTGATGTTTTGTGTTAGCCCTTCACCTAGTATTCAGCCCATACCAACCAAGCCCATTATAACATATACTCGTAGGAACAAGTTGGGGAAGGGGGGAGTTTAAGATTGCCATGTAAGCAAGTCTGTTAGAAGGGAGTTACAAGAGTTACAGGTAGTTACAGAGAGAGAAGGAGTGTTACAGGAGTTACAGGTAGTTACAGAGAGAGAATGAGTGGGGGGGGAATATAGCAGACTATAGAGCATAGGGAAACATATGTAATTTCTTCTGAAAAAATCATTGTTAGGAGCAATCAGGCCTGGATTAACCAGGAGGGGGAGCTTGCTCCAGCTTGTTTTCCATCTACTATACTATCAATAATACAAT
>JAOXYD010000006.1:13749775-13766938 GCA_028565735.1 Pinacopodium congolense
AGCAGTCAAGTTGAAGTTTCAAACAGAGAAATCAAGAGAATCTGCCCCAACCTTTAAAGGCAAATTGAGAATAACAATATGGAAAGACTATTTGTTGAATAATTGCCTCAACTATTGCAAGAATTAGTAAAAAAACTTTACTGCTTTTTCTCATGTTTTTAGCCCTTTTAGTGTGATTAACTATTTATCGATTTAGTTATTGATCTTTAGGAGTTTATTGATCATGGAATTATGTTCCATTTAATTGCTTAATTCTAGATTCTAATTGTTGAATTTTTTAATATATTTAAACACCATTTCAGTTCAATAAAATTTGAGATATTCCAGTTGAAAATATTTTTATTCTTTCTTGCCTTATTTATGTTATAATTCATTCTCCAAATTATAGCTAAACTTCAAAACTCTAATAAAGTAGTATCAGAGCTTTCTTCTTGAGGAGTTTATGATTGAGGGAAAACACATCTTTTTCTTTCTTCAATGGATTTAGAAACCCCTTTCATTACACTTGCACTACCTGTCTTCAATGGTGAAGGCTATCATATCTGGGTAATAAGGATGAAGGCATATATGGAAGCAAATTATCTATAGGAAACTGATGAGGAGGACTACGAAGTTCCTTCATTGCTTACAAATCCATCCATGGTGCAGATAAAGAATCACAAGGAGAAGAATACAAGAAATTCAAAGGCTAGAGCTACATTATTTGTTGCATTCTCATTAGAGATCATTGTTAGGATTGTGACAATGAAATCAAAATTTAGGGTTTGGAATTTCCTAAAGTAAGAATATGAAGGAGATGAAAGGATAAAGGGAATTAAAGTTCTAAACCTAATCAGAGAATTTAAATTTCAGAAGATGAAGGATTTAGAGAAAATTAAAGAGTATTTTGATAGATTACTAACACTGCCAACAAATTAAGATTACTAGGCTATGAATTTCTTGATTTTAGATTGGTTCAAAAAATTCTTGTAACAATTCCTAAAAGGTTTGAAGCAACCATTTCCTCATTGAAAAGTACTAAGGATCTGTCCAAGATTAGTTTGGAAAAAGTATTGAATGCTTTGCAGGCACAAAAATAGAGAAGGCTTATAAGGTCTGAAGGATCTATTGAGGGTATATTACCTATAAAAGATCATTCAAGTCAGGGATACAAAGAAAAGAAGAAAAAGGAGAATAAGAACGAAAACTCAGGCTCTGATTCTACTAGTCTCAATAGGTGAACAAACTCTAATTTTTCTCCTTACAAGCATTGTGGAAAGAAATGTCATCCACCATTCAATTATTAGATGAGACCAAATCAGTAGTGTGAGAAGAGTCAAAAGATGGGACATCATTAAAATATTTGAAAAAATAACACTAAGTAGAAAAATGTTATACAAATAGTTGATTAGGAAGAGGAGGACCAATTCTTTGTAGCAACTTGTTTTGCAACTAGCAGCTTAACTAACAAGTGGCTTATTAATAGTGTTACACAAACCACATGACATTTTATCATGCCCTTTTTAAGGAGATAGATAATTCAATAATTTCCAATGTGCAAATTGGTAGTGGAGACTATATTGCTGTTAAAGGCAAAGGCACTGTGACAACTAAAAGCTCTTAAGGTACAAAACTAATCAATAATGTCTTTTTTGTACCTAACATAAGTCAGAAGTTGTTGAGTACTGACCAGTCGCTTAAGAAAGGTTTCAAGGTTATCTTTGAAACCAATCGTTATCAAATCACGGATGCAGAAGGCAAAGAAGCATTCAAAGGAATGATAAAAGGAAAGAACTTTACATTGGATCCTTTGGAGTAAGAGCAAAAAGCCTTCTCTATATGACAAAATCATGAATATTTATAGAGAATAATTGTAATTGATTAAGTTTCCTACCATGTTAGGATATCCAATAAATCATGGAATTAGAGAGCGTCCCAAAAAATATGGGATTTAATATTATATTATAATATCCCATAAATCACGGGATCAGAATTATTAGTTTATATTTATAGGTGATAGAATTTTATATATAGATTAAGCCTGTTGTAAACATTCTCTACATGAAAGAATATAATTCCTATTAAAATTCTAACATAGTATTAGAGCTAGATTAGGGTTCTTGGGTCAAGTTGTTTCTTGCCTTCATTGTTGAAAACATTTTCTGCTTCATTGCCTTCATCCTCCATTGTTATATCATTCCTTCAATTTTAGCTTTTATAGTTGTATCCTTTCTTCAATTTCAACCACTTTCAGCCTTCATTATTATTTTATCTCTATTATTTAGCCTTCATTGCTGATTATTGTGCTCTATTATTCTTTAAAATAGAGAATTTCTTCTAGCCTTTATTGATGGAATTGTTTAAGGAATACCTTCCTTATTTAAAAAAAATGTTATTTTAAATAAAAAAACTAGGGAAAATGCCAATAGTTGAAGTCCATATTGGCACCATGTCACAAAACGAATCTACATCACAAAAGTCAAGTAGTCTTAACTAAAGGGATATTGAGATTGAGAGGTGAGATCCCTTATTAACAATCATGAAAGGTCTTCAGGTACTTGTTCTTTAGCATAGTCAGGTAAGTTTCCATTTTTCCTTAAATTAAATTTCTCAGATACAAGCTTCACCAATTCCTGGGCCATGGACTCGAGAGCTACAAAACATATAACCCACATATTTAAATGTTTCTGAACCTACACTTCATATCCAAGTAGTAAGAAAATAACCATAAATGATGGATCATTAACAACTATGGTAGGTGTAGGAAATATCAAAATAAGCCCATCAATCACATTAAAAAATGTTCTTCATGTTTCTAAACTATCTATCAACCTTGTTTCCACACAAAAACTTACCTAATATTTATGTTGTAACGTGATTTTTTACAGTAGTCATTGTGTGTTTTAGGATAAGGATTTAGAGAGGATGATTAGAGTTGCTAGAGAAAGGGATGGGCTTTACTATATTGAAACACCTAGTCAATTGAACTTAACTAACGAAAAACCATTCTATTCTTTTATATAAAATTCTATTGTATCTTATAAAGAAAATTTTTTTGTTTCAACATTATCGGTTAGGACATCCACAATTTCTAATTATTAAGATTATGCTTCCCTCTTTGTTTATAAAACTTTATGTTGCAAATTTTTTATTATGACATATGTAAGTTTACTAAATGTAAGCATTTATCTTTTTCAATTAGCAATAGAAGGAGTTATATTCCTTTTTTTTTTCTTATTTGTAGTAATATTTAGGGCCCATCTACTATTTTTAGTCTTTCTAGGGTAAGATGGTTTTTTTTTATATTGATGATTGTACTCATGTTACTTGGATTCTACTAAAAAATGAATCTAATATTAGTACCATGCTCTCAAATTTTTGCTTCTAATAAAAATCAATTTGGAACCATTATCAAAATAATAATGTAAAATAATGCCAAGAATTATTTCAATTAAGTCTTTAAACCATAATTTCATAAATAAAGGATAGTTTATGGGTCATCCTATATATATACTTTATAACAAAACGAGGTAGCAGAGAGGAAAAATAGTCACTTCCTTAAAAAAACCAAAGCCTTGTTGTGTTAAAAGAATATGTCTATAGCATTTTGAGAAGAGGGGGGGGGGGGGGTGAGCAGTTCTTACAGCCTTTCATTTCATAAATAGATTACCTTTTAAAGTCTTGGATCTCAAAAGTCATATGAATGTTCTTTCAGAATTTTACTTGAATCTAAATACTACCAATAATATTACTCCTAAAATTTTCAAGTGTGTATCATTTGTTCATATTTATATTTAAAATAGGGGGAAATTAGACCATAAGGCTTTAAATTACGTCTTTATAGGTTATTCTTTAAATAAAAAAAGTTATACGTGTTACCATCCTCCATAAAAGAAGTGTTATGTCTTAATGGATGTCACATTTAATGAATAAGATTCATATTTAAATAGTCCTTATCTTCATAAGGAAATTCCAATTACGAAAGATAAGGAAAGTCTTCTATTTAATCTAATTCCTATGTCAAGTTTTATAGTATCAATTGTACTTTATTACTCATCCTGTTTAATCCATATGCCAAAATAACCATATGACTTTCTACCTAAACAACCCATGTCTGAACCCATGTCTAAAGCACTAAGTGAACCATAAAAAAACCTAAGTCTTTCCTTAAGGATGTGAGAATTAGCAAATTTCAGGTATTTATAGGAAAGAAAATGGTTGTTCTTGAACCCACATAGGTCCAAAAGTCCAACTTAGATTCTTTGCATAAGGTAACAATTTCTAATCCTTTATTACAAAATGAAATTGGGGTTCATATGGATAATGATGATCAGGACCTTCCTATCGCCATCAGAAAAGGAACTGGAGAGTGTATAAAATGATCATTATATCCTCTTGCACACTTCTTATCTTTTAAAAATTTGTCACCATCTCGCAGAACTTTCTTTATGAACCTAAATACCATTAGCATTCTGACCAACTTATATGAGACTTTATCTAATGAAAAATTGAAGCGAGCTATGAATGAGGAGATGGAGGTATTGAAAATAAAATAAAATAAAATAAAGGAATTAGTAAAATTACCTACATAAAAGAAGCCAATAGGTTGTAAGTGGATATATACAGTGAAATATAAGGTAGATGGGTCAATTAAGAGATATAAGGCATGGTTGGTAGCAAAAGACTATACTTAAACTTATAAGATTGATCATTTAAAGACTTTTGCTCATGTTTCAAAAATGAATATGGTTAGAGTATTATTATCATTAGCTACTAATTATGGTTGGGAACTATATCAGTATGATGTCAATAATACATTCCTATATAGAGAATTAGAAGAAAAGACTTATATGAAAGTGCCATCAGGCTATGAGAAGAACTAGCTGATCATATTGTGTGTTAATTAAAAAAGCATTTTATGGTCTTAAGTAAGAAGAATTATAAGAGTTATGTTGGCTATAAGGTACAAACAAATTCAGGGAGATAGTACATTACTTATAAACACTCTCTTTTAAAGGGAGTTATAGCTCTTCTAGTGTATGTTGATAACATCATAGTGATAGGGGATGATAATAGAGAGAAACAGTTTCTAAGTCAACAATTATTTAAAGAATTTGAGATTAAGGCATTGAGAAACTCAAAGTATTTTTTTTTAAAATTAAAGTCGCACATTCTAAGTAGGGAATTTTTATCTCACAAAAAAAATATGTTACAGACATTCTCAAGAAAATAGATAAAATAGCTTGAAAATTTATAAGAACCCCTATTAATTCAAATCTTAAGCTTGGAAAAGTAAAGGAGGATGCTGTAATAGACAAAGAGATGTATCAATGTTTAGGAGGAAGACTAATTTATCTATCTCACACAAAACTCGATATAACATATGCAGTGAGTGTAATTAGTTAGTTTACACACAGGCTAAACAAAATTCATCTTTAAGTAACTCAAAGAATACTTCAATATCTTAAAGGAATACGAGGGATGGATATTTTGTTCAGAAGAAATGGAGGTTTGGTTATTAAGGCATACACTGATGTTGATTATGTTGGATCTATTGTTGATAGTAGATCAATTTCAAGATATTATACTTTTCTTGATAGGAACCTTGTGACCTGGAGAAGCAAAAAATAAGTTGTAGTAGCTTAATCAAGTACAAAGATTGAATTTCAAGCAATGGCTCAAGGTGTGTGTAAACTAGTTTGGTCGGAGATTATTCTTGAAGACTTAAAGAATAAGTAGGATGACCCTATGGGATTATATTGCGATAACAAGTTTACAATTAACATAGCTTCCAATGTAGTTTAACATGATTGAATAATGCATATTGAAATCGATAAAAATTTTATGAAGAAAAAAGTTAAAGAGTGGATTAATTTATACACCTTTTATGTTTACTCATGGTCAACAGGCTGATATTCTTACCAAGGGTTTGAGCAGCTCATATTTTCAGACTATTGTTTCCAAACTGAGAATGGAGAATACCTATTCACTAGCTTAAGGGGGAGTATGAAAAAATAATGAATATTTATGTAGAATGATTGTAATTGATTAAATTTCCTATTATGCTATGATATCCCATAAATTATGGGATTAGAGAGTATCCTAAAAATTATGAGATTTAATATTGTGTTATAATATCCCATAAATCATGGGATTAGAATTTTTAGTTTCCATTTATATGTGTTAGAATTTTGTATATAAATTAAGCTTATTTTAAACATTCTCTACATGAAAGAATACAATTCCTATTTAAATTATAACACTATGTAACCAAAATCAATGTTGCAATTTGGCATGAAAGGGATTTTAATCATGTTGTTGTGATAAACCTATAGAAGAAAGATCTAGTTAAAGGGCTACCTTAACTTGAAGCTGATATAACATATTGCAGAACTTGTCAATTTGGTAAGCAAGCAAGGCTTCCCTTCAAGCAAGCAACTTACAGAGCTACTAAAAAGCTACAATTAATCCACACATACCTAACTAGACCACTCAAAACTCAGTTACTCAAAAGGAGCAAGTATTACATAATTGTCATTGATAACTATACTAGAATGTGTTAGATCTAATTCCTCAAATTCAAGTTAGAGGTTATTGGTATATTTTGGAAATTTAAGTAATGGATTAAAACTCAAAGTGGCTATAAGATTTAAGCTTTGAGGTCTAACAATTGTAAAGAGTACACATATGATCAATTCAATCTATTTTATGAAGAAGCTAGGATTGAACACTAACTCACTATTCCATATACTCCATAGCAAAATAGAGCCCGTAAGATTAAGAATCATACCATAATAAAGATGAATAGATGTTTGTTGTATGAGAAAAGCTTGCCAAAAGGGTACTGGATAGAAGCTGCGCATACTACAATATTTCTACTCAACAAACTTTTAATAAAAGCAGTAGAAGGAAAGACACCATTGCAATCTTGGTATGGTTATAAACCCTAAATCTTAAAGTTTTTGGATGCTTATGCTTTGATTATTTTTCACTAATAAAAAGAGATAAGTTGGATAAAAAGGCAAAACCTAGAATCTTTGTAGGTTATAACATTATTTCCAAGGCTTACAGAGTTTTCTAGCCTCATAAAAGGAAAATTTTAATAAGTAGAAATGTACATTTCATAGAGGATGAACAATGGAACTAGAAAAAGCACAACCAATATCATTTCTAGATCAAAGTACAAAGATCTAGCTTAAAGAAGATGAACTGGTGGATGATGTCCCAGTAAGAGGTATGAGATCACTCTTTGATATCTATCAGAGATGTAATGTGGCTATCCTTGAACCATCAAATTTTTGAGAAGTAGAAAAGTATCTAAAATGGAAAGCTATAATGAAGGAAGAACTCATCACGATTGAGAAGAATCAGACATGGAAACTTGTACAAAGTCCTGGAGACAAAATTTATACAAATAAAATGGGTTTTTATAACCAAGTTGAATGCATATGGCTCTATCAACAAGCACAAAGCTAGAGTTATCATAAAGGGGTATGCTCAAATATTTGTTGTTGATATTTCTAATATATTTGCTCCTGATGCTAGGTTAGAAACCATCAAATTATTGCTAGTTATAATGGTACAAAAGGGTTTAAAGTGTTTAAGTTAAATGTTAAATCTACACTCTCAAATGGCTTTCTTAAAGAAGAGATCTATGTTGACTAACCTGAAGTATTTGCATTCAAAGAACATGAAGATGAAATGTATAAACTTAATAAAGCTTTATATAGATTAAAGCAAGCGCCTAGAGTTTGGTACAACAGGATTAATGATCATTTGTTGCAACTGGGTTTTATAAAAAGCCTTAGTAAACCTACTTTCTACATTAAAGGTCATGAAATCAATTTTTTTGTTGTTTCACTATATAGATGATCTGCTGGTTACAGAAAGTGATGATGAACTCATTAACAAGTTTAACGAAGATATGTAGCATAACTTCGAGATGACCGACTTAGGAGAAATGGTTTATTTTTTTGGGAATCGAAATCAATTAAAAGCAAAAGGAAGTCTTCCAATGTGTCAAAACGAGAAGTTGAGAAAGAATGATGAAGCTAAAAAAGTGGATGAGACTCTTTACATAAACATAGTTGGTTGTCTCGTGTATCTTACAACAACTGGACCTAATATTTTACATGCTGTAACTCTTCTAGATTCACTAATTGTGAAACTAAAACTCAATTTAGAGTTACTAAAAGGGTGATGAGATATGTTAAAGGAACACTAAATTTTGGAATCAAGTTTTATACAACTCAAAATTGCGTGTTATAGGGGCATTATGACGATGATTGGAGTGTTCTTCTGATGATATAAAGAGCACTTCTTGTTATTGTTTTAATCTTAGTTTTGGGGTATTTTCTTGGTGTTCTAAAAAGTAGGAGATTTTTGCATAATCTACAATAGATGTTGAGTCCATTATAATAACAATTGCTGTAAATAAAGCCTCATGGCTTAAAAAATTATTACTTAATCTAAATTTTAAAAAAGAAGAGTGCACATAATTGTCTGTGGATAATTAAGTAGCTATTGGATCTCAAATAATCTTGTTTTTCATAGGAAAACCAAGCATTTTAATATCAAATTATTCTTTCTCAGAGATGTGTAGAAGGAGAGATTTATTGAATTAAAGTATTGCAAGACTGATCTTTAACTAGCAGATATGTTTACCAAAGCTTTGCTTATTTGAATTTCTCATAGAAAAGCTTGGAATTTGTAGCAACTGAAGTAAGGAGGAGTGTTGAAGAATTGCCTAAGCTATTGTAATAATTAATCAAACAACTTTTCTATCTTTTCTTAATTTTTTTTAGCTATTTTAGTATTTTTAACTGTTTATTGATTTAGTTATTGATCTTTAGGATTTTTTTGATCATGAAATCATGTGCCATGTAATTGCTTAATTTTAGATTCTAGCTGTTTTTTTTATTTAATCATCATTTTAGTTTAATAAAATTTAAGATATTCTAATAGTAAATATTTTTATTCTTTTTTTGCCTTATTTCTATTACAATTCATTCTCCAAGTTACAATTAAACTTCAAAACTCCATCAGTATTCTTAGCCCCAAAGTAGGTTTTACTAACATTAATAAATCCAATGACCAAGACAAATTAGGAGTTTACCTATAAAAAATTAAAGACCTCAATGGCATATTAACAGTAGAATAGGGTGGAGGGATCCTTTCCACAATTGAATTCAATATTTTAGTTATCCTTATTCCCTCCTGTATAGCAATAGAAACATAATATATTATTCCTTTTAAAGGAAAAAAAAAAACATTTCCATCATATAAGAAAGCATGTCAGTGGTTAATATTGCAAACCTTTATATGGCAGAGTATTACATTACTAGAATATAATCTAATAACCTATGCAGGAAGATGTGTAAAATGGTGAGTATCTTAAGATTTTATTAGTGACATATATATATATATATATATAATGTGAAATTATAAATTAATAAAATGTATCATAACTAAGTTAGAAAAGGATTACTGAAGAACATGGTTATTTCAAATTAAGAACACATGAGGAAATTATATGATTTTTCATGGTTTAGGCAAAAGTTGGTTGCTTCTATCCAAAAAATAATAATAAGAAAAGTATGGTCCACTTCATTGCATCCAAAACAAGTTGGTTACTTCCAATTTGCAATGGGATATCTAGTGAAGAGATCCACCATAATAAGAATTAGTGATAGAGGATGAAATTTTTTTCCACCATCTTACCATCCTCTTCAATCTTCCACATAACATGATTTGGCTTAGCACTTGGAAGGTCTATTTTGTTTAATACGTGCACCAGATGAGAATGATCCATCACAATCAACAACAAAATGATGATATAGAACAATTTGAATAGACAAGATAAGAAGTTGGTCAAATTCTATTAAAAAGGGATGAAAATTTGGTCATCCAAATATAGCAAAAAAGTCCTTCTCTATTAAAAAAGTTGAGTATTTAAAGATTAAATTTGCACCTAATTTTAATCTATCAACAAAACCAATGCACCCATTATAGAGTTTGTTAATAAAAAGAAAATTTTTAAACACTTGGTTAACATCTTTAAATGGAAAGTAAATAGAAGTAACATAGAGTGAATGGATGGAAAGAAAATCAAAAGTGGCTAACAAGGATGATTTCTATATTGTTTTCCAAGGCCAAGTAAACATTAGCAAGCGTTTTTGCTTCTAATCCTTGTAATAAAAAAAATTGAAATGTCATTCATGAGTAAAATTAAAATGTAAAAATTAACTTGGATGATAAAAGTTGAAAATTTGAAGTTAGTCATGATGATAAAAAAGTTGAAAAAAAGGCTATAAAGGTAAAGCTGACCTAAGAATCATCAACGATAAGAAAAGAACCTTCACAAGCAATAAGAGAGTGAGAAACCTTTTTAATTTGGGCAATCTTACTATTGATCTTTTGGCTTTGAAATATTTTGTTTGTTTAATTTTTGAATACCTAAATAAGTTAAAGTTAGTTTAGATTCAAGTTAGTTTAGATTTTGTTATGTTTTAATTGAAGTTTGTTTATTTTTTTTGTTTTTTTGACAAAGATTATGTCATTTCTATTAGATATGGCTGTATAAATTCAAAACTTGTGAATGAACTTATGCAATCTTTCTTTTGTAGTAACAATAAATTGTTATCAGAACTCCTTTCATTCTTAAAAGACCTGTATTGTGTGTAAGTGACTTTGTGAGGAATCCTCCACTAAATATTAAACACTAAACGTCCAAACCAAGGAAGTGCACCTATGTCTCTAAATAAAATTTCACAAAAATTATGGCTTGTGAATCAGCTAGGCAAGCTTAGGATGTGTTGAAGGAACTATATCAAGGCAGTGCTAAGTCAAGGAGGATGCAAGTGTTAAATTCTAAAAGGGAGTTTGAGATTCTAAGCATGAAAGAAAAGGAGACCACAAAAGAGGATTCTAATAGGTTGATGGATATGGTAAACAAAACAAGGCTGATGGGAAAGGAAAAAGTTTCATCTTTTGAAGATTTAAGAGACATTATTTAGATAACCTTGTCAGAACTAATTAATGCTTTGCAAGCTCATGAGTAAGCAAGATTCATGAGAAAATAAGTGGAGACTAAAGGAGCCTTTCAAGCTAATGACAGGGAGTAAACTCAGCCTAACAATAGAAATGGGAAGTAGCCTTGGAATAAAAAGAAGAAAGATGGTAACAATAATAAAGATGGAATGAAGAAAGACATGTATCAATCTTATCAACACTGCCAAAAGACAACACATCAACATTGGTAGTGCTCGTTAAGACCTGATGTTAGGTTTAAAATTTGTAGCCAAATGGGACATGTGGAACATGTTTACAACAACAAGTAACAGGGAGGGTGACAAGTTTAAATAGCTGATCAATAATAGGAGGAGCACTTATTTGCAGCAACTGATTTTACAATTAATACTTTTAATGATGTTTAGCTTATTTATAGTAGTTACACCAATCACAAGACTCATGATAAGTCAATGTTCAAAGAGATTGATCAAACATATACTTCCAAAGTTAAAATTGGAAATGGAGACCACATTGAAGTTAGAGGAAAAGAAAATGTTGCCATCAGTTTTAGTTTAGGTATAAAACTCATCAATAATATTTTGTTTGTACTTGAACTTGATTAAAATTTGTTGAGTGTTAAGCAGCTCTTAGAAAAAGATTTTTCTTTACTTTTCAAAGGTAAAACTTATGTAATTTTTTATCCTATTGGAATTGGATTACTCTAGTCTTTCATTAACAGATAAGATGAAGTTAGTGAAGGATATTCCCACTATTGAAGAAGGATTTAGAGTTTGTGAAGTCTGTTAGTTAGGTAAGCTATTTAGAATACCATTTCAACATAACAAGGTCTAGAGAGGAATAGAAAGCTTTAGTTTATTCATACAGATGTCTGTCGTCCAATGAAAACATAATCCTTAAATGATAGCAGGTATTATATTGCTTTCATTGATGATTTTAGTAAGATGTGCTTGATTTATTTTTTAAAACAGAAGTCAGATATTTTTGAGGTATTTTGAAAGTTTAAATGTTGGATTGAGAATCAAAGTGGCTTTAAAATAAATATACTCAGATTTGATATTGGAATTGAGTATATTTTTAACATGTTTAATAAGTTTTGTGAAGATGTAATTATTGAATATCAATTGATAGCAACATACACCTTATAAAAAGGGGGGGGGGTGAGTGAGAGGAAAAATAGGACAAAAATGGAGATGACTAAGTGCACGCTATTGGAGAAGAGATTACCTAAGAAACTATGGGTTGAAGCTATCAATGTTGTAGTCTATTTGCTTAATAAATTACCAATAATGATCTTGAAGAGTAAAATTTCATATTAAATGTGGTATGAATACAAGCCTTTTGTTCAAAAGCTAAAGGTGTTTGGATGCAGATGCTATAGTCATGTTTTTTATGTGAAAAGGGATAAGCTGGAATGAAAACTTGAAATTGACATTTTTAAGGCTATAATTCCCAAAATTGAAAATGCTAAGGAGTATCTTAAGTTTGTTAAAGATATTTCTCAGTTTGATTCTGCTGACAAGTCTCTTGCTAGAACCTTAATAGGTATGTTAACCTCTATAAAGTTTGACGGTTCTCGTACTATGTATGAACATGTTATTGAAATGATAAATACAACAACAAGATTAAGATCCATGGGAATGGAAGTGAGCGAAAGTTTTCTTGTACAATTTATTATTAATTCCTTACCTCCTGAATATGGTCCATTCCAAATGAGTTACAATACTATTAAAGACAAATGGAATCTGAATGAATTGCAAAGTATGCTTACTGAAGAGGAAGTAAGGCTCAAGAAACAAGGCATTCACTCAATTAATCTCGTGGGTCACCAAATAGCTAGAAAGAAGTTCAAAAGGAAAAAAAAAAAGGGCAAGAATGTATTGCATAAGGGTAATGCATCAGCTTCAATCTCTAAAAAGGAACTAAGGAACGATAGATGTCATTTCTATAAGAAAACTGGAGGACACTATCAAAAGGATTATCTGAAACGTAAGGCATGGTTCGAAAAGAAAGTAAGCTTAGTGCTTTAGTATGTTTTGAATCTAATACTTGGTGGATTGATTCTGAATGTACCGCTCATGTTACTAGTACAATGCAAGGATTCCTTACGACCCAAACTATAAACCCAAATGAAAATTTTGTCTTTATAAGAAATCGAGTCAAAGTTCCAGTTAAAGCCATTGGAACCTAGCATTTGATTTTAGACACAGGACATCATTTAGATCTTTTTGAAACCCTTTATATTCCTACAATTTCTAGAAACTTAGTTTCTTTGAAAAAACTTGATACTATTGGTTATTTCTTTAATTTTGGCAATGGATGTTTTAGTTTGTTCAAACATAATTGTCTTATTAGTTTTGGTATACTTTGCGATTGTTTGTACAAATTAAAACTTGATAACATTTTTACTGAAACTCTGTTAACCTTGCATCATAATGTTGGTACTAAAAGAAGTTTTACAAATAAAACTTCAACTTACTTGTGGCATAAACGTTTGGGTCATATATCTGAAGATAAAATGGCCAAATTAGTGAAGAATGAAATTCTTACAAAATTATATTTTACTGATCTTAAAATTTGTATGAATTGTAGTAAAGGAAAACAAACAAGATACACAATTAATAAGAAGTTATAAGAAGTACACAGCTCCTTAAAATTATACACACTGATATATATGGGCCTTTTGATGCTTCATTATTTAGTGGAGAAAAGTTTTTCATCACTTTTATTGATGATTTTTTATGTTATGGTTATATTTATTTTCTTCATGAAAAATCTCAATTAGTAAATGCCTTAGAAATATTTATCAATGAGGTAGAAATAAAATTAGATAGAAAAGTGAAAATTATTAGATCTAATTGAGGTGGTGAATATTATGGAAGATATAGTGAAAGTGGACAATGTCTTGACCCATTTGCTAAATTTCTTGAAAAGCATAGTATATGTGCTCAATACACAATGTCAGATACACCATAATAAAATGGTGTAGCAGAAAGGCGTAATCGTACCTTAATGGATATGGTTAGGAGTATGATGAGTCATTGTTCTCTACCATCATCATTGTGGATATATTCACTAAAAACTGCCATATATTTATTAAATAAGGTTCCCAGTAAAGAAGTTTAGAAGACACCTTTTGAACTATGAACAGGACGAAAACCTAGTTTAAGACATCTACATATTTAGGATTGTCCGGTAGAAGTACGGATATACAATCTACATGTAAGGAAATTAGATTCAAGAACAACTAGTAGTTTTTTCATTGGTTATCCAGAAAAGTCTAAAAGGTATATCTTTTATTTTCCTAATCATAGTACAATAATTTTTTAAACTGGAAACGTTAGATTCATTGAGAATGGAGAAATTAGTAGGAGTTTCGAGTCATACAAAGTGAATATTCAAGAAGTTAAAAACACAAGTTTTTTTGCCTATAACTTCTTCTTAAGTGTTTGTTCCTAGAATTGTTGAAAATTTTAACAACTTACAAGAATAACAAATGCATGATCAGGAACCACAAATACATGACCACAAATAATGCAGTCATTGTTAATGAACCTATTGTTAATGATTCACATGAAATTGCATTAAGAAGATCTCAAAGACAAAGGAGATCGGCTATTTCAAATGATTATGTGGTTTATTTACAAGAAGTAGAAGGTAATTTAGGCATTGATAACAATCTAGTTTCATTTTCACAAGCCATTAAAAGTGAAAATTCTAATAAATGGTTAGACGTCATGAAAGAAGAGTTAAAATCTATGGATGAGAACTAAGTTTGAGATCTTGTTGAATTACCAGAAGGATATAAAAGAGTTGTATGTAAATAGGTCTTTAAAACCAAACGTGACTCTAATGTTAATATTGAATGATATAAAGCTAGACTTGTCGCCAAAAGTTGTACTCAAAACGATGACATTGATTATAATGAGACATTTTCTCCTATTTTTAAAAAGGAATAATTTAGAATTATTATGGCAATAGTAACTTATTATGATTTAGAACTTCATAAGATGGATGTGAAAATCGCCTTTCTGAATGGAAATTTAGAGGAAGAAATCTATATGGACCTAAAAGTTTTCTAGTTGACGAAAAGAAAAAAATTGTGTGTAAACTTAATAAATAATATATGGACTTAAACAAGCTTCCCGACAATGGTATCTCAAATTTAATGATACCATTACTTCTTTTGGATTTAAAGAAAATATCGTTGATTCGTGTATATATCTGAAGATCAGTGAAAGTAAATTCATATTTCTAGTCCTATATGCTGATGATATCTTGCTTGCTACTAATGATCTTAGTTTGTTACATGAGACTAAGAAGTTTCTCTTTAAAATCTTTGAAATGAAAGATATGGGTAAAGTATCTTATGTGATAGGAATTGAAATATTTCAAAATTGATTACAAGAAATGTTAGGATTGTCTCAAAAATCATATATCAATAAGATTTTAGAGAGATTCAATATGAACAAATGCTCTGCAAATGTTGTTATAATTAAAAAAGGAGACAAATTTAGTCTTAAATAATTCCCAAAGAATGAATTAGACTACACATAAATGAAAAGAATTCCTTATGCATCTGTTGTTAGGAGTTTAATTTATGCTCAAACCTTTACTAGGCCAGACATCAGTTTTACTGTTGGAATATTACACAAATACCAGAGTAATCCTGGATTAGAACATTAGAAAGCTACAAAGAGAAGCTTAAGATACTTACAAGGAACAAAAGATCATATGCTCACTTATAGTAGATATGATAATCTTGAAGTGATTAGATATTCAGATTCAGGCTATACCGATTGTGTTGACATGAGAAAATCCATATTTGAGTATCTATTTCTTTTAGCTGGAGAAGCAATCTCGTGCAAGAGTGTGAAGCAGTCTGTCATTGCTGTGCCCACTATAGAAGCTGAGTTTGTGGCATGTTTTGAGGCCACAGGTAATGTTTTATGACTGCAAAACTTTATTTTAGGACTTGGAATTGTCAACATTATTGCCAAGCCGCTGAAAATTTATTATGATAACTCTGCAGCAGTCTTCTTTTAAAAAATGAAAAGTATTCAAAGAGTGCTAAACATATAGAAATAAAATACTTTGCTATTAAAGAAGAAGTTCAGAAACAAAGAGTGTCAATTGAACATATTAGCACTGATTTTATGATAGCAAATCCATTAACAAAATGATTACCGCTAAAGTCATTTAATGAACATGTCCAAAGAATGGGCATCATTGGGTACCATGATTGAATAACATTTTATTATTTATATATTTTATGTATTTAGCACTATGAGCTCATTTATATATATTATTTCTGACATGGTATCCTGTTATTATGTAACGTTTAATAGGATCTGTGTTTTACAAAGACATTCTTATTAAACCATTAAGATATATTTCATAATAGATCATATTAAGTTATGAACTAGTTTAGTGATAAATAAAAAGGAGTATGTCACATTAAAATATGTACAACCACTATGATCCTTTCTAGTTTGTACTTAATTATGATTAATGTTGCGCCTAAAGAAAATCAAGGGGATTTAAATTTTATTATATGCATATTATGTTATCTTATTAAACCATGATTATGTTATATGAGTCAAATGGGAGATTGTTATATAATTTCATTTTATAGCCCATATATTTTAGTTTATTCATTTAAGTATATAATCCTATTAATTATTTGAATGAGAGATATTAGTTTAATTAAAATAAATAATATAATGTATTTACGTTGATGGACCGTAAAATAAGAATAATAAAAAGAGGTGTAGTTTGAATTTTAAAAGAAGATAACTACTCTTTCTCTCTCTCTTTACCTATCAAGTTTTTCATGTATTATTCCATCAATACATATGGGAAATCACAAAACAAACACTACAGCATAAAGGGCTTTAAGCAACAATAAATTTGCAACGACTTTAAAAAGTATTGCTAAAAGTTATTATAATGCAACAATTTTTAAAGTGTTGCTTTTAGTAGTATAAAAAGACAACGATAATTATAATTTGTTGCTATAAATAGAAAAGGTAACAGAATAAAAAGAAGTGTTGTTTTAAAATTTTAAATAAGCAACAATTAGAACTGTTGCTAATTAAAATAGTTTTAAGCAACAATCAAAGTGTTGTTATATTTTAGATTGCATATTTAATATTT
>JAOXYD010000006.1:13771814-13783345 GCA_028565735.1 Pinacopodium congolense
GTACCGGCCTAATAGCTGGGTTTCTAATGGATCGGGATGCTTGACCGGATCCAACACGAAACGATTTTGCCTAGAACATAGGTGTGCTGTTACGTACCACTGCAATTGGCTTTAGGCAAGCTACTCTGAAAGAGGACCTTAAATCCTTCGTGACTGACTAAATAACGACCAATGTGGAAATACTTGGGAGAAACAAATATTAAGTAGAGATTCAAGGAATGGAGTTTGTCTGAGTTTTGTACATACAAAACATAAAGAAATACAACAAACTGATGTGTGGGTAAACTTTTGCCTTCTTGGCTTTGGCTAACCCACATCATCAGTTTGAAAACAGAAAGCAAAATGCCTATTATCAATTCTCTATTTACGGATTGTTAGCTCTTTTGATGTTTAGAAGGCAACTGAATCTTCACTAATTCCTCTAAAGCTTCTCTCATCCACTGCTGTTGACACACTTCTCTTGCTTCATTAACAGTAACCTGAAGAAGAAGATCATAAATCCAATTACAAGTTAGAACTCCGATTCCGTCAAGCTCAACAAAGAATCAAGGATATAAAAACAGCAGAGGTAGATCTCACGTACCCATTGTCGCTTCCGGAAATTTTTCTCAGGCCAATCATTTAATTGTTCTTGTACGAGCAAAGGAAACATGTGGCCGTCATGAATTTTGCCACCTCGTTTACTTGAGTACGACCACTTCCCCAATTTTCTCTGGAAGGTCATGGAGTTCAAAGTTTAGAAAACAAATCCTATGCGAGTATTTAAGTGACTGTAAAATTTCTGTAGATACTCACTTCAACAATGCCAACAACTCCTGCTTCTTCCCTAGTTTCTCTCAAAGCCGCGTTTTCCATGGACTCGTCTTCTTCCCATCCTCCCTGAAAGTTAAAAATTGCAACTAAACACTTTTAGATAAGGGTGAAAAAACAAACAATTCTAAACCATATGTAAGAAACTAGAGATCAGGATATCCAAGATTGACTATCTGTTTTAGTACCTTAGGAAATAGCATTCCTGGACCCTTCTGTGGACTGATTACAAGAACTTCCAATTCTTGAACGCAAGTCCCATCAGTTAGTTCGTTAATCTTCCTATATCTGTACGGAATGCACCTGCATAGAAAAAGGATAGACTTTCAGTATGGTATCAACCAAACCTTGAAACCCTTTGCAAGATCCAACAGAAAGATAACCAGATTGGAGAAACTTTCCAACTTTCTGATTGAAAACACTATAGAATATTTGTCAGAAGAGAAGAAAAAACCTACCCCACAACTTGGCGGGAACCTCTGTCGTAACGCTGCAAGTGCCTGCCAGTGCGAGAACCAAAGGATTCAATTCTATCAGGTGGCAAAGGCAGCAACTTTTTTTGTGGGAAAACGAAGAAAGTGGAGAGAATAGAAAGCAGAGGCCTTAAAATTGAAAGAATGAAGGTTACTTCATCCATGTCTGATGGGAAATGGATATTTGGACAACGATTAGCTTGGGAAGCACCTCTAAGAATCGCCATAAATTTGGGAACTAAAGCAAGCAGTATTTACTGATATCAAATGGAATTTTTATCGTGAATGGAAGTGAAGAGGAGTATGGAATGGAGAAAAGATACTAGGGAAGTGGGTAATAAATAAAGGCAAAGGGTCTAAGAAAGCTCCAAACTTTATCAAATAGGCAACACGTAGGATTAGATTCTAGCCAGATACGGACGAGAGGGAAAGTGGTCGGGGTGTAACAATCGACGCGGCTGGACTGCCGAGTTTCTTTTTCTTTCTTTCTTTTACTAAAGTACCCCATCCAAGTAACGTGTTATTTGGTTCACAAGATTACTACATATAATGACTTTTAGCTAAAGTTTAAAATTATTTTTTATTTTAAAAGTTACATTACTTAAACTTTCTGATTTCTAATTATCATAATTACTAATCCTATCTTTCCATCTATTAAATAAAACATAGTGATGTCTTGATAACTGGATCAAATTTATATGTTTAAATGAAGGTTAATTTTACATTTATAATTAAAAAGTTGAATGAATTATAAGCAATCGTACTTATCTCCAAGATTTTTTTAAAAAAAAATTAACGTAGAAGTATCAGTTTTAGTAGTGAATATATTTAAAAAATGCATTCTATCTGTAAAAGAACAGTTCTATATAATTATAGTCCATAATTGAGCATTACTAAAATTTAAAAGATTTATAAAGATAAAGAAATGCTATCATATTATGCTTCTCACTCTCTTTAAAATTTGTTAGTAAATATTTGTAGTAAATGATTTATTGTTGTTAATCAATTTTTATAACAGTAAATAGTAAGGTTTCAACATTCAAGTTCTATTATTATATTAATATAAAATCAAGTTATTAAGAAAAGGATTCGATGAGTGGTGAAAGAACGTCGCACGCTTGAAGAGGGCGCTTGAGTTAATGTGAGGGGACTTGCAGCAGACAGTAGTTGATTTAGTCATACGCCACGATAATTATAAGTTTGGAGGAAACGGCGCGTGCAGGGGTCAGCCTCGAGCGTGTGTGTGCCGCGTTGGCTAAAGGTCTTTGAGTTTTTGACTGAGCCCAATTGTGGGTGAACATGAAATACAAGAAGATTGATACCATGGGCTGTTGTTACTGTGTTCTTTTCTTTTCTCTATTCTATTTAACCATTGCTGTTTATAAGCTCTATCTAACCGCGCATGCAGACTCGGAAAGAGACAAGTTAACATGGTAGTATATGATGAGAATTGAGATAGTTAATTATGCAGCAGGCTTTAAAATGATCTCAAAAAAAAAAAAAAAATCTCCAACTTAGACATTTGATACTTATGATTTGATAAGAACATCTAATCGAAGTGTATACACAAATATTATGTTTTAAACCTCCTACTTGCAAGTTGGTACCTTAAAAATGATTTAAGTTCACATCAGCAATTTAAGTATAAAATGTGAACAAGAAGGTAAAAAGAAAAAGACAACTTCGCCTAATAACTCAAAGCAATATCAACCTCATGTCACCTTCAACGTTTTGTAGCGTTTACTTGTTGTTTATTGCCGTCTATTTTTGGTTTTTCATTGTCGTACTCCACTCATTGAAGTCCCTGGGGACACACGTCGAACAAGGCTATTGGCTTGTTTGGTATCCGTTTTTTAAAATTTTTTTAAAATATAAAAATTAATAAAAATTTAAAAAGATAATATACAGAAACTTAAAAAATAATATAAAAATTAATTAAAAAATCACATAAATCAATACATATATAAAAATAAATAAAAAAAATAATGCGCTCTAATCTTTAGAAAAAATTTTTAAAAATTCTTTTGAAATAAGAGAATATCTCTTTTTATAATGGATCACTTTTTTCTCAAAAGAATTATTTTACTTGATATTTATTGCCGTCTATTTTTTGTTTTTCATTGTCATACTCCACTCATTGAAGTTCTTGGGGAGCACAGGTAGAACAAGGTTACGGTCGTGAGTTTTTCCTCTAAAAAAGATTGTAATTGATGGATTTATAAAGAAAAAAAGTTTAATAGAAAAATAATTTAAAGTTAATGTATTTTTAATTTTTCTTATTTGTTTCAAATTAAAATTTATTAAAATTTGATTTTATAAAAAATTTAAAAAGTTTGACTTTATGAAAAATTTTAAATTAATTCTATTATATGTAGATTTGATCTAGTCAGAATAAATTTGATCTAGTCAGAATAAAACAAGGTTATGGTCACAATCTTAAGAAAAAAAAAAACTTTTGGAATAAAGGAATTTTTCTTTTTATAGTGGGTCACTTTTTTCTGAAAGGAATTATTCTTTTCTAATAAAAAGAAGAGAGCCTTCACCAGTAAAGCACACCACCGCGCAAGTGAATAAAACTTTTTTTTTTTAAAAGTGTTTCTTGTCCAAGAAAAGGAATGGAAAGAATGAGTATTTGAACAGAGCAAATATCGGATTAGAGATCATCTGTGACTGTGGGAACATAACAAGTGAAGTAGCATACTCTTTTGCACACGACGCTGCCTTACTCAGGAGTGTGATAAAACTAAAAAGTTGTGCTTAGCACTTGAACCAGGGACATCCCTTGTGCAATAATAAGAAAATGGACCAAGCCATTTTTGAGTGGCCTAATCCCTAATGAACTTGAATTGTCAGTTTACAATTACAATTCGTCAGCAACAGCCAGAAAGAAACCAAACTAACATGTGATGTTGGGGGCCCTGAAAAGGAAATCCAAAAGAAAAGTAACTGCTAACTAACATGTGGTGTTAGGACAAATCACGTTACAATGCAGAAATCCTATACAAAGTTGAAAAAGTCATTACAATCCTCTCTCCCTTTAATAACAGATTATTAGAATAGATAAGCTGCAGTATACTCAAACCCCTGCAAAGAGCTACATAACAAAAGAATCAATTAAGCTCAAACTCCCATCTTCCTACAATTATTGAGTACTATCGACGTACTCTGTATAAATTTCTAAATGACAACTGGTCTCAATTTGACGTGAAAAACATATTTTTGAAATTTTTTAAAAAATTAGATAGAAAAAAGAAAAAAGAGTATAACTTTTGATTCGAGTTGAATTGTAGAGTCTATTTTTTAAAACTAATTTAAGTGTTCTATTACAAGGATAATGGACTTATGAACTGACTTGAAATGACCAAAAATTCTTTACTGAAACCCATAAACAAAACACTTTTAATTTTATGTTATTCAAGATTCGTTATTAATTAGAATTCTTTTCCTTATTGTTTGTTTTTAGGATTTTAAGACTATTTAAACGATGAACAAAATTGTTTTTCAATTAGTTAATTAATAAGAAATTTTCGATTATCTTTAAATTTTTCTGTGTTTTTCTACGCTACATCACAATCTATTGCCATATCTTATATATATATATATTGAAATTAAATCAGACATGCATATATTTTTATATGTATAGTGGTTATATGATCCCACGTAGAATGTTATCATAAACGAAGCTGAATCATTCAATTTAGACGGTACAATGGGCTGTGGGACAAATACGCTACCGCCTTTTCATCCTAAGCCTCATATTCAAGTTCATAAAAAAAAGATTCAACAAAAAGTAACGTGATCATGTCAATTTTGGAAGAACCAAACTACGATTAAAGTTTTATGAATTGGTTTAAAACCACTAAAGATTCAAAAACATATAGGATTAGATTTGAGTCAAGTGCATTTTATACTTGGGATTAAACTAGGCCCCACTAAAACCAAATATGGATCACGTCTAGTTTACGTTAAAGGATCTGGTAAATACATACAAATATAGTTTGAGAATTATATATAAACATATATGACAACCCTCGCGTGTAGTATTAACAGAATAAGTTATTTATCTTAGAACAAGGCTACAACCATCTATCTGAATTACGTATTTTTAGAAACAAAATGCAGTTTAACTGTTAGAGGCTGTTTTAAGGTGATATTTCTGAGAAAAGAAAAAGGGTTGGTCATGGATACTGTGGCATTTCACGATTTCATCGCTACATTGATCTTCTGGTACAAACGGACAAGTTGACTGACTTTGCACGCATGGCGTTTTCTTCGGGTTAATCGTTATCCTCCCTACTTCCTTATCAACATGTTCCTTTTTTGACATTTTCAAAGTTTAGCGAATAAAGGTACCTAAAACTTATAAATAGAATAGTTCCAGGCCGGTATTCTATTTCCATCTCATCTTGCTTGAAGCTTAGTGTACGATATCAGAATGATGAAAAGAAATTGCAAGCCACAGCTTACGTCATTACCATAAGGGATAACAATAAGCTAGGAGTAACTCTTCGTAGAGACGTGTGATGTATGTCCATACATGTCATATCCCATGGGAGAGCTCCTGCAAAGCCGAGTAACCCAAATAACCCTAAGCTCAATAAACCCAATAAATCTTTGACCCGACCCAACTCAGATTAATATAAGGCTTTAACTTTTGTTAAATTCTTTTTCCTCTCTCTTGCAACCATCGGCTTTCACAAAAAAGAGAATCCCAAGTCCAAGCTTTCCTATTTTCTTCTGATTTTTTTCTCAAATTCAACAAACCATCACCCAATTATAATTTTGAGGTGAG
This sequence comes from Pinacopodium congolense, assembly GCA_028565735.1. Lineage (NCBI taxonomy): Eukaryota > Viridiplantae > Streptophyta > Magnoliopsida > Malpighiales > Erythroxylaceae > Pinacopodium > Pinacopodium congolense. The sequence continues at coordinate 13,777,890 of JAOXYD010000006.1, forward strand.
TTAGCTTTAGTTTGGGGTGGAGAGAAGAATAGAAGGTTAAATGAAGGAGAGGACGAACCGGTGAAGTTAGAGAAGGTGACGGTTAAAGTAGGAAAATAAATCTTTAAAAAGTGGTTTGGTGCTTTAAAAAAAAATTAAGGGCAGTTCAGTAGATTAAGAGTGTATTCATTTATTTATTTAGATTAATTGAATTTTTAATTTTCTAAGTGTTAGAGATAAATAAGAGGAAACTCAGGATTGATTAGAAAATTTAGAGATTTCAAAGTTCAAATAAAGGAATTAATTGGATATGCCCGATTAGGTGAATTTTTGTGTTAATATGAATTATGTGAATTTGTATAACTTATGAGGTTGAATATGTCTTATTATATATATTTGCGTAATTTTGTATATAATGTGATTATATGTGAATTGTGAGATTAAGATGTGCTATGTTGCATGAATTTTATTCACTTGTGAATAATTTGAAAATTTGTGGATTAGGAAAAAAATATGAATATTATGTAAATTGTGCTTATATGAAAAATATGTATATGACCACGTGATAAATTTTAAGACGAGTTACTTAATGATGAAAATATAGAAATTGGTGAAAGTTGTTGAGAATTATTTTATGAGTATGATCTCATAGTAATAGAAATTATGATTAAATTACAATAATATTAAGTTTTAGATTTGCGATGACGAAATACAATGGCATAACAAATTAATATTGAATTTGTGAAATATTAAGAAAGTATAATGAGATCTGAGTTAGTAGCTTACCTATGTAGATTATATTCGATGATCTTAATATTTATGCAATGAAATTACGATTAAATATTAAGTATGTGTCAGGGTATTTTAAAAATAAGGATATCCTTTGTAATTTATGTAGGTATTCCAAAAGTGGAGATATTATAGTGCTTCTAAGAGTAGATAGCGTCTTGTATGATTTATTTTTATGAGACTCGATATTCCAAAAGTGGGAATGTCTAGGGTATTTATAAGAGTAGGAAGTATCATGTGTAGTCTATTTACGATTAAATTATTTGATATAACTCTACTGAGTTTAGAGGGGCCTTAAAAGTTTAAGAAATGAATTAAATGGTAATTTTTAAAATAAAAGAATGGACTAAGAATAATAAATAAACATAAATGGATGTAAATTGTTATATGAATTTTTGATGTGATGCTTATGTATATTTTCTTTTATACCTATATGTATTATATGTTACATGACGGATACATTCGAGTTATCTTTTATTGAATTGACAGCCTATTCCTTGCCAAATTTCCAGGAGATATTCAATAGATTTTAGAGTATTTTAGATTTCAAGTTATGTACTGGTGGATAATTTAGATGGATCAACTTGTCACAGGACGCCACAGGGATCAATTTTAGTTAGGTTTTTTTTGTTGTACTTCGAAAATTTGACTTCTTTATTATATAATTGAGATTGATGATATATTTTGGATGGTTACTAGATTTATTAACATTAAAAATAGTGATTTTCATAAATGATCATTTTCCTTCTTTTTTTTCAGTTAACTGCTTTTGGTCTATAGGATTTGATATATCGAACGGGGGAGATTAAATTGTGGTTGAATTATAGATTTAGGGTTTGTATTAATTTGATAATTAAATTACAAAATTAGGGTTATGACGCATTGGGAATTAAATATTAGTAAGAGGAGCGTTACATTAGGTAGTATCAGAGCGGGCCTATACTCCTAAAATAAGGAGTGCTAATTGTGAAATCATTTATTTTGTAAAATAAAATCTAATAGTGCAACCGTTAGTCAATAGATGAAAAAGGAAGATTTCATTAACTTTTCCACATCCTAAATATATCTAAACAATTAGGTTTAAGGATAGATCTAGTGCAAGTTAAAATAGATCAAGGTCTTATAAGAATGGGGATATGATTGACTGTGTCAGCTAATGGGGTTCCTGCAATAGAGATACCACTCCAGTATATGCAATAGTTTTAGATGATGCTGTAAGTCCAGGCTCAAGGACAGATCTAAGCCCAGGTCCAATTCTAGTTCCAAGCCCAAATGCATATGTAGGTTACTACATATTCCAAACGTCATCATCAACAGCTCCAATAGTATTTGAAATTGACCATAATTTTGAAAGACTCAAGAAAATGGAGGCTACGAAGTTGAAAGACATTATAGAATTAGAAGAGGCAAATTTATAGTAGGAATAGACTAAAATTATTTTAAATAGGTTGAAATTCACTTTGGACAACTACTTATAGTATACCAAATCTTTATTACAAGGACTTGCTTTGATTTAGTGGCGGTTAATTAAGAGGTATGAGCATTTAAAAGTAACCTATAAGGAATTCTGAAGAGAATTTGATAACAAATACTGACCAATAATATATGGAGATCGAAAGAGGATGGAATTATGAATTTGAAGTAAATTTAGGAGATATTTGTTACTAACTATGAGGTGTGGTTTGTTACATTATGAAGGTGTGCACTTGAGGTTGTAGAAGCACCTAAGGAGCAATAATACTATTTCAAACAAAGATTTCATGAACAAAGATTAGGTTAGGGCTCGGTTCTTCCGCCACTGACTCAATAAGCTACTAAATAATGCGCTTAAAGTGGAGGAAGTCTTCTTAAATGAGGAGAAGAGCATGTAAGAGATGAAGATAAAGAAAATTGATTATAGAGGAGAACCTAATCAGTCAACCAAGAGAAAAACTAGATATACAACTTCAGTTGGAGGAAACAATTACCAAATAGGTGGTACAATATTTAGAGGGGATAGTTCTAACTTCAATAGATCAATTGGCTCTAGAAGAGGGTCTAAAATTACAGTTCTTTCAGTTCGCCATTAGCTGGGTATAGTAAAGGACCAAGTCAAAGAGAGGGAAGATCATTTGGTAAAGGAGCTAATGCAAGTAATGGATGTCAGAATTATGGGAAATATCATTAAGGGCTATCTTAAGGACATAGTATAGATGATAAAGTGTGTTATTTGTGGAAGCAGACTACATTTTAAGAGTGATTGTCTTGCTTTAAAGGATATAAACACTATAACTAAGGTTTTACACAAGAGTAGAGGGTTACAGGATACAATAATTGAGGAGCTACTAGAGGTAGAGGCCGAAGTGTTGGCAATGGAGGACATAGAGCTACACATAACATTATTGGGACATCACTAGCTTCGTCTCAAACGAAGGTCAGATTTTATTATATGATCAAAGAAAAAGCTCCAATAGCCAATAATGTGATATCATGACCAAAGAAGAAACCCCAGTAGTCAATAACGTAATATCAGATATGATTTCTCACAAGAGATTTTGGCTTATGATTTAATAGATCTAGGGTTTATCTATTCCTATATAGCACAAGAATTTACCTTTAGAATTCTAGGATAGGTTAGTTCACTAAGATATGACTTGAGAGTTTGCCTACCAACTAAAGAGAGTATGATAGTGAACTGTGTGAGGAGAGCAAGACTTGTAAGGGTTAGGGGGTGGTATTATATACAGACTTAATTATGATAGACTTGAGGGAGTTTGATATAATACTAGATATAGATTTATTAGCTCAGCATAAGGTAATAGTGGATTATTACACCAAGGAGGTAGTGATAAAGTAGTATTTTAAAAATTCGAAGATAATATTTGTGGGAGAATGGAGAGTACTACCTACTTAAATTATTTCTACAATAACAATTATATAGCTAATTTTGGAGGGATGTGAAACCTTTTTGGTTTATATAGTAGACACAAGGGAGACAAGTCCTGAGATAAAGGAGATATTAGTGGTAAGAGAGTTCCTAGAAATCCTTCTTGAAAACTTATCAGATTTGCCACCTCTTAAAGAGGTAGACTTTACTATTGATACATTACCTATAATCGCTCTTATATCTATTGCACTCAATAGGATGAAATTTTTAGAGTTATAATAGCTGAAAAAGAAATTTGAAGGGTTGCTAGAAAAAGAGTTAGGCCTAGTATTTCATCTTGGGGAGTTCTAATTTCATTTATGAAGAAGAAGGATAGTAGTATAAGGTAATATATTTATTACTAGCAGTTAAAATGTGTGGTAGCGAAGAATAAATACCTCTTGTCTCAAATTGATGATTTGCTAGATCAATTGAGAGGAGTAGTGGTATTTTCAAATTTTGATTTGATATCATAGTATTGGTAGTTGAAGATAGTTGAACAAAATATACTTAAAACATCTTTTCAGACATAGTATGCCCATTATAAGTCTCCAGTGATGCCTTTTAGGTCAATAAATGTTTTGATCGTTGATGAACTAAACATTATAAGAGTATCTAGATTAGTTTATCATTATATTTATAGATGATATCTTAGTGTATTTGAAGAATCGAAAGGAGCATGAGTATAATTTAAGGATCATATTACAAGTTTTAAAAGAGAAGCAATTGTTTGCCAGATTAAGTAAATGCGAATTTTGTAGTGAGCAAGTAGTGTTCTTAGGACATGTTGTATCTAAAGAGGGTGTAAAGCCTAATTCTCTAAAGGTAAAGGCAATTATGAAGTGGAAACATCTAAAGAGGACATAAGAAGCTAGAAGATTTTTGGGATTGGATATTTGTTGGTTATCTATTAAGGCCAAATTATCCAAATAAGACATACTTTTCTTGTAATAATTTCAAACTAATTTTTTGGTAAGTATACTAATTACAAGTAATATAGTGAAATATTTAAGTTTTGAATTATCATTCCTAAGGAAAATTCCAAATTCCAAATACTAAGTCAATTAGTTTACAATTATCTAGAAAAGACAACTGGAATGAAATTACTAATTAAAGTTACCAAATTAACTTTAAAAAGTCAATTTATGCAAAGATGACTAAACTTGAGTTTAAGGATTTCCTATTAGATTAATTGGTTAAGGAATTTGTTTTCAATAATCTAGATGAGTTAATTAAGGATTGAGAGGCTTGTTCTAAGGTCACTTCACTAAATTAAAGTAACGTTATGGTTGTGACAATGATTTTTCTCTAATTACCTAAGTTGAAGTTTAGACACTCATCATTCTTAGTCATTAGGCTTAAAGTTTAAGAAGATTAACTTAAAAATTTCAATTTTTAGAATATAACCCTTAAGATAAATCAATGTTTGATCATTCAATGATTTGAATTAGATTGTTTAATGAATTATCTAACAAATTAGGTAGATTTCTCAGATTTTAAGTTGTTTCTTAACTTTATTCTAAGTGATCAAGTTATAATAAGTGTAAGTTCTATGACACCCAAGAGGGGGTGAATTGGGTATTAAAAACTTTTTACACACTCAAAACTATCAACTTAAATCAATTGGAAAACTAAAAGCAATCACTAAACCAATATTCAACCTAATAAGAAATGTTAATGCAAATATCAACTTTAATGCAATAAGGGAGTAGAGAGAAAGACACAAGGCAATTTTTTAAGGAAGTTCACCTACCCCAAAGATAGGCTACGTCTCCCTTCCAAC
>JAOXYD010000006.1:13783445-13793771 GCA_028565735.1 Pinacopodium congolense
AGAATGATCAGGAAGATCCATCCAACTAAAGGTACACTCATCTATACACTCAGGATATTACTAGGAAACTGTGAAGGTTTTTCAAAACAACCTAGATTAAGCCAAGAGTAATAAGGGTAATCCTCAAAATCAGGGGTATAGGTTTCATTTTGATCAACATGATTTGTCCAATTATAGCCCCAATCAGTTCTAACTTCAGGCTCATACCATTGACGCTTTTGCCAATGGTCTTGTTGCCTCCACATCTTTTGGATAACTAAAGGAAGTTACCAAAATACCACTCTCTATAAAAACAAAGACAAAACAAAATAAAGAAAGAAACTACTAATCTAAACATTAAACAAACAAGACAACAAATCTCTAGAGTAACTAACACAGATATATCCCTAATATTACAATTCACTTCCTCGGCAACGGCACCAAAAACTTAATTGCAATTGGCCCCATACAAAATTAGCTCAAATTAATATATATTTCTTGCACAATTTAACAATTTAATTTGAGACCAATATTCGGCAAGCGTACTGGTCGAATCAAGTAATAAAGAGGAGTATATTTAAACCACGTTATTTATTGACTTTTCTAATAACTTAGGTAGAAGTTGTTGGATCTTAGATTATCTGAAGGTAATATCCTAAGTGATTAATTCAAGACAAGAATTAAGCATTCAAATAAACATAGATTAATTCACTAATCATTAATTAACCATTAACCAACATAATTAATCATCATAAACACATTTAACATGATAACTTAACTGAATTTAAACATTAAGCACAATAATTAATCAAAGCATATAATAAATATAATTTAAACAACAATACTTTGATTAATTAAAATAAAACCATAATTGAGAGGACCATTTCCCTTTACCCTTTGTGGACTAAATGATTGAGAGGGTAGCTGGTCATGCATTTTATTGTTTTCTTGATGGATATTTAGGTTACAATCAAGTCTTTATATATCCACAGGATCAGGAGAAGACCACCTTCACTTGTCCTTATGGGACTTTTGCCTATAGGAGGATGCCTTTTGGCCTATGCAATGCACCTGCAACATTCCAGAGGTGCATGATGGCAATATTCGCAGACATGAATGAAAACTTCATGGAGGTATTTATGGATGACTTTTCTATTTTTGGAGATTCTTTTGATTAATGTTTGTTTAATTTAGATAGAGTACTTCAAAGATGTGAGGAGTCTCATTTAGTTTTAAACTGGGAGAAGTGTCATTTCATGGTGCAAGAGGGAGTGTTATTAGGCCACAAAATCTCACACAAGGGGATTGAGGTGGATCGTACTAAGACTGAAGTTTTTGAAAGGTTACCACCTCTTACCAACATTAAGGGCATCTGAGCTTTTCTTGATCATGCAGGGTTTTACAGACATTTCATCAAGGATTTTTCTTCCATTTCTAGACCCTTGACTTATTTATTGGTTAAAGATGTGCCTTGGCTCGATCTTTCAGCATGAATGGAAACAACCTGAGCCTCACAGCATCGTCAGACCTGAAAACCTAAATACTAACTTCAGATCAAGAGGAGAAATGATCTTAAACAAAAAAAATCCAAAAAAAAATAGAAGTGCAAAAAGAGAAATCAAACATACATGAAAATAAAAACAAAAATAGTTAGTATATCAAAAATCATAATTTCCTAATATCCAAATATAGCCTTCAATAATGACATTAAAAACTTGATGTTACATATGCCTACACTCCTAAAGTTTTAATAAAAATGAATCTAAACCTTGCAAACACATCCAATTCCAATTTCACATGACAAGCAATATAAACATCCTCAAACGCTTAATAGCATACAACAAGGTTTACTAGACACATGTAAGCACTTAAAAGAAAAGGAAGTAGAGAAAAGTTACAAAACACACAAGAGTTGATAAATGTAAAACCAAATCAAAACCATTAATTAAAATACTATAATTAACAATCCAATAACAATCAAGATCATTTCAAAATGAAACGTTCAAATCATCACAATTGAAATGTGGATGCATTTGACCTTATGACTGTTAATTTTACATATGGAATTGACTTTTGTGATTTCAGTAGAATATTGAAGAAGCATGAAGTGATTTAAATTCATTTGTTATTTGATATGATTAATTAGCTATATAACATCTCAATGGTTCATTATGCTTAAAGGATCAAGGAAATCTTTTCATTGGTTATGTTTGATAATTTTGGATCATTTTTCCTATGCTTATATGCTATTTTGAGATTGATGATGGATTGGTTTGCTTGAGGACAAGCAAACACCTAAGTATATGGGAGTTGATAGGTACCTAATTTGATATGTTTTTAATTGTTATTTATTATGCATTAGCCCCTATTTTGGTACTTAGATGTTCAATTTATGTATACAAATGTTTAATTTATAGGTTGATATGAATGGTTAAGGAAATGTGTAAAAAGATTCAATGAAGTTTCCATTTTAGGAGTTCAATGGTGGTTAGCCCATGAACCATTGTTAAACCCCCATCATTGAGCTAAGACATATGACTAAGAGTTGCATTTTAGTTTTTAAATTAAATTAGAGCTTTCTAATCTCTTTATTTCATTGTATCTCTCTCTTTCATTCATATTATCAAAGATATTTATTTATGGTGATCAACTGGTGCTCTTTGATTAATATAGTGGCTAATTCATTTTCTAGCTAAGGTAAGGCTATTAGATGTTTTGATTGAGATCTTATACATGTTTATGAGCCAATTTTTATTTATTTTAAGTGCTTAATGCTTATCTTAACTTGGTCATATAAGATGAAGTCAGTAGATAATTAAGGAATCCAAACCATCTACCTTAATTATTAGAACAATCAATAAATCATGTGATTTAAATCAATGCATGACCAATGTCTGATTAATAATAAGGGTGCTAATCTTAAATTAAGAAATTTTAAGATTAAACTTCCTGAACTTTAAGCTTGTTACCTAAGTCTATAGGTGAACCAATCATAGGATTGGATCAATAGAGATAAGGCACTGACTTGACCATAACTTTGTCTTAATTTTATAAAGATACCCTAGATCAAACATCACAAATCTTATAAACTCAATTAAATCATTGAAAACTTGAACCTTATCTATTCATTCACATTTGGTAATCTTTAAAAGTTTTCTTGATCTCATTTCCATAATTTTATCTTAAGTTTAATTTATTTTTCTTTCAATCTTAAAATCAATCAATTGATGCCCCCTAGATATTGCAATCTAAGAGGCATAACAATTACATTATTTTCTTTGTGGGATCAATGCTCGAACTATAAAATCCATTGTATTACTTATTGACTGGTGTACTTACCTTAAAAGTCAGTCTTAAGTTAATTACTTTATTTATAAGAAACCAAACTAACAAAACAAATGCTTGTAAGTTTGTATGTCCTAACTAATGCATATAATTCCTTATCATATTTAGAACAATTTAGTGTTTCCCTACTTTTCTCACCAAAATTGAAATTGGTTTAGAATCTTGCCTTAACAACTTCTATGGTAATCTTGGGTGTGTCGCATACAATTTCAAAAGCTTTATCAAATTTAGCTAAACTTAATAAATGTGCATTTGTTAGTCTATCTTTCAACATGCTAAAAGATTTATCATGCATATCAACCCATTTAAATGCAACATTCTTCTTAACATGTTCATTCAATGGAATGACAGTGGAACTGAAATCCTTAACAAACCTCAAGTAGAAACTTGTCTATTTATGAAAACTTCGAACCTTGTTTGCATTCTTAGGTATAGGCCACTCTTTAATTGCCTTAACCTTGTCTTCATTTACTCTTATTCCCTATAAAATCATAACAAATCTAAGGAAACTAACTGACTCTATACAAAACAAACACTTTTTCATGTTAGTATATAGTTGATTCTCTCTCAAAGTACTAAATACTGCATGTAAATGTCTTACACGTTCATCTAGGTAATGGCTACATACCAAATTGTCATCAGAGTAAACTATAACAAATTTTCTATTGAAAGAAAGCATAATATGAGTCATTAGCCTCACAAATCTTCTAAGTACATTAATTAATCCAAAAGGCATCTCTAACCATTTATATAAACCATATTTAGTTTTAAATGTAAATTTCCACTCATAAGCTTCTTTTATTCGAATTTAATTATACCCATTTTTTAAATAATTCTTAAAAAAAAGTCACACCATGCAACTCATCAAGCATTCATCCACCTTAGCGATAGGATGTCTATATTTTAAGTAATTTTGTTTATGGCTCCATAGTCCATGCATATAGGCCATGTTCCATCCTTCTTAGGCACTACAATGATAGGAATAGAACGTGGACTAAGGCTTTCACTTAGAATCCTTTGTATAACAACTCTTCTACTTATCATTAAATATTTTTTGTCTCCTCTAGATTCATCTTATAAGCTAGTCAGTGTCCTAGAATAAAACCAATTTGATGTTCAATACTTCTTATTAGTTGTAACCAATGTGGAGTCTCTTTAGAGAGTAAGTCTTCAAATTCCTACAATAAGGAAACATCAATAATAGTAAAGATTGTTAGTATTAAATAAAAGGTCCTTGCAAAAAAGTACTACTTCCTAACTACTATCACAATCTTTTTCTTACTATTTATGGCAAAAGAACTCTTCCTTTTTCTTTTCTCTCCACAATTCATTTCCCTCTTTCTTTTCCATTTTGTATGTACTCTCACTCTTTTCTCTCACACTCATTTAATTTGGTTTGTACACTCTCTCTTTATTTCTCTCTCAGCTAAATTTTTTTTACTATCCTTAGTTAGAATTCATATGCCTTTAGTAGTTTAAGAGGTGTTACCACAATTGTCAGATTTTCCAAGGTGAAGGAATATTGATTCTTGCATCCATCATGCATCACTCTGCTATCAACCTACCACAGTCATCCCAACATTAAGTAACCCACATGCATTGATACAACATCATAAAGCACCCCATCTTTATAAATCCCAATAGAGAACAATACCAACTCCTGCTTAGTAACCTTGATCTCTCCACACTCATTAAGCCGTTATAACTTATATGGCTTAGGATGCTTCAAGGTCAACAACCTTAACTTCTCAAGCAATAAAGTACTAGCCATATTAGTACACTTACCACTATCTATAACCATACTCCATACCTTATTACTCATATGACACCATGTAGAGAAATAAATGCTTTCTCTACACGTCTTTACCATCCTTCTTAGGCTGAATGCCATATGTTTGCCTAGTCACCAATAATTGTCCATATGTAAGCTCCTCAATCTCTACATCACTCTCATCCTCCAATTGTAACACATCATCATAAGTAGAAAGTATTGTCTCTAATCACCATTAACCTTTTACTTGGACATTATGATGCAATATTCCCAAATCTTTGACACCTGAAACACTTAGTATCTCGAGTCTTATAAGGTATTTGACATACAAATTTACCTTTGGAAGACATATTTATATACTTCGCTTTAATCTACTTTGTCATTATAGGAACTAGCATATTTTCCCTCCATCCAAATCTCAAGGAACAAGTTCCACTAGTCTTGGAAGAATGCTTGGACCTCAACTGCTTCTCCATCATAATTAACTTATGTAACAAATCTTCGATTTAGCCTTATGATTCTCATCAATAATAGCCCTAGTGACCTTGATATGTGTGGTCTTCCTATATATAATTTTAATCAATCTAGCCTAAGGCCAACTATATGCAAGTATTCCCATCACAATTAATACACTAGATTCCAATTTAAGTCTAAATATTATCCCATAAGGGTCTAATGTAATTACTAAATTAACTAGCATATCATTAACTAATTGTGCTAAACTAATTTGAACTACTAAATTAACTAAACTACTCAATTAATGCGAAAGATCAGAAGTTGCAACTAAAGGTTTTCCAATATCTAATGTATAGTAAAAGGTTTGAATTTCAATGCATCAATTGAAATTAGAAATTATTGTGTGGCTAGATTTAAGGTCAAATTTAAGGCAAAATTGTGTTTAAGACAATGCCTTATCCATATTCATCTTGTTCCATTATTTATTCATTCAATTTACATAGGTAATAGGTTTAAAGTTCAAGAAGTTCAATCCTAAAATCCCCTTCCAGATTTGAAACCTTCATAATTAACCAATATTAGTCATGCACTAATTTAAATTGTGTTTTTTTACTAATTTTTCCAAAATTAGGGTAAATGTTTTGAATCTTCAGTTATTTATGATTTTATTCTAGATGGACAATATATTTTGGATGATTAAGAACTCAAATAAACAAAGATCAACATGCAAATCAAAATTTATAACGCAATTAATCCATTTGCTTACCTATCCTTAGCTATTAAACAATTTAGCCACTTTTTTAATTAATTAAAAAATTATTAAATAATAAAACACATATTTATTGATAAAAACAACAAGAGTTAAGATACAAATGAATTCAAGAGTGAAGAATACACTTAAAATGAGTTATTCTAACTACAAACCTAGCTCTAATCCCTTAATATATCCCTTTGGAAGTCTTTATCACACAAATGGAAAGAAAACTAAAAGAGAAAATATATACTAGATGAAAAAGATTACAAAAAATACCAAAAAGCTTATGCAATTCCCTTTAAAATATGCTTATCTATGACTAAGGTAGGTCTAAGGTCAATTTATGAATGTTTGATCCAATTTTCCCATGAAACATATGTTAGAACAAGTTTCCAAAGACTACAATGGCCCTTATAATTACTAACTCATCTATATGAAAAGTGATCATCAAACGTAGTTTTCTCGTTCCACAACGATGTTGCTAAACGGTCACATTATTCTTTTAATATTAATTAGGACTACAATGGTGGCTTATTAGACATCAATGGCGTCACTGAACATAGTCATTGATCTTTTGGAAAAAGAATTCACACTTCATCTTTTTTGTAAAAAACTGCCAACTTGAGCAAAAACCTATTCCATAAAAATATACATAAATTAGATAAATTATCATCAAGATAGGGTTGAAAGCATATCAACTTATATCCTAAAATCTTATGTAGTATATCTGTATCAATTCTCCTACACTTGAAATATTACTTGTCCTCAAGCAAATTATCAAGATATTCATGTAAAATTGTTCCTCTTAGTTTTTTAGATGTCAAACATGCTACTTTAATTCAAATCAACATAACAAACATAACTAGCGTATCTTGATTCACTTTTGATCATAAATTTGTAACTATAGTCAAAACATGTTGTAAAGTTAATCTTTATACACCATATCAAATTTCAATAAAATAATATGAATGATCATGCAAATTCTCCTAAAACAATTGAGTGGCATATGCATTTTACACTCCATCATACCTTAGTCATATTATTTTCACAATTTCTTTGGACAAGTGTATTTTACGCTTGATATTATCCTAGAAAGTACATTTTATGCTCTATCTGGACTTTTTCATACACTTTTTTTTATATACTTTTAATCGATTTCAACTCAATTTTAACCAAATTTCAAACATTTAAATTTTTTAAATTTTTACTAAAATTTTTAATTAAACCACTTATTCAAATTTAGGGTAAAAAAACTCCATATGAAATTTCATTAAAATTCAATAATTTATGCATAAATTGTCAACTATATACATAATTCACTACATAGTTAAAAAATTATAATCAATCATAAATTGATAAATCCCAACTATACTAGCTAAATTAAAGCATATTATTTAACATTTAAGTGATAACTAGGTATGTTATCACTTGAAATTTACCTATTATCTATTAATTCATACTCCTAATGACCCTTTTTGTAAAGTGTAAGTACATCTAGCATTAGAAAGATCAAGTGAGAAAAAAGGAGTAACTTTTGGAGCCAAGTTAGAAGTAAAACATTATGAACAACGACTTTGTTATGGATATTATAAGGAACATCATTATGTGCAATGCAGAAGATAAAAGCATACATTGAGGAATAATGATGCCATTATATGACTCAAATATTGCCTTTGCAATCCTAAAGCTAGACAGAAGGTAAACAACCCTAACAAAATTATGTCATTATACTATAAGTTAAGTACCATTTGAGTCCCTATAAAGCCTAGAGAGAATGAAGAATTTGACACTAAATTGGGAACAAATACAACATAGCCTAATTAATTATGGTCTCTTAACTCTAATAAGACACAAGATATAAAAAGAAGCATAATATTAAGAAGAGATGCAATTTTAGGTCTTAGAAGAAATCAAGTTTTAAAGTCTTTGATTTCTAAGATGTGAAGACATAGGAGAACCCATCGGGTTGTACTTCAAGGAGAGTAAGGGAGTGGATTGGTGAATTAAGGAGTGAAAAGTCTTAGAGAACAAGAAGCAATCATTATAATAAGCACTCTTATTCCCTACTTTTAAATGATCATAAGTTTTATTCATTTCACTTTTGATCTAATTGCTTTTACTATCTAGATAGGAATAATTAAGGAATTCTATTTTATGGGATTGTCAATTTTACATTCAATTTAATATAATTATTTTAAAGCAAATTTTTTATAGTTGCATTATATGATTAAATTTTTCGGTAGTGAAATAATTAATTAAGTTGTATGAATTATCTTACTATAAGAAAAGTCCTGGAAGATTCTTACTAGATAAGAAAACCTAATTAGATTAATCTTGATCTTCAATTCCTTAAGTTAGTCCAATTTGATTATTATTTGTTAGTTTAATTTAATTTAATTTTAATATTTAATTTAATACTTTGTTAATTGTTAGGTTAATTAATAATTTAATGTTAAGCTAGTACTTGCTAAAAATCCCCATGGGAACGATACTCAACTCACTAATATACTACAATAATGTAGAAGCTCTTGTTTAGAGTTGTGAGGTATAAAAGATAATTGTTTTAAGATTAAAACTTCACACATCCAAGTTTTTGGTACTATTGCTAGGGATTTATTAGGGATACTAAGAGAACTATGAATTATTACTTTAACCATATTTTTATTTTTATTTGTTATTTTTTATGTTTTTGCATTTTTTTTAATTTATTATATGATTAGAAGCTCAAACATTGTTCTTATGGAACCTAAAATTGAAATCAAGAGAGTAGCTCTTCAAGCATTTAGAGAAAGGCTTAAGCCAAACCATCGATAAATAGGATGCAATCAAGCATTATGAGGCCTTCAATCAACATGAACAACTTTAAGATCAAGCTTAATATCGTCCAAATGCTCCAGCAATTTGTGTAGTTCGATGGACTGCCCAACGAGGATCCTAATGCTCATAGAGCTAATACATTGAAAATTAGTAGAGTTTCAGATGCTACGTTCATATTGAGATTCTTCCCATTCTCCTTAAGGAATAGAGCAAAAAAATGGTTAAAGTCCTTACCTCATGATTCAATCACCATTTGAGATAACCTAGAGATAAAATTTTTATTGAAGCATTTTTCCACCTAACATCATCGCTAAGCTAAAGAATGATATTACTATGTTTGCACAGTTGGGTGGTGAAGCTTTATATGACATGGGAGAGGTATAAAGATCTTTTGAAGAGACACCCCCACCATGGATTACCCATATAGTTGCAAGTGCAGATGGTCTATAATGGACTCAACAATTCTACAAAACAAATGATAAATTCTACGACTAGTAGAACACTAAACAACAAGACTAATAACTCCTAAATTACAAAGGCTTTTTTTTTGCATGATTTCATGATGATTACATTGGTTTTTAGGGAATTTTTCATGTGATTTATGTGTGTTAGCCTAAAAGGGGAGTGAATTGGGTGTTTAAAACTTTCTTGTGGAATTAAAATACTTTAAACGTCTTAGGCCAATTTTAATATAATGCAATCTCTAACCAAAATTCAACTCGAATGGAATGTCATACTTTATGTCAATATTAAGCAAGTTCAATCAATAATTAAGCAAACATAAAGGCACAAATATAAAAGAGATAAGTGTTGAATGCTTAGTTGTAAAACCAAACTACTATTTTTACGCTCAAAACTGCAAGTATACGAGTCGTAACTTATAGTAAAGAACAGATATCGATCCCACAAAGATTGATTTTAGTCACCACTTAACTTAGGTTTTTCTTTGTTTAAGAAATAATTTTAAATATTGAAAAACTGGAAAATAAATTAAATTAAATTAAAATAGTGCAAACAACCAATTAAGATGAAGTGCAGTAATTTGATAATTAAGGTTTAACATTAGGAGTTGTTCTATCCCTATTTTACTTCCCTCTTCACTTATTGATCCAATTGTGTTTGACCCAAGACTTTCTAATGCTTAATTACCCTCTCTCAAGGTGCAATTAATTGTCCCTAGCCAAATAGATTAAGATTAATTATG
>JAOXYD010000006.1:13813927-13828091 GCA_028565735.1 Pinacopodium congolense
GAGAGTTGGCATTTAATAGACCTATAGACAACAAGGTATTAATTTATTAGGAAGAGATTTCGATAAATTAATATACTATTTATAGGATAGCTCCATATCTAGTTAAATGTTTAGGAAAGGCTTTGCATGTCAAAAGATCCCAAGTTAATCATAGATTATTTAATTAGTGACATTTAGTTGCACCTTGAGAGAGGATAGCTAAAATATTAGGAAATTTTGGGCCAAATATAAATTAGATCAATTAAACCAAAGGGAAACAAATAAGGATAACAACAAGTCCTATTCTTAAATCGTGTTTTTTTTTCGAATTTTCGTTTGCTGTGTTAGCGATTAGTTGTGATGCTCGCTCTTGCTTCCTTTTTTTTTGTCTTATTTATTTATTTTTATTTTTATTTATTTAAATCGATTTCTTGAACAAAATGAAAACCAAATTAATAAGGTGTCTAGAAACAATTCTCGTGGGATCGATATCCATTCTTTAATACAAGTACGACCCATATACTTGTGATTTTAAGCATAAAACTAGTTGTTTGTTTTGCAAATCAACAGTTATTGTGTTTTTTCAAATTTTATGTTGTATTAGTGTGTTTTCTTTATTAATTTTTGTATTTAGAAAAACAAGAAACGAAAACTAAAAACCAAAGTGGATCTAAACATGGCCTAAGTGTAGGGGTATCTGATAGTGCTTAATTTATACATATTTTTATTTTATTTTTATTTTTTAAAGATTAGGTTTAATTTTATTCCATATGATTTCAAAGCTTAAATTTTTTTATTATAAAATTTAATATGGCTTATGATAGGGTTGCATTAGAGTTCATTCTTATAGTGGTTTTGGGTGTTATTGTGCATGCTTGGGATAAAAATTACATGCATTAGACCTTGTTGATCTTATTCTAATGCTTTTGTTAATGTTCAAGTATCTTAATGTATTTTTTGTTAATTTTGAGCAAGAATTTTATTATTTTAATGTGAATTTCTCATGCAAGTTCAAAGTTCAAGTGGAAATGAGTTAGAAGGCCAAGAGGAGTGAGAGATAAGGCTTGGATCATAACCTAGGTCAGTATAGTTACAAAGCCGCTATAGCGATGAAGGATGTAACCATCTCCATGTCATTATAGCAACAACAGTTTCTTAAATTGTTGAGATGACATGTCTAAGACAAGTTTTATGGTTCTTTGGCTAAAGAGATAAGGAACAACCTTAGAGCTGCCAAGGAGAGACTAAGGAACATCCAAGACATAAAAACAAGAGATTTAGAAGGAGAAAAACATGAAGAACTCAAGATAAAAAGTGGAGAAATCAAGATTTAAGGGCCTATCCAAATTTTTCAGTAAATGAACCTTAAATATCATCATTAGTCTATCTCTCCTTTGCTTTATTTTTTATGTTTAATCTAATTAGTTTTTTTATGAACATGATTATGGGTTGCTAAATCTATTTTAGGGATTCTTCTTGAATGTTTAGCACAATGTTTATATTATTAATTTAATGCATGGTTGTTTATGTTAATTATTAAGCATATAATCACCTCGAATTGAGAGATTATTTTTAATTATTAAAGTTAGATTTTTTAATAAGAGTTGGTAAGCTAACAGACCTATAATTATTAGATTAACACATAATTGAAGAGAGATCTTAGTTTCTTGTTAATTGTCCTTAGGATTTCTTCAAATCCAATTGCATATTTAGGAGTAGCATTGTGAACCAACAGGTTGCAATTTAGCTTGTAAGTAATTCAATTGAGATTAATTTATTAGATCTTGAGAGAGGGTAATCAATATTGGATATCTAGGATCAAACACAATTAAATCAATAAGGTAAAAGAAGGATAAACAAGGATAGAATAACCCTTAAATCTCGACTATTTAGCATCTTCTTGTTTTGCTTTCTTCTGTGCCTTAATTCATTGAATTTGTTAATTCAATTTCTATAATTTTTATTTACCTTAAGCAAAGTTCAATTCATATTGTTAAGTGTCTATATTCAGTCCTGTTGAGATAAATATCTATTATACTATAAGTTACAACCTGTATACTTGTAGTCTAACGAACATTAAAAAATAATTTTTTGGTGCCGTTAATAGGGATTATGATTTTAGAGTCTTATTCAATTTGGATTCTTTTGATTTAGGTATGTTTTATATTTTTCTTTTGTGATTTCAGGTTCATGAACTCAATAGTAACTAGGAGCTAGAGTAAGATAGAGGATGATGAAATTTCAGACATCACCAAGCACAAAAGAGAACTTCAAAGAGTGAAGCGCCAAAATATATCAAAATAATTACTATAGAAGATAGTAATCAAGGTAAGCGTCAAAGAACTCTCATGTACTTCATGAGTCTTTGCTTCAATGTTAATTAGCAAGGTATTACAAAATCCCCAATAAAGGCTAATAATTTTAAGATTAAGCCAGAATTATTGAATATTTTGTAGATGAATGCTCAATTTTATGGCTTGGCCAATAAAGATCTAAACGCCCATTTGGCCAACTTTTTAGAAATCACTTATACATTCATATATAATGGCTTATCAGAAGACACCGTGAAGATGAGGCTATTCCCTTTTACTTTAAAGGAACAAGCCAAGGTTTGGTTAAATTCTCTAATTGTAGAAAACATTACTACATGGGATCAACTAGTACAAGCCTTCTTGGCCAAGTATTTTCCATTAACGACCACCAAAATTATCAAGGAAATAGCAAAATTTTAACATAGTGAAGGTGAGTCTTTATAAGAGGCATGGGAAATATTTAAGGAGCTGCAAAGGATTTACCCCACTATAATCTAGCAAGAGAATATCTAATACAAATGTTTTATGATAGAGTTACTATAGAGATGAGAGGTACAATAGATGAAGCATCTAGAGGATCTCTGATGCAAAAGACAATAGATGTAGCTCACCTCTAAAGAGATGGTGAATAATAACTAACTACAAACAACAGAAAGGTGTAGAAAACCACCTCTGAAGGAGAATAAGGGTGTTATTGCCTTATATTCAATGACTACTTTATAAGCTTAGATGTTAACACTTGTTAAACAGTTGAATATCTTACAAGCTACTTTGTCACAATCAATGAAACCAGTACAACATGGTTTTGAGTTATGCGATCAAAAGAGTCATGTAATCACATAACACTTCAATGATAGCTTTATAAGCTCAGACGTTAGCACTTGCTAAACAACTGAATATCTGACAAGCTACTTCATTGCATTCAATGAAAGTAGTACAACATGGTTACGAGTAGTGTGATCAAGAGAGTCAAACATGGTTATGAGTTGTAAGTTCAAGAGAGTCATGTAATCGCAAAATGCTTCTTGATAGCAACCAATGAGACAAAACATTGTAAACTACATGGGAGTACCAAAAGAGAGGTCAGGTAATAATCCTTTCTCAAAAACTAATAATCTAGGGTGGAAGAACCAACCCAACCTTTCTTGGAATAATATTAATGCAAGTACCAACACAAAGAGCACAAGGGTCACCAAGTTTTCAACATGATAGACTAGGATCATTGAAGTCAAAGATAGAAAAGCTTATGGATGTGTTCATCTCAAAGTTCATTAGTCTAGATGAGAGCTTAAAGAGGTCGGAAGCCAAATTTGATTAAATATTCAAAACCTATACCTCTTCTATAAATAACTTAGAGATCCAAGTTAGTCAACTTGTTACTGCTTTGTTAATAAGGGATTTGGGAAGCTTACCCATCAACACTGAATCCAACACCTAAGAGTAATTAAAGGCAATCAAGTTAAGGAGGGGTAAAGAGTTAGAGAAGCCAAAGAAAGGAAAGGCAAACCCACTTAAAGAAGATGACTAAGAGAAAGAGGAAGGTGTAGATAAGCCATATATCCCACCATCGCCTTATATTATGAAGATCTTGTTCCCTCAAAGGCTAAAGAAGAACCAAATGGATATGTTGTTTGCTAAATTTTTAAAGAAAATTAAGAAGTTGTAGATTAACTTGTCTTTTATAGAGGCGTAGAAGAACATGCTAAAACAAGACAAGTTCCTCAAAAATACCCTAACCAATAAGAGGACTTGGGAGGATAACATCCCATTACCATAAAACATATACCTAAATATAACCTATAAGAATGGCATGTTAGAGCAATCAAAATCACTATTATGGCATCATAGAACACAAGTAATCTACATTTCTCATTTCATTAAAGAAAAACATATTGTTTACAAAGTCACTACATCTCATCATCCATATTTATTTACAAAACTAAAGCATCATTGTTCTATATAACATGTACTACATGAAATGAGAAACTAACGAACACATTTTATCTAAACTTCGCAAGTATCAACTGACCAGACCTTTGAGCCATTCTTGTTTCCAATGGTGACAGAACTAAGTTTTTAACATATTGCCTAAGACTCCGTACCTAAAATCAACATTGCAATTTTGATAAGTTTTGAGAATTTAGTGAGTAAACCATCATCGATGTGTTCACTCAAACAGAACACATCTACATCAATGAATAACATTCAAGTCAATCAATGTAACACTTCGTTCAGAGTTATATCTCTTGTTCCATAATATTTGTCATAATTTAACAAACACTTTAACATATAATCACTTAACCTAATCATTTCAGAAGTACATGTTGAATGCAACAACTTCATATAGATATTTCAGAACAAGTCACTCAATTGTCACAATACTTCATTTCACATAAACATTTCACATTATTGTCATAATATAATTCAATATTTATAGATAATCACTCGATTAAACATAGGTGAAGATATACATGCAAATGCAAATGAGACTCACTTTTATTTTTACTTGGTTGTGACCGAGCACCTGTTTAACTATCCCGTATCCATCATGGATAACAGACTCATTTCAGTACTATCCCGTATCCATTGTGGATACCGGACTCATTAAACGTTGAGCCTGGGCCTTTAATATGGATAACTGAGCTTTAAGCTCTTTTCTTGTTGGTTGCTTTGGTCACAACTCCTTTATGTGAGCATGCATATTCAGGGAATGAAGTCAAATAGTTCACATAATATATCATCAATTACATTCAGTCAATGAACACATTCAATTTTCATAGTTCATCAAATCTATGTCCAGCATTCAACAAATAGTTGAGAATTTAATTTCCTTGTTCACATTCAATTCACAAACACTCCTAATACAGTCCCGAATATCGAACTCCTCAGACAATCAATTGTTTGGAATAATCAATTTCACAATCATATTAATATCAATTCAATATAAAGAAATAAAGTTTAACCAAAAATTTTTAATAAAACACATTTCTAATTGAGATCACCTATCTAGCTTACTTATAATTCACTCCAGTTAGCTATTACTTTAATGAACCGGCAATGTCTGGATTATATCGGTCAATGCGTGCCTCTAAATCAAATAATATACACATGTACACATTACTAATTAATCAATTAAATGAATGTTCAAAGTTACACATGTATATGTGTCATTTTTAATGCATGCTCAATTGATTATTCCTGGTATGTAGTCTTATTCACAACCTTTAATTAGTCATACATCATGACTTGAACCTCATTTAGTTTGAAATTAGGTTTATGCCTTAATACACTAGATCATTTTCAATTCATCATTCAAATATTTATCATTCTTTTTTTTTAGGATTAGACACTCACACAATTTCCTGATTCTCATTCAGTCATTTCCAATTCATCACTTACATACTTTGAATCACATTACATTCATGAGAACATCTTTATATCATTATTAACTCAGATTTTACACTTATCCTTGAAAATTTTTCATGATTAAAAGCCTCGTATAACACTCACACAATTGTTACTTTAAATTTGTAATTTCATCAAGCTAAATTTATACCTTCACCAAACTTTTTCCAGCAATATAGAGATTCGTACATTTACTCAATTCTCATTTACTACTTGGTCTTCAATTCTCATTCATCCATACCTTATACACATTTCTCACATTCTTAAGATCATGTTTGCATTAAAAAAAAACTCATGTATTCCTTAAACAAATCATAATTTCCATATTTGAACTCAACCACATCAAAACAATCCACTGATTTCATTTAACTACATAAACTTCTAAAGATATCTTCTAGCCAAATTGTTTAATAGAAACATTAATATGGTATCAATAATAATTTTTCATGTTTTATGTTTGCACTAATTTGAGCTTTAAAGTTCTCAAAAATCAAGAAATAATATAAGGTTTCTGCATAGGGGTCTGTCACAGGCAGTACTAGAAAAAGAAGCATAACTCAAGTCCTAGTCACTCATTTACCAAGTCATTTTCACTTAGGTCAATATAAGACCTATATTTATAAATGTTATTCTTTTTGTTTTCTCAAATTCATGCTCTAAAGATATGTTAAATAGATCGTATGAGTGAAAACAGAATTTTGCCCTGCCTAGAGTTTTGTCACAGGCAGTATTAGGGAAATAAGCATAACTTAAGCTTTATTCACTATTTTATCAAGCCGTTTTCACTAAAGTCAAGATCAGACATATATCTACAACTTTTAATCTTTGAGTTTCTTCGAATTCATTCTCTAATGATATGTAAAATGGGTCGAAAGAGGAACATGGAACAAAAAAGAGTCCAAGTTCATGCAGAAATTTCCAGCACAATCAAGTATGATCATCATATGTAATTCATCATTTACTGACATTTTAAACTCCAATTCCGATCAAAAGATAAAACCATAAGCAAATTTAGACGGGGTAAAAGAGGGGAGTGTTGGTGGTATGTGTGTGTGAGAAGAGAGAATAAGAATAGCTAAACCAAGTTTGCTTCACCTAAGGTGTTAGATGTCATCTAATGGAATGACCATGTGTCTAAAGGCATATTTAACATGTATTAAGAAAATATGCGGCCATATGTCACCATTACAACTAGGTCACATGTCATTTAAGTACAACAACCATTTATCTATTTATCAATGCCATTTTTCATCAACTTACGAGTCTATTTGTCTTAAAATGATTAATGCCAAATGTCACTCAATTATAAGCTTAATCATCCTAATTTTCATGTATCAATTAATCTTACCACTTGGCATTTTTCCTAGACCCAATGTACATTATCATCCCTCAATTGTCCAATTATATCAATTAATTCTAAATTTACTACTTAAAATCAATCAAACTAAAATTCAAGACATACACAATACATAATTCATATCGTGATCATTTTAACCTTTCATACTCGGGAATGAGTCAATTGAGTACATATATATTCTTTACAATGTGTACTAATTCATAATTCATTTGTGTATGCTTTTTTTATACATATGAATGAAATGCAATTCATGACTTTTTAATTACATCACTTCTAAGCCATAGTCTAGGGTTCTGATCTCCCAAATTGAAAAATTGGCTATTACAACAGTACAAATAAAACCCTTTGCCTTCTGTTGGTAAAGCCAACACTGGAGTTGTAGTTAAACACTCCTTCAGTTTCTGGAAACTCTCCTCATAAGCATCAGACCAAATAAATTGGACATTTTTTGTGTCAATCGGGTCGACAGGACTGCTATCTTAGAAAAATCTTGAACAAATCGTTGATAGTAACCTACTAACCCGAGAAAACTTTGTACCTCTATCATGGTCCTTGGTTGTTCCCAATTCATCATAGCTTCTACCTTTTTCAGGTCCACTTGTATTCCGTCTTAAGATACTACGTGTCTTAAGAATGCAACAATCTCAAGCTAGAATTCACATTTTGAAAATTTGGCATACAGTTGATGGTATTGAAGTGTTTATAATACCAATATTAAATGTTTGGCATGCTCCTTATTTGTTTGAGAATACACCAAGAAACATATCTGGAAACTTCCAAACTACCATAATACTTTGGAGACTGCTACTCTCCACAGCTAAATCCATGAATAAGGACAAAAATTCTTGACACCCTTACTTGAGCATCTTATTAGCCACTACTGTTGAAACTATATTAGAAGGAGTAGTACTTCTTTCTCCCTTGAAGATAAACTCTTAGTCTTCTGGAATCTTAAATACCACTTCCTTCTCTCTACAATCTAAGGTGACATAATGAGTGGATAACTAGTCCATTCCTAATATTAGATCAAAATCCATAACTGGTAGTACCATAAGATTCATTACCAAACTCATATCATTAATTTCAACGGGACAAGAGTAATAGATTAAATTCATCTCTATGAAATCAATTAGAAGAGTAGATACTCACAGAAATTCTTGCATCCTATCTAGTGCTATTTCTATTCTTACAGCAAAGTTCAGAGACATAAAAGAATGAGTTTATCCTGAATCTATCAAAACTATAGCCTTTAATCCACAGACAAGAAGGATACTTAATGCCACTGCATTGGAAGCCTATGCATCCTAAGAGGTAAGGGTGAATGCCCTAACCTACCCATGGCCTACCTGCTGACAGCTAGAGGGCTATCCTATACTACGGCCTTTAGATCTACATCCAGATTTACCTCCCAACTGTCTCCCTCAAAATCATCACCCCTGTTGACTATCAAACTGCGATCCTCCTTGTGACTGTTGAAATGGAGGCTGTGCTACACTAGAAGATGACTGCTAGTATCCTATCATGGGGCAATCTCTAATCAAATGCCCATACTGACCACATCTGTAGCAAGCTCCTGATGATATATGACATGTTCCTTAATGCACTTTACCACGCTGCTGACAAATGGAAGAAGTTGAGCCTGAACTACTGCGCCTTAAGCTCTAATCGTTACTATTACCACCTACACCAGGGGTGAATCTGAATCCTGCTAAGTGTCTACGGCTAGACCTCGCCTTTCCATGAGCTTGAACAATCCTCTGTCAAGAGCTCTCACTCTGGTTATACCCTGGAGAAAAGTTTGATTGCTGCTACTATCGTTACTGAAAATTAAAGGATCCTGCATAGTGCCTCATACTCTGCTCTCCTGTAGACAAAGTACCTTACTCTACCATAGTTCTTTCTAATTACTTGGTCATATTCACTAAGTTAGAGAATTTCTCTCGACAACTCATATTCATGCTGACGAAATAAGGTTCCAAACCTAGCATATATTGATTATTCTTCTCAGCTTATCTAAAACAATCTCTAGGGCATAGCGACTCAATAGAATGAAATCTGTAGTGTACTCATCCACTGCCCTATCTCCACCTTATAGGTTCAGAAACTCTGTTTTGAGCGTCTCATGAGCTGCAAAAGAGAGGAAGTAGTCCATAAACCTCTCTTTAAATTGTGCCCAAGTCACTACACCCAAACATGTAAGGATATGGTCTCGATACCAATCCTTGGCTACCCCTTACAAAGACATCTCTATCAAACCCACCGAGATTGTATGTCAGACAGTGTAGCCTCCTGCCTTGCATCTCAACCTCATCAAGAAAATAAAGTGTCTCCCAAGGTCTAGTCTCGTCAAACTTTATTAGACGAAACCTTGCATATGCTATAGATAACTGCATATCTAACCCTCCTGCTTTAGAGTTGCAACTGGTGAAACTGGTTGTTGTTGCTGTTGCTGCATCATCATCATCAAGTCTTAAAACATATCATTGTTAGCCTCTATCCTAGATAGTAATGCTTCCATATCAAATGTAGGTGCCCTAGGTGCTCCCTGTGATACTTCCAGTACCTCTACAGGGAACGTTTAAGTCTAGATATTCTTGCGCCTACCGCGCCTTCCAGTTAAAGCAGTAGGGGCAGATGCCTCATCCCGTGTTGAGACTTTATCGTGACCCTCTTAATCTAGTCGAGTAAGAAATTGAGCGATTTGTTCATGCTGAAATTGAAACCAAAAGTATGGTTAGCACCACCGTTTGAAGTAGAAATGTACTTTGGAATGAGTTACTTTAAGAAATGAATTTTTATGTGTCCTTAGTGACAAACAAAAGGACATCCTAATCTGTAAATCTTTAACCTAAGCTCTGAAACGAACTTTGTCACGATTCGAATAGGGAACGTGACCAGTACGTGAGACCTGAGACTCGTAACCCCAGATCATACGTAAACCTATTACTATCAACAATGTAAATTCAAAATAAAAGGCCCATATGATATAATAATAGTGCTCATCAGAAAGATATCTTACAATTTAAGAAATCTTGTCACTGCAGACGTTACAACACAAGACAGATGAACATAAGGAAGAACATATATAAAAGTAGGTAAGTCGTCGAGGACATGCTACCGGAGTCAATATTGCGAAGTCAGTAGTAGCTAACTTAAAAAATAAAGTTGAGGGGAGTCAAACCTCGTTGAGTAAGCTCACACCGTCTTACGATACCCAATGCTATACATGCCATCATACATGAATAACAAAATACATATACATCATACTATACATCTAATCAAATCATCAAGATGAATAAATTATTAGGGAAGAATATCTGTAGGACCCTAATCTCTAAGGGTAAAGCCATACAATACTAAACCTCGAATGGCTACAAGGAGCTAAGCATCACCAATGGCCCAGCTATGTTCTTATACTCATAAAGCCATAAGGCTCTCTTAATCCAAAGGGGTTGCGAGGAGCCAATCATCACCAACAGACTAGCCGTCGCTCAAAACATTCAAAGTCATAAGCATCACAAATAAGGGTCCGACCGGGAGCTTAGCATCAACTAGGATCGGCCCATAACATATCTCAATATCATAAACAAACAACTCTCACAGTCATAACTAATGCGCATCTGGTCCTAATGCATATCCATCAGGTGGCACATCCTACAGATCTCTTCTTTCCCATAATCACAATAAAACATATCATGCATAATCATATATTAATAATGCAAATTATTAATCACGTATTCAATTATGAAAATAAATGTCATGCATGTATGCAGTATCTAAACCCAAATGTATCTACTCTAATAATTTGATATAGATATATAGAATAGCGATAAAACAAGTATGCAATAATATATATATATATGTATTCACCATCTATATTTATATATATAAGTATTGAGACACACACACACACACACACACACACACATATCTAGATACTAATGCATATGAATGTGGGTATGCATTCATGTGGTCATCTAATCAAGTGTTAAACTTTATTCACTCGCTAGTATGAATATGGTAGACGTAAGTTGATATGAACTCATCTAGTTAGTGGTATTGTCTGACTAAGCCTTGTAATACTGGTCCTGCTCCTAATTTACCTATTAAATCGAAAGAAAAATATCTCAATCAGTGCTAAATAGGAGTTATTAGACTCAAATGACAGCCTAGGTAGCACTTAGATTGAGAAAGTAAACTAATTATATGAATTTGGATATTATTCTATTCTAGCTTAAACTTTCTGAGATTTTTAATTTGCAAATCGTTGATAATCTCACTATAGTTCTTTACAAAAAAATGATCAGTATAATTTATATAATTTTTTAAAATTATTGTATAAAAACTTTTGGAAGGGTCATCGGAATAATACCTCCAGTGACTAGAATATTCCTCTGACAATCGGAATATTCCTCCAGTCACCGGAATATGCCTTCCGGCCGCTAGAACATTTTTAGTATCAGAATTTAATGATTTTTATATCAAATTAAAGCTTTTGATGAGTAGAACAACTTTCTCTAAAGCAACATACTCAGATTCTTAACATAATTTAATGAATTAAAGAAAAACAGTATGAACCCTAACCTTTCTTTTCCGTTAATTAGCAACGATTTGGGTGGTGGCTGGTGATGAGACTAGAGGGCTTTTGCTCTTAACGTCAAAACCAGTCGATTGGTGGTAGTGGTGACTGGCAATAACCACTAGAAGTGACAGACCAATGATTGGCGTTATTTGTCAACTCTTATCCTCAATTTCTATAACTATTCCAACAATGATGGGGGTCGAAATAGGTATGGTTACAATGGGCTCGTCGAGATGAAGAGATTAGTATATAGAACTTGCTAATTTGAGTCACCGACGGTGAAGAATGAGTGAAAAGAGGGGATTCATAAATAGTAACTCTTAGGGGGTTAAAATGAAAATAAGGGAAAGTAAGGATAAGGAAGAAGAAGAAGTTGTCTTTTATATATAAAACATGGTGTTACAGATTTAGGGCAAACTTCACGTAAACAAGATATTACCAATGGTTATAGAAATACCTTTTCTCTTCTAAACTCAACTTTTTTAGTTGGTTCATAAACAAATTGAAAGAAAAGGCATTAAATTCAGAAAGCTTAAACTTAAGGTTTTTAGATATAAGAACTTTTATATATAGTTTAAGCACTTAATTAGATAAAAATCTTTTAACTATTTATCCATAACTCATCTACTTTCCTAACCCTAACAAATGCAATTTAAGAACACATAATCAATAATAAACATAAAGATATAACAAGAAAGATATATATTCAATGATGGAAAATAAAATTCATAGTCAATACAAATGAAAAAAAGAGTTAAATGAAACTTAATCGAAATACCTGTATTTCCATGTTGAATCTTCGCTCTTCTCTTCACTTAAATGTTCCTATAAATTATAAATCACTAATATATTGACAAGAAAAACAAAAGAAAACTCGATCCCTAACATTAAAAAAACTCTCCTTTTTTAAAATCCTCTTTTAGCTCCTTATTTATGTTTTAGATGGCTTTACAGGTTTTAGAACCCTGAACAGGTTCAAAGGTCTTTTCTATCTATCTCTTCAAAAATGCTTTTCTAATCATGCTATCTAAAAATAAAATGGGATTCAGGAAACAATGACATCATTTTAAACCATTATTGGTATTATTCCTTCTATTTAGGTTAAAAGACAATACATCGGAATCACAACGATGCATTGTGGGTCACGTTTATCTACCATATTAATATAATGACAATTCAATATGAGAACAATGACATTATTTTAGGCCACTACTGATCTCCTAACCTTTTTTTTGTAAATACAACGGCGCTACACAGTGAGGATAATGGTGCCATTTTCATAGAACATTTTATTTATGTCCAATTACACCAAAATCACCCTTTTTTATATACTTAAACCCAATATCTGAACTATTGAGTCAAGGGAGATTCCAATCTTAGTTTTAATAATAACAAAATATAATTGTTACTAATAATTGAAGTGTATAATGTAAAATTTAAAGATAGGTGTATTTCAAGATGGCTTCATTTGGAAAGCTTGAAGGAAAAAATGAAGTTAAATGAAGAACAAGAGATATGAAAGCTACAAGACCTTAGTTATATTGTTTTTAATATGTTTGTAAGTTTTAACTATTGTCTAATTAATCTATGGGCTCAATTTTGATCATGCATTGCATATAGTTTTCAAAAGTGATGTAAAGTTTCATAACATAATCATTGAATCATTTTGATTATTCATATGGTCTCAAATTATATTTTAAATATTTATTGAAGTTTTATTCATTTTATAGATAGTTAATAATTGTTTTAGTCATTCTTTTACAATTTTAGAGTTAAAATTCGTTTAGTTTAAACTCTTTTGGTGACATACCCAAATATGTCTAAATTTGAATTATTGTTATACAATCTGATTTTTCAGTACTCAAATCATTTTTTATTACTTCAAAATCATCATAAAAATTTTTCTTAAGGTCTTAAGAGTGCATTAGAATTTTATTTCGATTTTTAAGCAGTTAAAATGTTGATTGAAGCTCTAAGAATACAGATTATTTAATGCTGTCTCTAACAGCTCTTTATTTCCTTTCCAGGGTTAAACATCTATCTTTGGCTTCTAAATGATTAGCGATGCTATTAAAACTCTCTAAACCCTTCCTAACCCTACACACTATATTTTTAAACACTTTTAGTATTTTTAGAAGCCCTATAAACAAGATGGAAAGAAAAGAATCGTTCAAACTCAAGGCTGCCTCTTTCTTTACTATTTTGGTTTAATTTCTTCTCTCTTTATCTTCATCTGCTTCGAATATTGTGAAATTATTTTTTTTATGTTTACTTAGGTGTCCTAGAGTTTGTTTAATTTTTGTTTTGAATTTTTCAAAAGATTATTTCATATGTTATAAGCTTGTTTTTCCAAATACACTGAAAATGTCTTAGATTTCTCTATTCTTATGTTAACATGATTCTTACTATCTTAATCTACTTCTAAAATTATAAAATAAAAATTTTCTCTTTAATTAAGTATCCTAGTGTTTGTTTAATTTTCTTAGAATTTTTGAAAGATTATTTCATATGTTTTAACCTTATTTTTCC
>JAOXYD010000006.1:13828191-13844718 GCA_028565735.1 Pinacopodium congolense
GAAAACCTTTTCAATCAATTCTTAAATCATATATAAACCAAAATTCACATAACAAAGATGTTCAAACACATTCAGACTTACCTAAACAACTTCAAGCAACATTTCAATTAATTTAAACACATCAAATATATTGAAACATTTCATGTTGCATAGGGGTAATTTGTACTATTTTGTAAACATTAAGAGGTAAAATATACTATTTTACAAATATTAAGGATAAAGTGATATTTTAAAAAATATTAAAAGGTATTTTAAACCTTTTTAAAAACGTTAGGTAACAAATTATATATTTGACCTATTTACTATCTAAATGTCGGGGCATCTTAATTTTAAGCCTATGTCTTATGAAATAATTAGGCTTAGTTAAATGTGCAACATCTATTTTCAAGGAAATTATTCATTAGTAGTATCATCGATTAATGATTTCAAAGACAAATTTTTAGAATAATCAATTGGGGCGTGATCTTATTTGTCACTATATTTTAAGTCTGGATATGTTGAAGGGAGAGTCTGAATAAGTCTTTCCTTCTAGAATGTCCACTCCCAATTTGCGGCAAATTCTGTTAATTGGGTAAAGTTTGCATAATTTTGAACAAGTTCTGTCCTATTTTGTTATGGATAATATTTACTCGGTTTCCTTTGGATTTGCGTTTGAGCGGCGATGGCGTGGAAGAACAGGAACGACGTCACATCAGACGTAATTTTTGACGACACGTTGTCAACTGTCGTCTGCCGGATACTTTTTTTAACAAACTTAACCGCCTCAACATTACGACGTCAGTGGCAGGTCAATAGTCGTACCTGGTCACATACATTCGTTCTCATAAGCCCCTCCAACTGCAGGAAGGTTCGCGGAACTGCCACTGTGCTGACTTCTTATAAATATTTTCATGATCAATCCCGTGGAAGCTTCCTTCTTTCATGTGATTTCACATTTTATGGAGTCCATGCAGCCTTTTGAACGCTGAACTTCTTTCCGATGGGAAGTTGGAAACGCTTCTAATAAAACTTTGACTACTCTTTGGACCTCAATCTTTGATCCAATGTTCATCCTACCTAGATAGGCTCATAGCGTTCCTCAATATATAATGCATAGGGGAAAGTTAGGTGAAAGTACCGCTAGGTGTTGTAAGCAGATGATTCTAAGTTCCGTTTTATTTTTTGGGAGAAAAAATCAAAGATGATTCTAAGTTAATCTATCATACTCAAATAAGAAACAGTTTAAGAATTTAATAGTTTTATCCCCTTAGTATAAGATGTAGTTTTCTTTTAAAAAAATCAGATAAGAGTGATGTTAACGATCATTTCAGTTTATGTAGACACTTGACCAAAGATAAGGATGAAATCACTGGGAATGCTTGGTCATTTCCTTAGATAAACACGTGTTAGCACTATAAGACATTCATGAACTTGGTTTGGGTAAATTTCTCCGTAATTGAGCAATAGGATTTACTAGTTTTGAAACCAAAATAATTCCCATGGATGTTCACACCACATTTATACTCGAAGCTTAAAATTTGCAATTGTGTATTGATCACTAGCACCCTATTAGCTAGGCTTGTCAGGTTCACTTGCTATTATCATATTAAACAAAACATATGCACTTATACTATTACCTTTCATATTCTATCAAAGTGAGATAAAAGTTATCAACTTTTCATGTGATTTCACTAAAGATTTGGAAGAAATCCTTATATTTATCTAATTTTGACAAAAAGTATTATTTAAACCTAAAAAATTTTATAGATGTATTAGTTAAATCTTAACGTTTTACAGTATTTTTGTTAAATATTAACATTTTAAAAATGTTTAAAAATAATCGTTACGTTTCTATAATATTTAAAAATAAATTTAATTCATGTTTTCGTTAGTTTTGCTGTTAAATAATGCTATGTATAAAAATATTATTGCTTTATAGATTTCGGTGGGTTTCACTTTTCTTTTAAATTGTTTTATGTTACATTGTAGGTCCCACATCCTTTTTTTTTTTTAATCCAAGAAGAAGTTGGCATATGTCTTCTTTATAGTTCTCGTTTTCTTCATCTTCTCCACATGCTTCTTCCTCTTCGAAGACTTCTTTCGCACAAATGTTGGTCTATGCTTAAAGGTGGCCTCATTGCAAACGCTACAGGACCTGCTCGGCTTTATTTTGAGTAAAATTATTTATATACTACTCAACTTAATTATTAGCCAATTCTGACGTAGTTTTCTCTATAAAGCACGTCTTGAACTTGCGCAAAAAGGTCAATCCACCTCTCTCAAATACATGCATTGGGAATTATGTTTATGAGCCACTTGCAGTGTTTGACAGGAGTGACAATGACGCATGTCAGTAGTATTATAGATCAGATGAGAAAATTGAAAAGAAAAGTGGACACAAAGTTTGTCAACGCAAATATTCAAAGACGGCGAAGCAAATCTAAAAATGATGGTTGAGAGGGCATGGGCAGAGGGTGGTGTGCATAAGTGTCCTTATACTTTACTAGTCCTATTGTCATCAGAAGTTGTGAGTGTTAAACCCACAACCGCATAAGCGACAATGATGCTATCTTATAAAATTTTAAATATATACCCAAATTAGCTTACAGAATAAGTTTTATTTCTAAATTTAAATATGTTCAATGATATAAATTTTAAATTTAAGCTTAATAAAAAATATAATACTTTATAAAAACTAATTAATCTATATAACCCTTGAAACAACAATTAAATGTTAGTATTTATATATATAAGTAAAATAACCTAGCTTATTATACAATTTCAAAATATTATAATTATAACATTAATCTTACTTATATAAAAGAATTGAAGTTGAACATTTTTATTTTATATAATTATATTTAAACTTATAAGTTTTTAGCAGTCTAAGTTTAATTTTAAAGATTATAATGATATGGTAATTCCTAAAAAATATTTATTTGATATCATTTCTAATAAACCATAAATGATCATGATATTTTGTTAAATTATTAGTTTGTTGAATAAAAAATAAACTAGTCAGTCATGCTCTTCAAATTTATGAGCTAGTGCTACATGTGAAGGTTTGGAAGTTGGACCGAATAAAAAATAATAGCAGAACTATGATAGCATGTCACCACCTAGGAATCTGCTATCATCCCAGAAAACATTGTGGCCATAAACTGCTAAGTTGTGTTGCTTGGTGAATTTCAACGAGGCATCTGCAGTAGAATAGTCAACATGTCCCTGTGAGGATTTTGTGGAATACCACTTCATTCATCTTCTAATATCAGAATATTTATGTGTAATTGTTGAATTTATTCATTGTAACTAACTTGCTAAACAACAGTTAAAGTATTAATATGTACAAAAATAGTGAAAAATAAAATGTTTTACACCTATCTACAGTAACACTATGATCAACTCTGTTTTGCTACACTTCACTTTAGTACTCATACCAAACATTATATCTCCATGGTAGATAACGAGTGCAATATCAAATGTTACTTTAAACTGCCTAGATGTGTAACAGTTTTAGTAGGCTAGTTTGGGCAAGTTGTTTCTATTTATGGCACAACCAAATGGGAAACCGATGTTCGTTTGTTCCATCAAAATCGTGACGTTAGGCAAAGCATTTCCTTGTTTATTCATTACTCGGATTCTCACCTTAACTTTCATTAACTGAAAAATATATATATATTTTTAGGGTAATTATTAGGTTGATTTGGTGTCACTAATTATCCTCAAGTAAATCAATCAATTAACATGCAAATCAAAGTTAATACCAAACCAACTTTACAACGGTGTACCAATTGTAAATAATAAAGTGAAGTACATTTAAAACTCAGGAATATAGAACCCACAGAGAACTGATTGTATGATTACTAAGGTAATTGGATCACAATTGTCTAAGGAACTCAAGATTTGAAACTAAGAGATTAATTAAACTAAAAAGCTTCCAACTTTTCAATTGACTCCAAATTGCCTAAGGATTATCAATTGATTAAATGGCTAAGGATTAGACCTAAATGACTTAATTAAGTTATGAAATAGATTGAAATTTCTAATCTAGGGCCTTCACTAATCAAGACAAAGCTATGGTCAATTCATTGCCTTTTCTCTAATATTCCTAGTTTATGGTTTAGTCCACTCATAAATCAATAGGAAGTTGGGTTAAAGTTCAAGAAGTTTTTAATCATAAATCATATTCAAGATTAGTACCCTCATGATTTAACTAATCAATGGTCATGTATTGATTAAAATCATGTTATTTATAGATTTTTCCAATAGATTAAGTGATTGATCATCTACTTATTCATCTAAGATCATATCTTAAGTGATCAAGTTAAGATATGTTTTAAGATCTCACATAAACAAAGATTATCATCCAATCATGTGTTATAAACTTACTCAAGACATTTAAGAACCTGTCCCTAGCTCATATTCAACTCAAAATATCATAAATAAACAAGAAATTTTTTATTAAATAAAGGCATCCCATATTCTTGCATATATATGAATAAAGGAGTACAAAAGAAGGGATTTAATGTTTAGAAAGCCCCAAATGATGATAAAAACTAATAGATAGCCTCCCAACACATCAATTAACTCATTTGAATCCTCAAAACAACTTGAAATTACAACCTACAAAGGTTGGAAATGAAAAACCTAAAAACTATGGAAATAAGAAGAGAATAAGATTTTTTTTAATCTAAATTCTCCTCTTAAATCCGTCCTAACTGTTCCAAAAATGAACTATGAGGCTTCTTATATATATTGGTTATAAGTAGGAATAAGTTGCAACAAGTGGAGAACAAATTGCAGTTGAAAATCGTGTGACAACTACCAAAACAGTACTTCAAAGGAGTACTATAGCGGGCTATAGACTGTATTAGTCCCTATCTTCAAGAGTAAAATGGCAGGTTATGAAGCACAACAGTGGATTGCATGACGATCGCCATTTAACTCCTGAAATTTGGTTTTTCAGCTACAAATTTGAGAGTTTCTCCACATTTTAGCTTCCATTTGCATTATACACAAATATAAATGATATTTAAATACTTTAGCATCAATTAGAAGTAAATGTACATTAAATTAGCTTGAAATGAACATGAAAATGCATTGAAATCCAAGCCTAATAGTAATCATTCACATAAGAGAAAATAAAGTCTTGATTCAACTACATGCCATCTTGATTTGTGAAATAAGAAACAAATAGAACTTACAAACCTTCTTAATGCTTGCATCTTGTTGAGACTTCCATTTCTTTTTAGTGAATGATTGTAATGATACATCATTCACGCATATTTTAGCAGTTGAATTTGACTTAGAGAAGCAAGGAAAACTTTATAAGTCTTAGACAGATGTTCTTGTTATTCTAAAATAATTCCACTTGTTGTTTATTAGAAGAAAAGAAGAAGACAAATATACCATGCTGGAGAAGACAGTATATAAATAGTGTTACTCAAAATAGAGGTAAACAGGCCTTATAGCATGTGCACTGAAGTCCCCTTTAAGCATAGACGAGCATTTGCACGAGGAAGTCTTCAAAGAGGAAGAAGCATATGA
Organism: Pinacopodium congolense; assembly: GCA_028565735.1. Taxonomy (NCBI): domain Eukaryota; kingdom Viridiplantae; phylum Streptophyta; class Magnoliopsida; order Malpighiales; family Erythroxylaceae; genus Pinacopodium; species Pinacopodium congolense. The sequence goes on from JAOXYD010000006.1 coordinate 13,833,718, forward strand.
AGAAGATGAAAAAGATGAGAGCTATGAAGAAGATATGTGTCAACTTCTTATTGGACAAAAAAAGATGTGGGAACCACAGTATCTCATCGGACAGTTTAAAAGAAAAGTAGGACCCACCAAAATCTGTAAACTAATAATATTTTACGACATGGCATTATTTTACAATAAAACTAATGGAAACATGATCCATAGTTATTTTTAAATGTTGTAGAAACATTAAGGGTCTTTTAAAATATTTTTGAAATATTAGAATTCAACTTGAACGTTGTAAAACGTTAAGGTCCGAACAATACATCTATGCAAATCTTTGGGTTTAAATAGTACTTTTTGCCAAAAAAATTTTCTAAACCCCTCCATGAATTTTTTTCATTAAATTTCTACTGTAAAAAATGCAAAAAAAAAAACATGGCAAAGTTTTTTTTCCATGTAAATAACTACGTGACATGAGGTGATTAGAATTAACAAATCACATTGGATAATATGTGTTGTATTAATTAATTTATTGATATATTATGTTTACATTATTATTTAAATTAAATTAATATTTAAGAATGTATTATATTTGTCAATTTAAGATAATAGTAAAGTAAGTCTTTTATTAGATTTTTATTTTATTCTATAATAATCTTGTTTCTTATGTATGACAATAACTTAAGTACATTATTAAATATTTATTTATTATCTAATAATACTAATAAGGAAGATGATCAATTTTTTATTTTATTAAAATTTATATTTTTAAAATATAAAATTAATTGAGTGATTCTTACTGTTAATTAGCCTTCATTGATTAATTTGTTCTGATCGTATTAGCTACTATAGTCACTGTACACAAAATTTCAATTTATTGCAAATATTGGCTGCCATTTACTTAACCATTAATGTCACTGACATGGAGCACCATGCAATTAACCTCAACGCTAAGCGGGACACATATATAATGAAAAATAATAAAAATAATCGAAAATAATTTTATTTCAAATTAACAATAAAGCATTAAAAAATAAAAGAATTAAAGCCTTAGATATTAATTTTGTGTTGCTGTATGATCCATAAAACCATGTCCTTGACGCAAAGTCCATTGTCTCTATGTTTCTCATTTCAAGCTTTTGAAACTCGTCAACGTTGTTGAGAGGTTTGAAGCATCCCAAACTATTGATGTCGCTAATCATCTCTAATTTGGTTTGGGCATTCCATCCATTTTTATTCTCCTGGCTCCAATGGGGAATACAAGTTGAGAAGAAGATTTCAGGTGAATTTCTAGGCATTAACACTGATTTCTCATTATATATCATCACTCATTAGCTTCAAAAGAGAACATGGTCACTTAGGTTGGCATAAATCTTACGATAAATCTTGTAAACATACTTTTAAATTAGTTATAGATCCCAAAAATTAAAGACCACTTACTGCACTTTATGTTTCTTCTGCGCTTAATTTAGTTTCTCCTATTCTTACTAGGTTTTGTAAATCACGAGGTTCAAAAGGAAAAACAATGGATCATAAGAAGTATGTTTAGAGTAAATTGCCTAAGCTTAGACACAACCAGAAAATCATAAAAGCAAAATTGTACCATACACAACTCTTTTTAGTTATTGGCATAGGAACATAATATTGCACAGACAATGGGCTTTTTTAGCTAATGGGTTTTCTTAGAAGTATTCTTGATTATGTTTCTAATGTATTGGATAACATATAAAAAATAAGTATGGGTGGAAATAAAGTTTATGTGTCTTCCGTTTGCTTGTGCACTTGGTTTATATTTCATATGAAAAGAGTGTATAGTTATGATAAATGGCTACAAAGATGATATTCACTATTGTTTTATAAATCTAGCAGAGTCGAAAAATGCATATGTTCAGTTCTACCCAAATAAGGCATTTTGCATGCCAATAATATAAAATTTCATTTTTGCTTATGTGATTTCTCAAGGTATTTGTAGTGCCCTAATTATATATGATCATAGTGTATTGTCTATTTGTGTGAGATTCCATAATAAAATGAAAAGCTGATTATACGTGTGTTGAATGCTAAGCCTAATATTAGCCAACGTTATTATCAATACATTAATAGAAAAGTAAAGTATTTAGTCTTGGTATAGGACTTAATGGTTTGTGTTCGTAAGTTCTATCATACATCTTTAGTATGATGGGAAAAGAATTTTGTCCGAAAGTTTCTTTTCTTCAAATAGGTGAATTGATGTATTTAATGGTTATATAACTTATGCATTACCTGTAATGTGTGTGTGTGTGTGTGTTTTCACTTTGATTTATAAGTTCCATGTGACAACATAACTTGAATATATGATGAATTTTATATTGAATCTACTAGTGCATGAATTATTTAAGACGTTAATGATGAATTTGACAATACTGAACTTTGAACACTTAATTGTACAATGATGCACTTGGGAAATTAATTATACCATTACTACCATTGTTACAGAAGATGGAGGTTTTACTATAATTGAAATGGTGGAGATGACTACAAAAGAAGCTCCTGAACTATGTAAGCATTAGTTGAAAAGGAAATGTCTCAATCAATTTTCCCATAACCATGCCCCCTAAAAAAGGATATTAAAAAAACATCATTAAGTGTACCTCCTGGAAAACTCATGTTATAAGCTCAAGCAACAGCTTTCACTTGGAAAAAAAAAGAGTGATTCCTTTAAAGGGAAATGTTAATTAGTCGACGATCAATGTCTGACATGTACAAATTCAATTTCTGGTCACTATATATAATTGCTTTTTAGTTACTTAGAATCTTCATATTCATAGCTATGAACTTAATAAATTAGCTAGACTCCACATAAACCTAAATGGATTTAACAACTTTACATGTTCATCTTTAGAGTTCAACTTGAACTACAATCAATTGCATGAAATTGGCATGCATTGTTCGTTTGATAGCATGGAATTAGAAGCAAAGTATTCAATACCGTTTTGTTCGGACTAGAAATAGAATGAAATGGTCAAATACTGTTTTAGAAGTAAATACCGTTCGGTATGACGCATACTAGCTGGTATCCAAAAAAATAAAAATAAAACAAAATTGAAAGAAAAATTTTATATTTTAATTTTTTGGAGTTAAAGTTAAATAAAAAATTATACAATATAATATATTTATAGATCATTTTACAAATTTTATAAAATTTAAAAATTAATTTATAATTTTAAATAATTATCTGAAATAGTATTAGTATTGACCAGTACCGGTACAATACTATTTTTTAGACAAATTTAATACTATATCAGTATAATATTTAATACACTAATTAAAAGGCATATACAAAAGAGGAGGGGAATGTAATCTCTTCAAAGTAGCAAAAAGTTGATTTCATACAATTTCAAGTATTCATACAGTGAGAAGGAAAGAACAAAAGAAAATTTTATGCATTTTAACTGAAGACTAATCTCTAGATATAAGTAAACCAAGTTGAATTTTTTATATTACCTTCATATTGAATTTAAAACAGAAACTACAAGACGTGGAAAACTAATTACCATTATTAAACCATTACCGAAATCAATACGAAAACATTAATATAGAGCAAATGAAGTATAAACCTTAATCTATATAACCTTGCCTTGTGATTCCCTCAAGAAGAGATCCAATTGTTATAGTATGGATCGATGTAGAGTTTTAAGCATTTTAAAGATTTTGATTACCTTGTGTATCAATTTGATTGTGAAGGTTGGGAATTTGAAAGGATGCGAGAGGGCTTCAAATGAAAAATTTTTGCTTGTATTTAGATAACTACAAAGCATCCAATGGTGTAAAGGATTTGCTGGTTATTGAAAGAAATTTACGCTACAAAAAATTTAGGGATGCTTCAAAACTCTCAATGATGTCCATGGATTTTAGAAAGTTTAAATAGAGAAAAGACAAAGATGATGGACCTTGCGGTATAGACATGGTTCAATAATATCTAGGCCATAATTCTTTAATATTTTAGCACTTTAATTTTTAATTTTTAATTAAATTATTTTTGTTTCTTTTTCATTAAACATATGCCCCCCTGATTTGGCACTTGAGTTGATTATGCGGTGTTTTACATTATCAACAATAATAGTAGAGTAAATGATGGCCTGTATATGTAACAAGTGACAATTTTGCGTATTTTTTGAAAAATTGAATAAGATTAAAATTAAAAGAATTGAAAATGTCTAGGAGTTACAATGAGCCTTAGCAACAAAAAAGGACCCTACATTACAGACACAAAAGCATGCCCTTGCATACTATAATACAATGAAGTAAACAGACTTATCCTTGTCCTTTGTTGCACAAAGAGGTGTCGGTATCAGGGCTTGATAGCTTCAACTTTACAATTAAGGTTGTTTGGTTGAACATTTCATTTTTTTTATTTTTATGTTATTTTTTCAATTTTTGTAATTTATTTATATATTATTTTTTTTCTTGTTATTTTTACGTTAAAAAATTAAAAATAAAAATAAAAATAAAAAATAATCCAAACAACCCCTAAATTGGCTCTAAGCCATCCCAGGTAGTTTTAAAGTCCTACAATGGCTTGAGTTCGTGGATGTCCTCGGCTCATTGTCAATCCCATATAATTTTGTGTATTGGATTAAATATAATTTTATAGATTTGGATAATATTACAAAATTTATTAAAATTTCAAATTTAAATTATAATTTTATCTTAATTTTCAAGTCTTATTGATCTACTAGAATTGGTATCAACGATTATTCATTTTTTTGTCACGTTAATTGGCTAGATCCAATGCAAACATTCTTTTTTTTATTAGGTAGGCATATTTTTTTCATCCTCTTAGTTTGCAAGCGTGTACAATAAACATGACAAAAGAAAGAGAAATTAAACGGTTGGGAAGTTCACATCATAATTATATCCAAATGGTAATTAAGATACAGAAGATCCTCATCGCATGTACTAAAATAGTCAAAGTTTCAAACTTGGTCCAGTATGGTCTTTCTTATAAAATCACCTAATAAACTTCTCAACATCTTCTTTATCAAACTTATCCATCTCCGGGATTACCCTCGCTCCGGTATTACGTTTAAATTTTGTGATCTCTCTCTCTCTAACTTTCTACCTATTTGGCGACTCTTAATTATCTCTCTATCTATCCATTTTCTCTACGTATATATTGCTCGCTTCTCTTCAGAAACACGAAACGCAAAGACATATCTGACATTTTATGCAGGGTAGATTGAATCTTCTTGTTCAATCTTCAAAGATGGAGCAGAGTACAAGCAACAGCAACAACAACACAAATCCTCCGGTTCACAGTCAAGTAATGAAGATAAAGCAAGAATCAATCTTTAAGATCATGGATTGGTCTCTGGGAAAGCCTGAGCTCCGACCAGTCCTCACCGGCCGTCAGCTCTCTCGCTCTCCTCTTGGATTAACCGGCAGACCCATCTCCATTGGCGACTCTTAGAATCGAGGAATATGGTATTTTTTATAGCCTTTTGTGTTCGTATTAATAGTTGGGTTTCACGAACACATGCTGTCTTCATCCCTGTTCTTTCCTCTCTTCTAACTGCTTTTCTAGGAGTCTTTTGTAAATAATCACCCTATGATGTTGTAGTTTTTAGAGAACTGAATTACTGTGATAAATAAATAGTTTTTAGTTGGCGAAGATCTTACGAATTCGTATAATCGTCTTAGTTTCATTCCCCCATCAGTTGGTTTGGAAAGACTCCAACAAAAAGGCGTATCAGATTTTTCTCTTCTGTGATGTTCTAAACAGGGAATCTGGGAAACATTCTGCTATTAAATATTTCCTTTTCCGAGAACTTGAACTCTCTTCTTTCTCTTCTTCTTAATTTATGTGTAATAGCTTGGAACTCTGGAATCTGTTGAAGAGCTCTAAGACCGTTAGGACAAATATTCGAAGTTCAAACCCAAATTTGAAGATTCTTAGTTAGGGATTTGGATTATATATATTGTAATGATTATACTGAACGAGTTTATTTAGTTGGATTTGGATACCTGGATTAGGTTTCAGTACCTAAATACCAAATCTTCCGTAAGCAAGAGAGGTAAAATGGTAGAATAACTTGGTTGACATTTGATTGCTAAACCGTCTCCTCGTTATTAAGATTACAAAGAAAGCAGGCACCAGCACCAGCACCAGCACCATCTCGAGAAATTATCCCAGGTACTGCACCATGACTTTTAGGGAGTAGTCAAGCAATCTAATAGTGGTAGAAAAACAAGAATTCTAGTTAGGAATGATCAAGCTTTTATGAGTCTTTATCAAAGATCAAATAAACCTCTAGAAATTTTAGATTTCATCAGTGCTGGAAATTAAAGGAACTTTATCTTGATGTTTATGTTTAACTATGGTTAATTTAACCGCAAAATTATTAGACGAGTAGACGTACCAAAGTTCTGGTCTTTGAATAGACAACAGAAGATAGGTATACGAATTAGTCTGGAGGAATTACAGAGACCCTAGGAGCATTCATTACTCATGAACTAATTGAATAGCAACAACTGAGCTAATTCAACGAATTATATATTATTCATTATGGGAAGTTTGGGTTGATTTCAAAATGATTTTAGCATTCGATTCTGAACTAACTAATTTAAGGTAAGTTCAAATTTTGTAATACCACCACCCGTTGAGAAGGCCCCACAGCAGACTAACATAGGGAAGTAATCATGTCTGTCGAAATCAACCTTGGACTCTGAAGCTTCTTGTATTCAAACTCGAGAGAAACCGCATGCTATCTTGGGTGGTTATGATTTGGAAGCTTTAGGCTTACTCCAGTGCTACTCTTTGATAAAGAGGAGCTAGTTTTGGTGCGACGACGGGCTGGGGTTGGTTTAAATTAATTTATCGTGGCAGCGGGGCTAATAGCTACCGATAAAGTGATAATGCATGTCATTGCGATAAGATAATTACTACCTTCAATCATGATCGTGACATTACTATGCAAGGATTTGAAATATTAGGACACGATTTTAACCATTTGAATTAAGCTGTTTGACGCTATTATGTCCTAAATGCGGAAATTCTGAAACTCTTAATCGGTCTTCTTGAAGATGGAAATAATTACAACGTCAACCAAAAAAGAAGGTTAAAAGAGATTAAAATACAGAGGATATTCTTGTGCTAATGTTGCCCACGACTCAATGTTAGGGTCCAAAATGGCTCGTCCCCGACCCTGTTCCAAGCAGGATCCCAAGTGTTTAGAAGAAGGATAGAATTTTGAGCTTAAGCCTGCATTTGAAATGTTAATCTTCTCTTATGAGTTCGGAGTGTTAAGGCCCTAATTGTAATTAAAAGCCAGGATAATCCTTTGAATAATGAATTAAACTTTAGGCATGAACAGATTGAATTTCTTCTTCTTCTTCTTCTTCTTCTTCTTTTTTAATAGTCTTGACAAGCCCGATGATATTTTGGCAATCTATAGATGAACCATGACCTAATGACATAAACGATAACAATTCTGTTAAGGGTAGCACTGGATTAATAATTTTAAAAATGTTTAAACACTCAATTAAAAAAATTGAATATTCACTCACCCCAACTTATATCTTATTCTGTACCGAGTTTATCGTCGAGAGAGAGAAAAGAGATAATAAAAGCGGACCTTTTATTCACTTAAAGTGTTTACAACAGTCTGACTTACACAACTTAACATAAACACATATATATATATGGTCAATACAAGATAAGGTCAACCTATACAAAAACGACCATATAACCTATACAAAACGAAAGAACTAAATAACAATAAAGTTACAACATATTCTAAAACGTCTATTCTGGATAGAGGATTCATCCATCTTTCTTATATACAATCCCGGTTGGCAGCCCTAAATATTAGCATTCTTTTCTATTTTTAGGTGTTATCTGTACTTCTTGCATTCAAATTACTTGTACATTCACTTTAATCATCTTGCCTAAAATTTTCTCTTTTTTTTTCTACACTATATTAAATATGGATGTTAATTATTATAATTCTTTTTTATTATGCTCTGTTGAATTGATATTGTGAACATGCTGGATTTGTTTCATAAACAAAAAGACATCACTATTAAATGGAGGAGACTGCTCATTCTCTGAGTTAATATAGGTTATTTGGTTTTAAAATACTTCAATTTAATGTGTGTCGAAATAACCATTCCTTGAATGAATGATAATTTCCTATTTATGTAAAGAAAAAATTGAAATAAAACTGCTTATATATATCACTTCTCAATAATTAAAATAAAACAACCTCTCTCTCTCTCTATATATATATATACATACATATATATATATATATCACATTTAAATATTTACATAACTCTCGTCACTAATTAAAGTCATCCTAATATTTTTGCCAGTGCAAAATATAGTTTTATCACTATTCTAATAGGAAGTCAAGATTGTTTGTCTATTATAATAAATGCAGGAAGTTGGAATTATTTAATCTAACCTTTGCAAATGATTTCATGTTCTTTTTTTTATGGAGCTAACAAACAATTAGTGAAGCTAATGATGGAATCTCTAAACATTTTCTATAAAATGTCAAGTCTTAGAATCAATCTGAATAAAAGTTAGTTGATCATCTTAACTACAATAAGTTTGCAAGCTCTACACTATTAAAATTCATAGGTATAAGAGTTAAATCTCCTCCTACCAAGTACTTAGGCATTTCTATCATCTTTAAAATCCAATTTATAGGGACTATGGGATGCTGTTGGATAGAATACAATTTAGAATATGATTTTAGTGAAATAGGAATTTGCTTTATAAAAGAAGAACTCAACTCATTAACTCAATTCTAAATAGCATCCATATCAACAAACTACACATTGGTTATTATCGAAGAAATTAATCAAGAATATTGAGAAGACAATGAGGAAAATTTGTAGAGTGGAGAGGCAACTAAAAAATTCAATGTTAAAGTCAAATGAAAAGAGATTTATATGACTAAGGAAGAGAGAGGTTTGTGAATTAAATCAATTTTAACTACAAGCAGAGAGAATGATGATTTATAGAATACTTATAGAAAAGCACTCCTTATAGGTGCAATGGATCAATACTTATTTTCTCAAAGAAAGAAGTTTCTAGGAAATTCATCAAGGCATAGATTCATCTTGGATGTCATAATAAAGTTTAAGGAATAGAGAAAAACTAATATCAACTTTCACTTACAAAATAGGTAGTAGTGAGAACACTTTTACTATTCTTTGATAATTGTTCTAAGTCAAGTCCCCTAAATCTAATTCATGAGCTAGTCAATTTAGGACACATGTTCATACCTAAAGCCAAGGTTCAGGAAACATGTTCCCACACAAAGCCAAGGTTAAAATTTTAATAGTTTTGAACTTCTAAGGCAAGCTTTGTCAGATTACTCCCTAACCCCAACATGGAGGATAAGGTATTATGGTCTAGTACTTTTTAGGACTGTTTAACAATAGGTCTTGCAAAACCTTATTCTGCTTTAACTACCTAAAATGCATTGGTTAAGATTGGTTCGGTTCAAGTTCAATCTTCCCAAAGCTTCCTTTATTCTCCAGTTGGATGTTAAAAACATGTTTAATAGTCTTGATAAGTTTAAAGGCTCACATAACTTGAATTTTCAATGCAAATTCAACAGTGCTAAAATAGAGACCATTGACCATTTAATCTTTAAATGTAATTTCACAATTTAGCTATGAAAAATGCTTCAATAGTTATGAAATCTCCAATGCAACTACTTATACTTAAGGGAAATTCTCACCTAGGCTTCTTCATAGCAATAATTGCCAAAAAGAGACTATATTACGTTCAAAATATGATTACATGTTTTTGTCTAGGTAATTTAGATGGAGAGAAATGATAGAATATTCAAGAATATTAGCAAAGCTTCAAATATCTTTATAAAGGTCACATGTACAGGGATTAGAGGATTGTTGGGATTACATTTAGCTGAACTGAATTATTCCTTGTTTGTAGCTCTTAGAGCTTTGATTCTTTAATATATTTTTATTTTATTTAAAAAAATCTAACTTATCCTTTCTTATCGAAGGAAACTAGCAAATCATTTTATCCTATACCTAAACTAATAAGTCCATCAAGACGTGAACAGATGATAATGGTATTAACCTTTCCTTGAACAATTGATGTTAGCAGAGAGATGGAAGTTTCTGACAATTAGATCAAGGTGATCTCAATAAACTTATAACTGTGGAAAAAAAGGAAATTTACTCACTTTCTTTATTAATTTTAGTAAATTATATATCTTAAAAACAAAGGAACAAGTATCCTTGTTTATATTAGTTTATCACAACACTTCATTAATGCATTTCTATCTTAGAATGTAATATTGATTCTTTTCCATTCTTATTAAAATTGAATTTATCCATATCTCATGAAGACATTTTAATTCATCCTTGTATATGATTTATCCAAGCATGACTTTTTTTTTTTTGGTCTTATCATCTATAGCTAAGTTTACCAACTTTTTAAATCATCTTCAAAATTAGCGCTTTGATCTTTTTTTTGCCACTTGATTGGTTCATCATTAAACCTAAGTGTTTCCATGCACACACAAACTTAATGTCATTTAGTGTTGCCAATTTCACCAATTAAATCATTCTCCCTCATCATGTAAAATTCAATCTAGCCACATCATCTATCAGGAGAAAAAAGTTTGTTAAAAAAATTAAAAGTAATTTTGCTTGCTTGCTTCAATGAACTTCAGTGCCAGAATTAATTTTTATCTTCATTTTCTCGCCAATCCACAAGAAAAGCAAAAAGAGTTTTTGCTGTCTAAAACCTGCAATATGACACTTCAATAATTTAATATAGTTAAGGGTGCATATATGCATTAAAAAGTTTAGAATAACCTACCTCTAAATTAAGTTGGAAGATGCTTCAGAATGGACCTACGACTCTAAAGTTTCCAATGTCACTTCCAGACCATTCAAATGCTCCAAATCATACTCGTTCGCTTTGTATATTAAGAAAGAAAAAAGAATAAATAGTTATATAAATAATATACTAAATTAAAAACTATAATAAAGAAGTCAAACCTT
>JAOXYD010000006.1:13849566-13867096 GCA_028565735.1 Pinacopodium congolense
GTTGTTCCTATATGCAAACCTTGATGTTTCTTATCCAAAGTTTCTTCTTTGTTGAACTCTTAGCCTAAATTAGGTGTAAACCATTCCTTGATTCATGAGCATATATAGGATATGCATATGAATGTACGGGCCAAATGTGCATAGATTGTGGCCTATATACATGATGTAATGATTTTGCATTTTTAAAGAAACCATGTCTCTTATTGGGGACATGCATATTTCTCTTAGATGTAGATTTTGAAGCATACATGAAAGTATGATGAGTGTTCCTATATTGAGTTCTAGAAGATGATCCACCAATATCAAAAGATGACCCAATAACATACTCTTCATATAAATTTTTTCCCTTTACAAAAATAATCTTAACATTAAGAGTTTCACTTCCTTGAATAAAGCCTAAGTCATTTTTGTCATTAGAAATCTTTTGGTAACCTAGCATGCAATATAACTTTTCTTTACCTTTTATGAATTTAGATAATGATTTTTTGAGGTTATCCACTTTCTTCTTCAAGGATTCATTTTCATACATCAACTTATACTCATTGTCATGCATAGAAACATCCACACTTTTAGAATCTAACATGACATTCATTTCATATTTTAATTTATCAATTTTTAACAAACATGCATTTTTAGATTATAACATGTCATGCAGTTCATCTTTCAACTTCTCATTTTCTACCTTAAAATCTTCCATCAACTTTATGCATTTCTTATATTTATAGGATAATTTCCTCTTTCTCAAAGTAGTATATTCTAAGACTTTAACCAATTCATCATAACTCAACCCAACATTAATAGCAATACTTTTATTCTCATCATCATTAAAATGGGATCAAGATGGTACCTCATCAACAAAGGCCATAAGATAAAACTTGGTGTTTTCATTTTCAAGTTTTTCACTTTCTTCTTTACTTTCAATCCCCCATAAGGTCTTCAAAGCTTTCTTTCCTTTCCTATCCTTCTTCTCCCTTCTTTCCCTTTTGCTACTTCTTTCATCCTTCTCATCCTTCTTCAAGAGTGGGCACTTGCTTTTCAAGTTACTTGGTTTGCTGCATTCAAAACAAATAACATTAGTTGACTTTATCTTGTAATCATACTTACCTTGCTCTCTTTTCCTTGAGTGTGTCTTCTTCTTCAAGCACTTGTTAAATTTTCTATTAAGAAGCACTATGTCATCCTCATTATCTTCTAAAAAGCTTTCTTCTTCACTTGACTCCACTTTCTTGACTTTGAATGCCAAATTATTTTTTCTTAATGAAACTTCCTCTTCTTTGGTTTTTGACTCCATCATCATTATCTCGTAAGCAAGTAATGAACCTAATAATTCATTCAAAGGTAAAACGTTAAGGTATTTAGCTTCTTAGATGGCGATTACCTTTGCCTCCTATCCTTTTGGTAAACATCTCCAAATCTTTTTAATAAGTTCAACATTTGAATATGATCTTTCTAAACCCTTTAATGCATTTATGATGTCAATGGATCTAGCATATATAGAAGAAATAATTTCATTGTTATGCATTGAAAACAGTTCATATTGATAAATGAGTAAAGACATCTTACTTTTATTTACCTGGTTAGTACCTTTATGAATGACTTCTAATGTATGATAAATATCTCTAGTTGTTTCACATATAGATACTCTGCTGCATTAATTTCTACTTAATGCACAAAACAGAATATGAATAGCTCTTGTTTAGTGAAACTAGCTTTTCATCTTCTACATTCGCCCCTTTACTATTCATCTTTCACTTTAAGAACTTTTGGACCATTTTCTATCTTAGTAGAAATGTATGACCTTTCACTCACTATATCCCATAATTTAACATTTCGGCTTAAAGAAAGAACTTCATTTAGTTTTCCAATATAAGTAATCATTTTCATCAAAGAAAGGTGCCCTATTAATGTTTTAACCCTCATGACTAGATGGACCTAGGAAAATGCCATAATGGATGCTTACTCACAGTTTCGCTAGAAACTAATGTACATGTGAGACCAAACTCTGATACTAATTGCAAGCCTTAAAGGCACTCAAGAGAGATTTAATTGAATCTTAAAAATTTTCTTAACAAATTTAAACTTAAAACCTAGCCAATTTAATTTAATGAGATATGCACGAGTGAATTCCAAAAAGACAACACACAATACGTAATAAGTAAAGAGAGAAAGTAGAAGGTAAAGACATATGGTTTATTAAAGACATTCACCTACCCTAAAGATAGGCTATGTCTCCTCTCTAATTACTTGTTAGATATTGTTCTTTACTACTAACTCTAATAAAAAACAATACAATCTTCTTCTAAGATGAAGAGTAATCCTTACAAGACCAATCTTTTTTCAAGCAAAGAGGAGTCTTTACAACCTAAATATTTTTAGGCAAAGAGGAGCCTTAACAAAACACAAGATTCCTTTGTTAAGGTGAAGAAAAACCTTATGACTAATTTTTATATGGCAAAGAGGAGCCTTGACACACTTAACCAATAACAAAAAATCAAATAAACTGTTCACAAGTAACTAAGACACTTAAGAAAGTTTTTCACTACAAGCACAATCAATCTAAGGGCTTTAATGCTTTCACTAATGATATGAATGATCAATAACCCTAATAAAAGCTTAAAAAAATGCCTAATTCATGAACTAAAAACATGTATAATGATAGAAATATAAGTTGAAAAACTCATACAAACCAAACGTGGACAAATATGATAAATAAGATAGAAAATCCTTTCAAACACTTAAACAAGCTTATAAAAATCAGTTACATAGCTACTGATGAACCTGAGGACTTAAAGAAATAGAAAACAATAATTTAGAAGTAAACAAATCAGATTTAAATGCCGAAATATATGAATTCATTCTAGTGTATACAATTTAGATAGTTTAAGGTAGTTTGCAAATATGGACCCTAAATAGAAGATATAAGAGTCTAAAAATTAAAATAAAATTACTTGGATAATCCTGAGATCATAAAAAAAAAAATTTTAAAAAGCTTTTACACCTAAAAATTGATTTTGATGTTCTAAAGATGCTATTAACACAAGAACAGAAAAATAGTGACAGTTTAAGTATATCTGAAAAATAATTTTTAAAGTCACTGAAATAACATTTAAAAATTTGAAAAAAAAAATTAAACACACTCTAAAACACTTAAGCAATTAGAAAATAATTATTCCAAGATTTTATAAACTAATTAAAATATCCAGAAACATGTTGAAACTTATGATAGAAAAGTTTAGACAGATTCGATATCTCTGAAAAGAGCAGACTTGAAATTTAAGAAATAATCTTTTAAAAAAAAGCAGACAACCTATAGTAACTTTAAGTAAATAGAAAAACACAATTTTAGAATTTTTGAAAAAGATTAAGGTATTGAGAATCAATAACCAAGATAGATTAAAACAAACAAATTTTTTTTAAAGAAGTTGAAAGATAAAGCTCTAATCTATCAAAATAATCAACTTAAAAATAAAAAATATGATTAATTCAACTTATAAACACTTAATATAACATTAGAAAAATAATCTAGTAATTAATCAAATAGATTAGAGATGATAGGGATAATAAAATCAAAACAGTGCAATGTGGTAGCAACTTGAAGAGATGAGGAAAATGATCTTTCAATTTTAATTTGAGAGCTTTAAAAACGTGTGTTGAGAGTATGGAGAGGTCTAGTAAAATGATAGGAAGTGTTCTGTGACTACTCTTTATTTTCTTAGTCATAATAGGGTTTAACTTTAATTAATTCTAAATAAGGAAACAAGTTGTCGCTAGAGGAGGACCTACACGGTGGGCTCTAGGAGGCCTAACCACTATATTGCTCCAGAATACACACGAATATGACTTTAAACAAATCTAAACAATTTCAGACATTTTCCTAGCATAAAATAGGAATTCAAACAAGTCTTGAGACATAATTTGAGACCATATAATAAATCAACATGATTTAATTAACTTCAAAAAATGGATTGCTATGAAATTAAACTTTATGCAACTTAGGAGTGACTATATGCAATACATGATCAATGTTAAGCCCCAAGGTCAAGTAGACAATAAGTGAAACTTACAATTGTATGTAAGACACCCTAACTAAGGTCTTGTAGCTTCCATATCTCTTGTTTAACTTCATCTTAGTCCTTCAAACTTCAAGCTTTACACATGGAATCACCTTGAAATAAACCTATCTTTCAATTTCACAATGCAAGCTCAAGTCATTAGTAATAATTATATTTTGTTATCATCAAAACTAAGATTGGAACCTCCCTTAGTTTAACAATAAAGTGCACAGAATATTCCAAGGACTTAGGATATCACAGCAGCTACTCCATAGATAGATGCCTAGCAAACATCATCGTAATCTTATATTACATGTCATATATTTAATACAAATTGATTATTGAATATATCCTGTCATAGGCAAGCCGTTAGTTCATTTTCTCGTCCTATTTTTTAATATATTATATTTCCATATGATATTTTCTCATCATACTATTCCTTATCCATACATTATTTTATAAAATCCCATACTCATGTGCATCTTGTAATTTATGCGAAATGTTACATACTTATGAATTCACAATTATGAAATGCATTATAAAAAACTCACAACATGTAATTCATATAATTATATCCTCAACTTAGTCCCAATAATTTATCATATAATTTCTAACAATTTATAATTTTATATATCCTATATTTAAAGATATATATAAAAAAAACACCATAAAAAATCCCTTTATTTATTTTCTAATGTTATTATTGTATCCCCATTTCAATTATTATTATTAATATTACTATTATTAATATTATTAATAACTAACATAATATTTTATTATTATCATATTTTTCCTTTCTTTTCTTTTCTTTTTTTTTTTCCATATTTTCTTGTTTCTCTTAACTCTCCCTCTCTCCCCTTTTCGTTTTATTTTACCCATCCCTCCCTCATCTGGTCGCTTTCTCTCTCTCCCTCTCTCTCCCCCTATAATTGTTTATCTATCACTTGTGATAGTGGAACCCACTACATTCATTTTTATTGATGACATCAATCCTACTCAGTCAAAACATCCTCTCATATCTTAAATCTTCACGACTGAACAAAGTCAATGGACTCATATGAAGTTTGAGATTTATTAATGAGGTCTACTAGTTTTTAATGAGATCTAGCCAACAGCAAATAAAAAGTGTGAGTCTACTTCCCCTTCCCTTGAATGCTTTAACAATCTCAACTTTGGATAACTAGTGAAAAAGGAAGCAAATTGAGAGGAAACAGAGCTATGTGTGTAAAAGAAACTATTAACAATAATAATAAACCATATTGGCAATGAATAAGGCTTAAAAGACAAGATGGCCAACAATATTGGGGAATCATGGACAAGATAAAGACAAGATGCAAGAGATGAAATGATAGAATTAATAATGACAAAGGAATTAATTGAAGAGATAATTGTTGATGATGGAGCTACAACATCACATAAAAAATCTAGTTGCAAAAAAGACACTTGTAGTGACTAATTAGTTGTAGAATGTAAAGTCTCCAGTAAGAATAAACCAATACTAAATGGTTAAGAATATAGGCAATAGAGAGATAAAAATGAAAGCTATAAACAAGGACTAGTTTTTACAAAGAAAGTCATAAAATTTAGGCATAATTAATGAACATAGAAGAATAAATGGAAGTGTTGGAAGTTAAAGAAAGCTTTCATAGTATTCTACAACAAATTTTAGAATTGCTTTAGAATTTTTGCATTTTCTTTCCAATCTCATTTCTATTTTTCTACACTTTTCATTTTTTAAAACTTAATAAGCTATGCATAAAATCTAATCGGTTGTGGATGTTATAGTTTAAGAGTTCATACATGTCCATCTTAAAATTGATGGTATTATTAGTTCCCATTGACAGTTCAATTAATATTGTCAACATGTCACATTATGTAAGACAACCTCATAGTCATATTAGATAATTTGATTAAATTAGATAAAAATTTTCTTCATGCCTATTTCCCTCTCATATCTACCTCTTTCTTATATACCTCCATTATATTTATGAATTTAGGTAATAAAACCTTAATAAGTGTACATATCAAGTCCAAGGTGATCCATCATAGCCCATCAACGTTTTCAAGTCTATAGGCTCCAGGCATATGTAAGAGGCCCGAGTATTGGAAAAGGGCAAGTTCAATCAAGATATGATTCATTCATATGAGAAAGTAAAAGTCCTAATATAAGACCAACCATGCTAAATAGTAGATGTTGGATTCAACTTTACTAACGATAGTTAGAGTCCAACTACACTTCTTCAAAGATTGCTACCATGATCATTAAACTTAATTAGACACATATAAAGTTACGATAAATTTGTGGAGAAATATATATTTAAGGATATATATATATAGAGAGAGAGAGAGAGATTATTTTGAATATAAATTAATAATATTTTAATAAAAATTATTATATAATAACATGTTAGCTATGTTATTAAGAGTTAATAACATCATTAATTTTAGGATATATGTATATGGACACTCAAAGATGGTGCTATTTAGTATTTAGAATGAATGCTAAAATTTTTTTTATAAAAGGATATAATTCATGATATTTGATATATTGTAAGATTAATTACATAGAATCCCTTGTAGTTTAAACCTTCTTCATTTTAATCCCTAATTTTTTGAAACTATCATTAGTCCCTGATACCTTTTTCTATTAACCCTCCTGACCCCTCGCGTCATTCTCCATTAGCAAAACTAAAAATGACATTGTAGTCTGAATATTGATGTTATATGTTAAACTAGGTATGCAATCCGAACCACATAATACACATCATCATGTGGGACTTACTCATATATGATGTCTTCTTTATTGAGATAAAAGAAAGGACTTGACTTCCTCTCTCTTCTTATCAAGTTTAAGTCTCTCAAACCTCCCATATTCGTTGCTTCCTTGGTCAGAAAAGGAGAACTTAGACACTATCCCTCCCTACTATACACATATTGAACATTAAAGGCAAGTTGACTCAATTTTTTAACATTTAATTTCAATTTATTGTTAGGTTTTTCATATAGATTGTAGATGTCTTGTCCACTACTACTATTACATCATTTTACACACCATTTTTCCTAGTTTAAATCCTTTATGCACAATTATCATATAGAGAACTTTTAATTTTATGGGGACATTATTATTTTTATGTTTGATCAAAGTGTGAGATGGCTTCTATAAATAAAGTTTTTGATGATATGTCTTAAAGAGATTTGGTAATGTTTTAGGGTAACAAAACTTAATTATTGGAATAAGTTATTCTTATTAAATTAATCAAAACAAACTTAAATGTGCTACTTCTTATTAATGATCCTAATTATATAAAATTTTGTCATAATATGAACTCTAAAAGTCTATACAGTAATATGCTACTTACAAATTCTTTTATTAAATGGATTTTATTAAAGCAAAGCATTCAACTTTTGAACGTATTGATTCATATTTTGAATTATTTTCCTACGTCAATTGAATATAAATATATTGTTTCTAGAATATCATATACACCATTGAAAACTTCTCTATAATGTTTAACAAAACCATCAAATAACAAACATTACACATTCAAGAAATCTCACTCCACATTTTCTTAAATTCAACCATATAGCATTATCTATCATAAACATACCTATAAAGACTCTATGCACATATCAAAGGGAAGATTATAAGAAACTATGAAAAATAAGCTTTAAGGTCTTATGTTGAATCAGTCAACATTAACCCACTTATATCTGGATAACATTCAATATTAACTGTTTACCAAAGATGTTGTCATAATTAACAATCATAATTTAAAGCCGTATATAAAATATATTTTATTTTATTTTATCTCATACTTTGTGTTGTTTCACCTATTTTTAATAGGCAATTATTAAAATGTGACTGATACTTTTGATCATATAATTAGGTTTGAGTGTTTTTATTTTAGATGTTTAAGTTCATAATATATATGAGATATGAAGGTGGAGAGAAGGACCATTTTGCATTAAGGTGAATGAGATAACATCAATTGACATTATACTCAATGTAAAGAGGTTAGGATATGAGCAAGCATGGGAATTTATATATAAATTCCCACATGAATCATTTGAAGATGGTATGAGGTCATTAAAGAATGATAATAATGTAATCATGTTAATAAAAATAATAAGAGAAAGAAAGTTAAAGATAATTAAGGTGTATTTGGATGGGGAGAACTTCCAAAAATTATGTACTCTTACCCTATAGTGGATATAGTTATTGAAATAATTGATGACCCCACAACAGATATACTTACTGAAGCAATTAAGGATGATGATTATAGCCATTGTAGCATCTACTAAAACTATCATTGAAGTAAGCACTAATGCACGTTTTTAAGCAATAACTGAAGTCACCATTAAAGCAAACATTAGTGCACTTATTGAAGTAACCACTACAATAGCCACTGAAGCCGTCATTGAAGCAGGCATTAATGCACTTGTTGAAGTAGTCGTTCGAGCAATCATTGAAGCAAACCTTAAAGCATTCAATGACACATATCCTGAAGCATGCAAGGAAGCTGACTTTAGGGCACTTACTAAAGTAGAAACATCCACTAAAGCAAATCTTGGAGCACTATTAAGACAAACATTGGCATATATTTTGGTGATTATTAAGAAGATCAATCATAAAGTGAGGAGTTGTTAACAAAATTTAGTGAGTTGGGGTATTTAAGTGAAGAAATTGTAGATAAAATTTTGTAATGTGGTATAAAAGAAGAATTACTTAATATTATCGACTAGTGAAATGGTGCTAAAAATATTGTTTTAGGCTATAATGAAATTGAAGTTGATGATGAGGACTTCGTAGCCTAGATGGAAGTTCAAATGATGAGAGATAAAAGCTAAAATATCCTCACTTCAATGCTTTAAATATAATAAAAGATAAAATTATTTTGACTTAGGAATGATATTTGATTTTATAAACCTTTTTAGAAAGGCATTAAAGAACATGATTATCCAAATTGGTTTTCACTATAGGTATATTAAAATGAAAGCTTAAGAGTTACTATTAAGTGCAAGAAGAAATGTGGCTAAAGAACATATGTAAACTTTACAAAGAATGGATGTGCACTTTAAATTAAGATATTCCAAGACACTTATGCTTATTGAAGAACATTTGGTAGCAAGAAGATTGATTATGAATGGATTGCTAACAAGTATGTGGTGCACTTCATAAATAGTCCTAACTTAATACTGCAAGGTTAAAAGTGACAATTTTTCAAGATTATCAATAAGATATTTAAACATTAAAGCATATAGAGGTAAGAAGCACACCTCTCTTTTTTTTTGTAGACATGAAGGAGCAAGATGAGAGAAGTTGAGATACTACTTCTTAATGTATTGGGAAGCAACAGTTATATCTCGTTTTATACCAAATCTTATAAAGCTATATTTAACTCATTATATATTTTTCTATAATAAATCAAATTTAGGTTTGGTAGTGCTTGTAGACATGTTATATGCGTTGATGGATGCCATTTATAAGTAAGATATGAAGAAATTAACATTGGTAGGGACCTAGATGATATCATATATTCTTTTTCTTAGATTATTGTTAAATTTGAGAAAAGAGAGAGTTAGAAATGGTTTTTCATTTGTATGCTTAATGATATTAGCAGTAATCACTCATAGGTGTTTGTGAGTGATAAACAAAAGATAAAACATTGAAATATTAAGGTTTATTTTGTTTATAAATAACTAATTTGATGTTGGGCTTTTCTTATTTATGTGATTTAGGGCCTATATGATTTTTTTTAATATGAGTACACCTACTTTAATAACTATTCTTGTTTTAGAAACTTGTGGGAATACTTACCATAATATGAACTTTTGTTGTTATCAAAGACTAGATGTGTCATATGAATACCACTTTTGAAATTTGATAACTTAATATATTAAGTTTGGAACAACTTGTAATGAATTATATTTGAAATTTTATATGTATGTATCTTTATTAAATTTAAACAACTAATTAAACATTTGAATTTCCTGCTGCAGCCAACATATGCATACCAAAATCACTAAATAGATCATGAACATTACAATATTTCATCCTTTTAAATAAAGCATGAACTTAGTAAAGGTAATAGAGTTGTACATTTTATATCCACTACAACTACCATATAAATCTTTCATTAATTAATCTGATCCATAGCTATCATATACTAATGGCATCACTTCATATAATCCAATACATGATTGTTAGTCCCCTTATTCAACTAAGTTTACTTTATTTTTATTGCAATTCATTAACATGTTCTTTTCCCTTAAGCCATTGGTGAAATTTACACTTCTCATAGTAGATTTTTTGTAGTACCACTCAAAGAAATTGTGAAAATCTTTTTTCTACCTTAATTAAATAAAATAGTTATCGGTTTATTATCAATGCTCTTTTCTTTATGTTAATTGCGCTATGTATATGTTTTTATCATGTATTTTGGACATCCAAAGAACCTTCTTCTAAGGTTCTTTATTGTTCAAGCAGTATACAAAGGAGTCTCTATCCACGATTACACTATGCCTGAACACTTAAAGTTGTTAATGTAGATGATTCCATAGCAAGGTATGTAACAACTCAATATTCACCACTTATAATGTTTTGTTATTAATATATAAACATAATAAATATTGTATATAATATAAATATCAATTCTAACAAAATATATATTATTCATAATATGATATCATAACCATAATATATTAGATACATCCAAAAATAGAAATAAGAAAATTACTCAATCACCATACCATGACGCCATAATCAAAGGCTACAAAATAAAGAATATATTGCTTTATAAATTAATATCCCATAAACAATTTACATACATTACATCTCCTTTACAAAGTAAAGCCTATTACCAAAAACTCAGAACTATTACATTTCTACAAAAAGAAATGTGTTGTAAGCTAAGAAGAAGCACTTGTAGCATTATATCTCTATAAGAAGTTTGTTTTAAATGCGAGCAAAGAAACCTAGAAACTATTATTGTCCATATTGTCAAAACCAAGAAATTATTAATGGTTTAAAAATAAAATTTTGGTTTGTCACTTACCTTTAATCTTCTAACTTTACAAAAAAAGTAAAACAAAGAGTTTTACTTCTCCCTTATTATCCAACGAAACACTAAATATGGGAGGCTTATGATAGGAATTTGAAGGAAGTTAGGTCTTTTATTTTGTCTCAGTAAAGAACAGTGTTGTGTGTGACCAAATTCCACACCACCTGGTCTATTGGCATAGGTTATATACCTAGTTTGCCACATAATATTTAGATTATGATTTTTTTTCAAATTCTATGTTACTTTTTTAAAAGGAAAACAACACCTGTAATTATGGTTGTTAATAAACAACATGCAATAAAAGATAAATGATTGCTTTCATAAAATATATATTAAAATAAAAAAGGTCCAAGCCTAAACTATAAAGGGCCTACAAAATTAACCTTATAAATAACCTTACATTTAATATGTATGAAATTTTTCTTTGAAAAATAAAAAGATGGATAATTTCATTATTTATCATACCTTTCTCTAAATATTTTTTTATTTAATTAATTTCTTTGATATTTTATACTTTTATTAAAAATAATATTAACTTAAATAATGTTTTTAGTTGAATTATCTTAACTATATCCTTCAACGTTTTAATTAATAAGGAGCCTTCAATCCCATTCCAACGGGGAGAGGAGTGAGGCAAGGGGATCCACTGTCCCTTTACCTCTTCATACTTTGTATAAAGGCCCTTTACAGGTTAATGAAAACCAATATTATGGTAGATAATAACTTTAAGTATCATAGTAAATGCAAGAGGTTAAGGATTTTCAACTTGTCTTCTACTGATATTCTTATGCTCTTCATTAAGGCTCACGATAAGTCTATTAATCTATTAATGGCCTCCTTAAGTACTCTTAAATCCTTGGTTGGTCTAGGAATCAATTCTAATAAGAGTTTCATGATAACCTCCATTTCAACTTAAAAGGAGTCCTCTTGGTTATCAACAATGATAAGATTGAGATTTAAAGTACTTCCATTCATTTATCTTAGCCTTCCTATAATGGACATAAGACTTTAGTACATTGAATCTTACCACTGGTGGAGAAAATCCATAAAGAAATCAACAACTAGCGCAATCTATCATTATCATATGTAGGTAGGCAAACCATAACTCATTAACTTCATATTAAACTCGATGCACACTTATTAGACGTCTCACTTTTTCTTGGCCAAAGGACTGATAAAACTATAGAGAGGATGATGAGTAGATTCCTATATATAGGTAAGTAAGATAGCAAACACAAATCCAAGAAGAGATGGTTAGAATAAGAAAAAGCAATAGGAGGACTCGAGATTAAATCCATTAGGATCACTAATGTGGTCTTCATGGGGAAGATACTTTGAAGGTTACTTTCCAATAGAGATTTACTGTGGACAAAGTGGATCAATACCTCTTATTTAAGAGGAAAGATGCATTCTTCTCATCTCTACATGTAACTTCTGAAATTAAGAGATAAGAAGAAAGACAACACTAAATGCATTATAGGGAATGGAGAGTCGGCCTCCTTACTTTGAGATAACTGGAGTAAAGTAAGACATTTTAAACAGTACCAAGCTATATGAGCAGCTAAAGGAAGGCACAACTGAAAACACAAAAGTGAAAATTTGGATTCATGATAGTAAATGGAATAATTATCCACAAGAGATGAACCATATTATTACATACTACCAACCAGATAACACCAAAAGAGATAAATACAAATGGTTGTTACACCCTTTAGGTGAGTTCACTAATAAAACTTGTAGGAAGTTATTTAGGCTAAGAGAGCAAAGAGTCAGTTGGTTTAATATTGTTTAGAATAAAAGATTGTTATCTAAAATATCATTCTTTATGTGGTTGTTGGTTTCCTAGAGACTAAGCACATTGGATAAGTTAAAATTCATTAACTTACCTTCAAGATGGTATATGTTTAAAAACTAGGAAGAATTAGATTTTCACCTGTTCTTTAGGTGTACCTACTTGAAGTTACATACGAGCAAGTTAAGTAGGTTGTATTTATAGTAGTCAAGCTTAATGGATAATGAAGAAATCCTATCCTAACTCCTAAATTGCCATAATGTCTCCGTTAGTAAGAGGGAGATATACCTAATTTCCCTTGATTATACCATATATAAGATTTGGATTAAAAGCAACCAGAGATGTTTTTGAGATATGGAAAAACCCGTGGAATAAATTACAAAGGATGATAAGCAATGGATAAGAGAGCAATTGATGGGTTGCAATTTCCACCGTTAGGAATGCTTTCAAACTCTCTCCTCTTGGAGAGTATTAGTGGACTAAATTCTTAGCTCAAGCAAGTAAGGGATTTTAGTAAGGGCAGGGAAGCAATTAAAACTGACAAACTGTTGTAGATTGTTAAACATTTATGCCATGCAAACTCATAGAAGATATCATCTTAGTGAGAACTTACCTGCGATATTCTTAAAAACATGTACGGGCAAGGACAAAAATCTTCCTCTCGTAAGGGCATAATGTGAGATGGTTATTGCATCACCACGAGTTGTCAGGTTGTTGACTAAAAGTCAACAAAATTAAGATTCAATTAGGAAATTGATTAAATCATGTTGATTGCAGGACGTAATGGAAGTGTTAAAATGGGTCATTAACTTACAGAAAGATCATACAAAAACAATATAGTAGCGTGGCTTCCTTCTTGCTGGGATACCACTATATATCTTGGGAATCAATCATGATTTGGGATATGGATTGAGGTTTCTAATCTACATTTAAGATTGATCCCCAATGAATTAAGGGGGTTCTCTAGTTACTTTTTTAGAAACCTACAACCACTTCCTAGGAGATACTACTCAAGTGGATTCAATGATGAGGTCGACATATATAAGTTTTTTTAAAAAAGGATCTTGCTATTAATGGTGGTGATTGACGGGTGTACAGACTTAACCTAGGTTTTAAGGCCAAGGGGAAAAAATGATTGGAAACGATTACCTATGTAAAGTATTAAATAGGGGAGGTTTTGGCGTTTTGGAGAAAGATTGTTTAAGGATTATTTGATTCAACTTTTCGTTTCTATTTTATGTTTTTATTTTTAGATATTTTCATGAATTTTTGTATATTTTTTTATAGTTTCTATACTATTTTTTTCAGTTTATGTACTGTATTAATATATTATTTTTTAGGGTTTTTATACTGCTTTTTTTTTCTTATTTACAAAAATAGAAACAAAAAAACTAAATCCTAAAACAAAATCAAGCATACTCTTAATTAATATTTTTTTGGATTTCTTATCCTTGTATTTACCTAATATTATTAATGCATTTGTTTAATTTTTCAAAAAAAGAATAAAGGAAATGTTGTTTTTCTTTAATCTTTCTCTTTTTTTCCCCTAAAACTAATATTTGAATTTTACAACCATATACTAAACATCATTAAGAAAAATAGTAATATTTGTAAAATTTATAGAACACGACAAATCACATAATTTATCCAAGTTAAACTACAATAATGTAGTTTGAATGAATTTAAGTAAATAATTAATTTATAACTATGACTCCGAAATTAATCTAAACTGAATGTTTCTTGATCTAGACAAGTATCTGGTGTGGCATTTGTTCTTGTTTTAAGAGTTAAAAGTTTTGTCTTTGCTTCTTACAAAATTTTCAATTTTAAATCACAGGGAAAAAGTAAAGAAATACAAGAATGAAAATAAAGTAATATGGAGAGACGACAGGCAGAGATAAAGGCGGTGTGGTCGGGTGAGGGCCAAGCACACACGTGGACGATCCAATGGAAGAGTGAGGAGCAAGCAAACACGTGGATGATACAATTCTCCGGTCAACCCCAAGCTTTTGGTCTCCAAGTCGCCTCGCACCCAGGAATCTTCGTTTCCATTTTTCTTCTTTATTATTAAATATTATTAATATTAAAAATGACTTAGAAGAAATAAATAAATAAAAACAAAAATATAAGCCAAATCCAATAAACTAAAAGGAAATAGAGCAGAAAGAAAAAGAGAAAACTTGGACCCCACGGTGCTCTCTCCATATTTCCGTTCCGTTGCACATTTTCATTTTCAGTTTTGTGTTCTACACTAATCATTCATAATTTCGACGAAGAGCAGACAAGAAGATATTTGTTTTGTGCAATTCTCTTGCGCTCCTCATCGAACATGTACTTTCTTCTATTTCTCTCCTTTGATTTTATTGTCTTAAAATGATGATAGGTTTGGTTTTTAGGCATCTTTTCTTTCATATTAGGGTTTTCTTTTCTTCAATTTTCTTTTGATTTTTTCTTTCTCTCTTTCTAGCTCTCTGTTCTCTATTTCACTTTTTTCTTTCTCGTCAGTGTGATTTATGATACGTGGGTTTTGATTTTGGGAGACTCTTACGCTTCGAGATTAGGTTTTTTTCTTTTCTTCTAAAAAATTTACGCTTTTCTTTTCTTCTTTCGACGAATTCTAGAGCGAGTTGCTTGGAATAGCGTTTTCTTTCTCTTTTTTTTTTTCATTTCTTATTTTTGATACTTTATGTGAAACGAAATGGAAGGTTGGTTTCTGATTATGGTGAATTTGGATCTTCATTTGCGCAGAATATGAGCTTTCAAGCTCGCAATGATTCAAGGAACAGGCCTCGACATCCTTATAGCACTGCCCGCCAGGCGTGGGTTCCAAGAAGTTCAGTTGAACCCTCCAACCGCAATTCTGATCCTAATTCTAGCACCAACTCTCCACCTGCTCCTAACCCCAGAACCAGCAATAGCAATATTGCTTATTTGCCCAATAACGGACGCCTTCTGAATCACCACCGCCGGGAGGGTGGGAGAGGAAGAAATAGGAGAGATAATGATGAGGTCAAGGTTTCCGAGGACCAGAGTTTGCCCCAACTTGTCCAAGAAATTCAAGAAAAACTTGCAAAGGGTGCTGTTGAATGTATGATCTGTTATGATATGGTCAGAAGGTCTGCCTCCATTTGGTCTTGTTCTAGCTGTTATTCTATCTTCCATTTGAATTGTATCAAGAAATGGGCTCGTGCTCCTACTAGTGTTGACTTATCAGCGGAGAAGAACCAGGGCTTTAATTGGAGGTGCCCAGGTTGTCAATCTGTGCAGCTTATTTCTTTGAATGATATTCGTTATCTTTGCTTTTGCGGTAAGCGGACTGACCCGCCTTCTGATTTGTACTTGACCCCACATTCATGTGGAGAACCATGCGGAAAGCCACTTGAGAGGGAGGTTGCTGGTCTGAGTGGGAATAAAGAGGATCTCTGTCCCCATGTTTGCGTGTTGCAGTGCCACCCTGGTCCATGTCCACCTTGTAAGTCATTTGCTCCCCCGCGATTATGCCCTTGTGGGAAAAAGGTAATAACAACCAGATGCTCTGACCGCAAATCTGTTCTTACTTGCGGTCAGCAGTGTGATAAGCTTCTAGAATGTGGTCGTCATCAATGCGAACGCATTTGTCATGTGGGTCCTTGTGATCCATGCCAACTTCTGGTCAATGCATCCTGTTTCTGCAAAAAAAATGTGGAGGTTGTTCTATGTGGAACCATGGTTTTGAAGGGAGAAGTCAAAGCTGAAGAAGGTGTATTTTGTTGCAACTCAGCATGCGGAAGGATGCTGGATTGTGGCAACCATTTCTGCAGTGAGACTTGCCATCCTGGTCATTGTGGGGACTGTGCCTTGATGCCAGGAAGGGTCAAGTCATGCTATTGCGGGAAGACAATGTTGCTCCCTTATAGCATAATTTCTATGGTTAGGTCATCACAATTTGGAGGTTTAGCTTTAGAAGATCCTAACGAACACTTGCAAAATTTTCTTCATATTTGTGATTTTTTTAAGAGAAATGGAGTCTCTGATGATGCAATTAGGCTTAGACTTTTCCATCTATCACTTAGAGATAAGGCAAAAGCTTGGTTATCTACTCTTCAACCTGGTTTCCTTACCACAAGGGATGAATTAATGAAATTATTCCTAGCTAAATTCTTCCCACCTGCTAAGATAGCTAAGATGAAAATTGAGATTAGCTCATTGATGCAATATGAGAATGAGAGTCTATATGAGGCGTGGCAACGATTTAGGGAGATGCTTGCAAAGTGTCCAAGTCATGGATTCAATACGTGGCAACACGTGGATATCTTCTACACTGGATTGACTCCTTTAACTCGTAGCACCATTGATGCTGCAACTAGCAGAAATTTAATGAGAAAGACGGCGATTGATGCATACAGCTTGATTGAGGATATGGCGACAAATAGCTTTCAGTACAACTCTGAACGCCATCCAAGGAAGCCACATGGTGTTCATGCCATTAATGATACAGTAGCTCTTGTTGCTCAACTGGAAGTGCTGAATAAGAAGATAGACAATTTGATGACTGGTTCTAGTAGTTCCCATAGGAATGAATGTGAAAGCTGTGGTAGTACCTCCCATTCATCTTTGGAGTGTCAAGAAGGAAGTCCTTTTGCTAG
>JAOXYD010000006.1:13871575-13891360 GCA_028565735.1 Pinacopodium congolense
AGGTGCACTTGCCTTTCGTCACGTTGGTTTTTATTTAATCTCATTTTGGTTTTCAAAGTAAAATCGGTTTAAAGAACGCCCATTTTTAATCATTCAACCAACGAATAACAATAACTGACATTGTTGCTTCTCTGTCGTAGTCTCTACCATTACCTTCTTGATCTTTAATAGACGCAACTCTTGAAACAAATCATGCTAGTATTTTTTCATATCTAAGTGCCAAATCCAGGGAGCGGTGTATTTCTATGAAGTCGAGCGAGAAATCTCTATCTCCTCTACCTCTAAATTGAAAGCCTCCAAATCCAAAGTTGTACATGCTTGATAACCCTAAGTTAGGTGCTGTTAGGTTTACTTAGGGTAAACTCCCCATTTTGAAAATTATAAAAGCAGCCTCTAAACCTCCCTAAATAGGTATTTTAAGCTTGTCGCATGTTGAAGAGTAGTCATTCCTTAAAAAAGATACTAAATAAGTTACTAAGGAACTGTTTGATTAGTTTTTAGTTGTGGTTTTTGGTTATGGATTTTGTGTTTTTGTATTATGTGAGTTTTTTTTATATTGTTTTTTTATAATTTTTTTTCTGTATTAATGCATTATTTTTTTGGATTTATGTATTATTTTTTTCGATTTTTGTATTTAGAAAAATAAAAAACCAAAGCAAAATAAAAAATCTCAAACGAACAACCCCTAAAAAAATAAGTGTTAAGGACACTCATGCCAAAACGGTTCAAAAGAAATTGAGAAGAGAACTTTCTAGAGCAGTTCTTGGAGACTATCCAAATATAGAAGGGGACCTTCCACCTTTAAAATATACCAAGTCAATTTTAGAAGAAGGTAGTCCTATCATAGTACCTTCTCCTGAACAAGCATTTAGGGGGTGCATTACTGATGAAATTTTTTTAATAGGTTATTTTATTAAAAAAAAGACTTGCTTTTCCTATTGTTTATAACATAACTTTCCCTTATGGGAAAAATATAATCTGCAAGAAGTGTTGGCAGGTAATAATGAAATATACATCTTTAAATTTGCTGATGCCTTTAATCTCAATGAAGTATTAAATCAAGGTCTATGGCATATGAAGGGGAAGGCCAATTTTACTAAGAAAATGAGAGTAAGGAATGATACTAAATAAGGAGATAAAGAAGTTACCATTATGGATTAGAATACATAGAGTACTGATGGAGTACTGGACAACAAAAGGATTGAGTATGTTAGCTAGTTTAGTCGAAGTACCTTTGTTCTCAGATTCTATCACTACAAAGAAACAAAGACTTAGTTTATCAAGAGTTTGTGTAAAAGAAAATGTGGAGCAAAATCTACCTAAACGTTGTCACGTTGTAATTTATGATATTGATGGGAATCAATCAATGAAATAATTTTGAGTTTCATATGATTGGAAACCCAACATTAATCAGGATAAACGAAAAGAAGTTTGGATCGCTACTGGAAAAATTTTCAAAACTAGAGGGTTTAAAGAGTTAAATTCTCTTGCAAGGAAGGATAACAACACTAAAGATAGAGAGAAAGGGCCAGAAGGCCACAGTTTAGAAACCATTAGCACTCTTGACAATCAAAAGAATTTTGAAGCATACAGCTCTCCTTTACCTCAATTAACTAAATCTTTCTCTTACAACCTCTCCTCTAGTTAAATCGCATAAAGGTGCAATGGATACTTTTTCAAAATAGTCAAGGATGGGTAAGCAGTCAGCTAGACATGCTACTCTTAAGAAAGGAATGCAACTAACGGGATCCGGCCATCAATGTTCTTTTTGTCAGACCCATAGATAATTAAAACCTTCAATAAGCAATTGATATGATGGTAACATCTCAATTAACTTCTTTAATTTTGACTCCCTTTCTATCTAAGATTCTACTAAAGTATTAGGAGCTTTGGTATAGTTCATAAGTTAGAAAATATTAAGGTTAAATCTCACTTAAGAAGTAGGAGGAGGTGTAGGAAGAAACCGAAAAATAAATATTAAGCCTCACCCCTCGAGTTCACAGATTGTTCACCAGGTCATGTTTTCCGCCCAATCATTGATGGTCTTTAGTTCCTAGTTCAAATTTAATGCCTAACTTATTTTGATCCTCAAATCTTTTGTTGTTATCTCGTAGCATGTTGTATGGTCTCGATACATTTTTGATATTTGAAATTTGAATCTCTTGTTATTTGAACATTCTTTTGTTAATTGAATTTACTTTTTTTTTAGAAAAAGAATGAAGCGTATTAATGAACTAATATATGCTTGTTGTGCTTCTCCACGAGGAATTAATATTTCCAAATTTTACAAACGTTCTTACTGGGTTTCTTCTAAAAAAAACGAAAAGAAAAAATTTCTTATTGGATTAGATATGATAACTATTAAGGCATTCTACATTGGGTTTCAAAGTTTTAAAGCTTCCATTTCTACACTAGCAAATTCAGGCAGGTTACTAGGCGTTGATTGTGGACCTAAAAAGTCTTGGGTCGTGTAGTATGGTTAGTGGTGAAGCTAAGTTGCCTACCTTGATAGGTCGTGTGTAGAGGGTGGGCTTCTGTGTGTTGAGCCGAACCGAGCCTTGCAGAATTATAACTTTTTGTCTTCCGAAACTTTTTGCGGTACATCTTCCAATAACGTTGGTGTAATGTGCTATTACATATGGTAGTTTTAAATAATAGAAAATAGTGTAACATATTAGCCATATTTTGGCGGTACTGTGCGAGGCTAACTTTGTAACCTCACTCCTCACGTGTAGCTGCATTAATTCATCAAGAAGGGATGAAGGGAATATGTCTACAGATCCAAGATACTCACTGAATCCACATACATATGGTACCCGTTGAGATGTCAATTTTGCGTGAGGCAGTGAACAGTTGAAATTTGTAAATCATTATCTCCTCAAGTGATATGTGAACACGCAATCTTGAATACATATGGTTTAACTGGTATATAAAGAAGAAGAAAAAGAAAAAGAAAGAGGCCATGAGTTATGTGCTAGAACAGTAACGAATTTGGATGTTTTGCTGGAAAAGTAGGAGAATGAGCAGTGGAAAGGAAAAGATAAAGACGAGAGATGCACTGGTGCATATAGAGAAAATGCACTAACAAAGCCACCCCATTGTTCGAGAACCCCATGAACCGTAACTTTCATGTCATGTAAAAAGACACAAGAGATGATACGTGAAAAAAAAGCCAATCCCTTCTGTGAAACGTTCTTTGGCTGACATTACCGTACGTTCCATGCATGAGTCAATCCGAAAAATGTGAGCATCTGGGCTGTACATGACACTGTTTCCCTATTTATTTTACTACAAATAGTCGTAGTTACTTAGTTGAATATAGAGGCAAATATGGAAAAAGTTGGATGTTCCTGCAGCGAGGGTTTGATGTTCAAGTGTGTGGAGAAAATGGAGAGTGAGATGAGTAACAGTAAGGAGAATGAAGTTGAAGACGTCGAGGAGCTCAAGAAGAGAATCTGTAGCCATCCTTTGTTTGGACTCTTGGTTGAGACTCACATCGACTGTTTGAAGGTTCTCCCTCTTTACTCTCGTCTCTTGATGTATTTTTTTTTCGGAAGTCAGATACAGTTAACTCTTCATGATCGTTTCAGGATATGTATGACTGTTGAATGGAAGAAGACTATATTATCTATTTATCCATGATAATGCACTCCTTATTCCTTAATATAATAGTGTATTCCTTAATCCTCCTAATTTTCAGTCATTTTCTTGATACTGTGGTGATTACGTCATAGGAAGGTTATAATTTGCATCATTCATCCAACCTTTATCCAAATGTTCCCCTTGAAATCGAAAGCTTACACCTTATGATATAAACATACAATACACACACAGGGAATAAACAAAATATCTTTAATTGTTAGTTGAGCTAATTTCTTTCCTTTCATCTATATGCATTGGTAAAATTAAGCTGCGAATTGTTAGACAGCAGGACAGGAATTATAATAAGAGCAAAGATTCACATTTTTGTTTTATTTCTCCTGTCGAAGGTGGGCAGCATTGGAGACTTGGAAATGAAGCAGAAGTTACCTGATAAAAGATCCTGTTCAAACTCACTCACTCAGCCAGACTTGGACGATTTCATGGTAACCCTCATGATTTTATCTCATTTATTTTTGGAAATCACAAACAAAATTCACTTATTTAAATCACTGGACATGTTCTTAGAAGTTCAAACATCATGACTTAAAATAAACTACTCCATTGAAGAAGAAAGATAAAAAGAAAAAGAAGATTTTTTTTATTATCTACTCTGCTGGAGAAGAAATATAAAACAGAAAAGAAAATTTCTTTTTTATTTACAGATAGAGAGAGAGAGAGAAAGAGAGAGCGAAAAGCTTAATAGGTTATCAAGTAGCACTTTGCTTTGTCTCTTTCACACAGAGTACTGAATTGGGTCAAACCTAGCTAGCCATTAAAAGCCTTTAATCGTATCACCAAGGACTTTGAAAGAGACTAGACGCAGTTATTTCCTGCAAAGGTAGAATCAAAATCAGATTCTGTGCATGGTAGTTTGTTCCCAAGTTCAATCAGGTAGCCCCAGTGACACGTTGCTCTAAAATCATGCTAGGAAAAAGTATAACAAAGTCTTTTATATGGAGTTTTAACCCTTTTTCAACATTACTTCATACTAAAATTAGTGTTTTACTATTTATCACTGCTTTCTGTTTGTCTACAGACACTATTCGCAAACGTCATCTCACTATTTCAAATAATCCTAAAACTTTTGGAACTTTAACTTGCTACACATACATCATTTAAAACGAAAAATCAGTCAAAAGGGCACTTTACATATATGTATACATTATACATATGTACTCCTTTTCAATCAAAAATAGTTCCTTTTGTCTATTTTAAACCATATCTATGCTTGGATTATACTTTCAATAGAAGTGCATTATACTATTGAATGCAAGTTTTGAACAAAAATTTTTCAGTTTGAAAAGAAATGATGAGTTTGGAAGAATAACCAAGTAGTTAGAACTTTTCAAAATACCCACCATGGAACTCATGAATACGGCCCAAATCAAAGTAGGAGCATTTTGGGCCCCTCTGCAGGTTCAAACAATGGACAAGAAATTTATATCTGAAAATGACTTTCTTTTTGTTTTTGTCCAATAATAGATGCACCCCAAAACGTAATTCCAAATTTGATAAAAATTCAATTTCTTAATAATACTTAATATGAATTTTACAGTATCTCGAAATTAGTAGTTTTTTAGTTCTTGGACAAGAAATCATAAAAATACAGAATTGCAAGCAGTAACTCATTTTCTAAATAATATGGGTTTTAGGTTTTCTGTCCAGCCCTATAGCAAATATATAAGTAAAAACGGCAGATAATGTTGTGTCGCATGCGTAATTGTGGACCTACTTCATCAAACTAATGTGTCTGCTCATATAGCACCGTCCCTATTAAAATCAATTGGTAGTTGAGGTATCAATTTCTGGAAGATGGAGTCCTGTCGTTAAGTGGTAAACGTAAAAACACTGATTGCACATAAATTGAGAAGTAGAACAATTAAGAAGAGACTTTCTTGCTTCGATTTGGAATGGCAGGAAGCATACTGCATGGCACTGAGCAAGTTGAAAGAGGCAATGGAGGAACCTCAGCAAGAGACCTTAGCATTCCTGAACACCATGCATTTACAGCTCAAGGATCTCACCATAACCCATCTTGAAACTCCTCAACCGTCCACTACTACTACTACCTCTAGTGAGTAGATATTATAATATAAGATGTAGTAATGTTGTTATTTGGCAGAAACAGAAGGTGTACATCAGATGTAGTTATTCCTTTATAAAGAGCTTCATTATAAGCTGCAGTTTCATGGTGTTGTTATTTTTCATTACCCTTCTCATCTCATCAAGCTGCAATTGTACCAAAATATTTGCCTCAAAGCACTTGAGGATGCGTTAAACCTTACTCAAATAGCTGATAACAACTGCTTTTGGAAATGTGTATAATGGGCATGCAACCCAATTACGAGGAGAATGCCTCAAAACTAACTCCCTAAAGCAATCAAGCTGCTATGCTTGAAATATGAACTATTTCGAACGTCCGGATCAACATTTACTATCCACCAGCACCAGAACAGCAATTTAATGAACCATGTGTAGGCTTTGTTTTCTCTGAAGTAATGTTGGTTACGTCATCATCTGTATCCCCGAGAGAAATCGATAGTTCCTTTTTGATGTACCAAAGAGAAGATAGAATCAATTGAATCCTCCCCTGCACATGATGATCTTTTACTCACTTACATGAATGCCTTATATGGGACCAGATTGTAGTAAAGACGTCTTTTGTGCTTTGCGTGTTGTTGATTGCTAGGCGTCGTACTTGCATCATTTGTCCATTTATATGTTTTAGCTCTTTAATGGAGTCGTAGGAAAATTGTCTATTCTCTTACTGTTACCATCTTCATTTGCTGTATTGTCTGTGTACGACAGCTTTTCCTTTGAAAGAGTACCCACTTCTTTTATAGTAGTATATGTGTGTGCGTGTGTGTTTGTAAGTGTCGGTAGATTACAATTCTATGACATTCAATTAGAAAAATATTAACACAACTAGTAAATTCATTCCACTATCAAGCAACCAAATATTAGAGCTAAATGAAATCAACAATGAGGGGTATAAACTTCCCCAGAAAGACAAAGGAGCAGGATTCGTTGGAACTTAATAGCAATATTAAATACAAAACAATACACACATATTTCCAGAAGAAACAAACTTATTCTGCAGCGTTCTAAGTTGAAAGACAAACCAGCTGAACTATCCACATAACTTGGATAAATTCCCTTTATTCAAGTCATAAAAGAGAGGCTGAAGTAGATATCATTTGCTAGACACCATGCTTTCTGTTGACTGGTACGGCTCATGAAGCTGCTAACAGATTCTTGAAAATCAGTTTTATTTATTGCTATTTTTCAGACAATAAAGAAGTAAAATCAATTGTTAGGATTATGACCATTTCATCATGCTATTTTTATGCACTGTTGCTCAACATGCAGCAGATTTTTTTCCAACTTAGTTTTCATTATACTGTATAAATGAATGTTTTGTTGTTCAAGCTTGCTCGGGTTTTCTTTTTGATTACATAATAGATTGGCATCAAAGTCTTATCATGAGGGACCTACGAGATTGAGTGATCCCAGACACAACTCCTAAGCGCAAAAATCTATTTCCCCACAACACAAAAACCTACAATTTATTCAGAAGGAATTTTGAAGCTTCAGTCACTGTAGTTACAGCTGTAACGTTTGATGAAACAAGTATGGATTGTTAGAATGGAAGCCTATCTTGATGATAATGATATGTGGAAAGCTATTAAACAAGTATATGAAGTTCCAAACTTACCAGACAACCCAACTCTTACATAAATCAGAAGTCAAATGGAGAAAAAGCAGAGAAAATCAAAAGCAAGAGCAACCTTGTTTGCAGCTATCTCACCCACCATTTTTACAGAATAATGACACTGAAAACAGTTAAGGAAATTTGAGAATTTTTTAAAGTAAGAATATGAAGGAAATGAGACGGTTAAAAGGATGTAAGTGCTAAATTTGATCTAAGGATTTGCGATGCAGAAGATGATCGAATTAGAAACAATCAAGGAATATTCTGATAGATTTCTTGGCTTTGACAACAAAGTAAGGCTACTGGGTACTGGTTTTTCTGATTTTAGAATAGTTCAAAAATTCCTAGTTACAATTCTTGAAAAGTTTTGAAGCAACAATTTCATTTTTGGAGAACTCAAAAGATCTGTCAAGCATTACCTTAGCAGAATTGTTGAATGCACTGCAGGCATAACAACAAAGGAGGCTTATAAGAGAGGACAGATGCGTAGAGGGAGCTTTTCAAGCCAAATCATAGAACAATAATGATGAAAAAACAAAAAGAAAAAAGAAATAGATGGATAACAAGAAGCCTAGAAGTTATGGTAACAATAACAAAAATAACCAAAGCAACAACAATAAGTCTTTGCACCTTGCCTATGCTAAAAAAAATACCAATCATCAATAGTAGAAGTGTTGGTGGAGGCTAGATATAGGATGTCATAACTGTGGTCAGTTAGGGCACATGGAAAGGATGTGCAAGACTCGAAAGCAATAATAAGAAGGTAAAACTGTTGAGGATCAACCTGAAGAAGAACAGTTGTTTATGACATCATGCTTTGCCACCAGTAGTTTAACGAAAAAGCTAGCTTATAGATAGTGGTTGTGCAAACCACGATTTATAACCAAGAGCTCTTCAGATAGCTTGACAAAGCAGTTATATCTAAAGTCAAATTTGAAAATGGAAAACATTGTAGTAAAAGATAATGGAACTGTAGCAATTGAAGGCCACACAGGTTTAAAATTAAATTTTGATATCTAAATGTTACTGAAATTAATCAAAACTTTTTGAGTGTTAATTATTGGGAAAAGGTTATAAGGTGCTATTGGAAGACAAAATTTGCATAATTAAAGATACAAGAGGTAGAGAAGTGTTCAGAGTTCAAATGAAATGTAAAAGCTTTGCCTTGGATTTGATAGACAAGGAGTAAACTGCATACACAAAGAAAATAATAATACAGCGCTTTGACAAAAGAGATTAGGAAACTTTCATGATACTGCTTTGCTTCTCATGAAGAAGAAGAATTTGGGGAAAGGCTTGCCTAAATTAAAGGAGAAGCTTCCTACATATGCTACCTATCAGTATGGGACGCATACAAAGTTTCCTTTTCAAAAAAACAAAGCTTAGAGAGCTGCACAAAAGTTGCATTTCACACAGATGTTGAGGACCTATGAAAACATCATCATTGAACGGAAATATCATTTTGCTTTCTTTGATAATCATACAAGAATGTTGTTGAGTGCCTTGAATTATGACTGGACTCGATATTTTGGAGATCAACCCAAATGAAATTGTCTGTGAGGACTGTGATAGATGGGGAGGGTGAGAGTTGATAGGAAGGAGGTAGAAGGTAAATGGTGAAAAAAAAGAAGTCTTTTATGTCTCTGTGCACGTCATTTTAGTCTTAAGTGAAGGAAAAAGAACAACAATTTTAAAAAATGATGCCATTCATCTTTGAGTGCAAGTGTCATTCTGTATCTGAAAAATCGGGGTATTATTGTAATTTACTAAGTTGGGTTAAGGCCTTTGTAAGAAAACTTAATATACTCTGAATAAACAGTTTCAAAAGGAATTAAGAATTTTTCTCCCTACTCGTACACATAGGTTTCATTGTTGCTCAAACCACATAAATTCTTTTGTGTTCCTTATTTTTCTTGCACTTCATTTCTTGTTAAATTTTCGCTATTCACCCAAAAAATGGGCTAGATTTATTTTATAAAGCTTAAATATGAGGTTACTAACATCTTCAAAAAGTTTGAAACTTGGGTTGAAACTAAGCAGAGTTAAATGTAGGTGATCATATCTAATAATGAAATTGAATATACCTCTCAAAATTTTAACATGTTGTTTGAAAATACAAGCATTGAACACCAATTGACTACACCTTACACTCTTTAATAAAATGGTATTACAGAAAGGAAAAACAGAGCAATTATCTTTAATAAAAGAGCTAGGTTGTATACAAAACGGATGTCAAGTCACCTTTTTTAAATGGATACTTAAGAGGAAAAAATTTTTGTGGAGCAACCTGAAGAATTTACTTTTCAAGGACAAGAGGAGAAGGTATATCTACTAAAAAAGGTCCTATATGATTTAAAACAAGTTCTAAAGCCTTAGTATAATAAAATTGATGCACACTTGGTAAACTTAGGCTTTGTTTGATTGAATTTACTTTATATATCAAGAAAATTGATGAAAAAAATATTGTGGTGTCTTTATATTGCTGATGATCTACTTATTACAGGAAGCAATAAAGAGCAGGTTGAGAAATTTAAAGAAGAAATGAAAGATGCTTTTGACAAACCTTAGGAGGATCTTAGGAAAATGACATTTTCTTGGTATGTAAACACAACAAAAGTAAAATGAAATATTTGTGTGCCAACAAAAATATGCAAAGGAAGCCCTCAAAAAGTTCAACATGGAAGAGTACAAGCTAACACCAACTCCAATGAATCAAAGGAGAAGTTTTGCAGAGAAGATGAAGCTAAAAAGGCTGATGAAAGATTGAATAGGAGCCTAATAAACTACCTGTTGTATTTGACTACAGTCAGCCCAGATATCATGCATGCGAGTTCGTTATCAAAGTATATGCATTATGCCAGTGAAATTCATTTTCAAGAAGTAAAAAGAATACTTTGATACATTAAGATCACAATTGATTATGGAATAATTAAAATTTTCAGTTTCCATACATATTTTAATAGTGATTTGTCTGGGTGTGTTGATGATATGAGATGCACCTCAAGTTTCTATTTTAGCCTTGGTTCTAGAATTTGTTTGTGGTATTCTAAGATGCA
Organism: Pinacopodium congolense; assembly: GCA_028565735.1. Classification (NCBI taxonomy): domain Eukaryota; kingdom Viridiplantae; phylum Streptophyta; class Magnoliopsida; order Malpighiales; family Erythroxylaceae; genus Pinacopodium; species Pinacopodium congolense. The sequence goes on from JAOXYD010000006.1 coordinate 13,881,986, forward strand.
TGAAGTCATTGTTTAATCCACTATAGAAGTAGAATATATAACTAAACAGAAATATGAAATTCTTTCTCATTATTTTCATAGAATGGATACACTTATATAGATACAAAACTAAGGTTCTATTTTAAGTAATAAACTAGCCCCTACAAATCAGTCATTGACTAAATAAATTAGAAAAGATTACAATCAAAATAATCAACCTAAAAATTAACCTATCGATTAGCTATTTACAACTATGTATCCCTTTTTAAAAAGTCAAAGAATCTGTGATTCTCTAACACTGTCCCTCAATTTGGAGAATAAATGTTTTCCATTTCTAGCTTGCTAGTAATGTTTTGGAAGGTTGAGCTATCTAATCCTTTTGTAAGCATATATGCCATTTGACCATTTGTAGGAATATAAGGAGTGAAAATTAATCCACTTTCAATCTTTTCCTTGATGAAGTGTCCATCTATCTCAACATGTTTTGTTCTATCATGTTGAATTGGATTATGTTCGATACTTATAGCAGACTTATTACAATATAGCTTTATAGGTTCAGACCATTTAACTTGCAAGTCTTTTAAGATTTTCTTTATCTACCAAAGTTCACAAATTCCTTGAGCCATTACACGAAACTCAACTTCTACACTCGATCTAAATACTGCTGCCTATTTTTTGCTCCTCCAAGTCACTATGTTCCCTTCAATCAAAGTACAATAACCTGTTATCGAGCATTGATCTGTGAAAGACCCAGCATAATCTGCAGCTGTGTAGGCCTCTACAATTATATTTTCTCCTTTCTTGAACATAATTCCTTTCCATGGAGTAGACTTCAAGTATTGAATCACTCTATATGTAGCCTATAAATGAACTTTCTTGGGATCATGTATGAATTGACTTATCACTCCCATAGCATATGCAATATCTAGACGTATATGAGACAAGTAGATTATTTTTCCAACGAACTTCTGATACCTCCCTTTATCAATAGCTTCACCATCTTTTGCTTCACTCAACCAATGCTTTTTTTCTATTGGTGTATTAATGGGCTTGCATCCCATCATTCTTGTCTCTCGTAGGATGTCTAAAATGTATTTTTGTTGGGAAATAAAGATACCTTCTTTAAATCGAGTTACTTCAATCCTAGCAAGTATTCGAACTTCCCAAGCTCTTTAATCTCAAATTCTCTTGCAAGTCTAGCCTTAAACTTTAGAATTTACTCGTTATCATCACTGTCACAATGATATCATCGACATATACCATTAAAACTGTAAGTTTCCTTGCTGTTGAGTGTCTAAAGAAGAGAGTATGGTCTCCTTGGCTTTGTTTATAGTCAATACCGAGCATTACTTTCATAAACTTTCCAAACCAGGACCATGGTGATTGCTTAAGCCCGTAAAGTGCCTTTCTTAACCTGCACATTTGATTATCTTAGAAATATTTCTCGAAACCTGGTGGAGGTTCCATATACACCCCTTCTTCAAGGTCTCCATGTAAAAAGTCATTTGTGACATCAAATTGCTGTAAAAACCAATTAGAATTAGCGGCTAAAGACAAAAGAATTCAAACTTTGTTCATCTTAGCCACTGGAGCAAAGGTCTCCTAATAATCTACCCCATGTGTTTGAGTGTACTCTTTAGCCACTAGCCTAGCTTTGTACCTCTCCAAAGACCCATCTGCATTATATTGAATTGTATATACCCACTTATATCCTACAAGTGTATTGTCTTTTCGATGATCAATGGTTTTCCAAGTGTTATTTTGATTAAGTGCACTCATTTCCTCATTCATGGCAATTTTCCAATTCTCATCCCTAAGTGTCTCATTGAAGTCTTGGGGAATAAGAACTATATCTAAATTAGTAAGGAAGCAATAATGTTTATGTGAGATTTTATCAAAAGAAACAAAGTGAGAAATAGGATATTGAGTACAATTTCAAACTCCTTTTCTGACAGTTATAGGAACTTCCAAATCATCAATCGTGGAGGAGGGTAATCGTGACTTCATACCTTGTTTAGGGGTTGAATCTTGAACTTTCAATTGAGTAGAATGAAGCCCTTTCTCCTAGAGTAGACTAGGATAGGTTTTTCACCAATTGGATGCTTATTTAGGGTTGATTCTGAGGTGTAAAGAGGTTGGTTATGTGGCTGATTAGCACGTTGGTCTTTTGGTAAATCAAGCTAGTCTTGTGGTAAATCAAGAGGTGATGATATTGAGGTTTTAGGTTTGAGGTTTTAGATTCCACAACCATTACATAATCATGAAATCTTCCTCGTCCCATTTTGCAACGTTGAATCTCCAACATCAGGTCCAGTTCCTATAAAATGGCTCAATTTTCCCTTTCATTTGAGAAAGGTCTTAACAATTTGAGCCCATTGAAGATAATTGCAGCCATTGAGCCTGTAGAAAGATTGAACATTCTACAGTTCTCCTTTTGGCTCAATTGGTATTTCAAATTGGTAGACTTCAGTATTGGAACTAATGATATTAGATTGGCCCTTGGATGAATCCGACATAATGAGGCAATAAGAGAAAAAACTGAGTGGAGAAGAATTGAGAGGAGTTCAACAACTAATACCCAAGATTTAGAAGCAATTCTAGGTTTAGAAGGGCCGTAGATAGGCTCTTACACCATGAACAAAAATCTGGAATTCTTTCTCATTATTTTCATAGCATGGATACACTTATATAGATACAAAACTAAGGTTCTATTTTAGGTAATAAACTAACTCCTACAAATCAGTCATTGACTAAATAAATTAGGAAAGATTACAACTAGAATAATCAGCCTACAAATCAACCTATCGATTAGCTATTTATAACTATGTATCCCCTTCTGAAAAGTCAAAGAATCTAAGATTTTCTAACAATAACTGTTGTTGCAGCTGTAAATCAAGCCCTTTGGATCAGGAAACTCATGACAAATTTGTATAAGGAGTCAGAAAAAAGCAATAAGATATTTGTGAACAACTAAGCTACAATTTCAATTGCTAACAATCTAACGTTCCATGGCAAAATAAAATACTTCAAGATAAAGTTTCATCTTTTAAGAGAGATAGAAAAGGAAGGAGAAGTGCAGCTAATCTAGTGCAAAACTGAAAATCAATATACTGGCATCCTAACAAAAGCACTTCCTAAGATTATGTAAAGAATAAGACTGAGAAAAATAGGTTTTTTTTACTTATTTCATTAGGAAAACACTACAGGTATTTATACAGAAATACATAGGCTTAAATAGGAAAGTAATCCCTATAATTATGCTAAGATTCCTATAACTATGTTATTTACATAAATAAGATTCTGTAACATTCTGTAACAGATTAGATGTGAATTTTTGAGGCAAATGTTCAGAGTATGCACCTTCATAATTAAAGAGGAGTGTTGACTAACATGACTCATGAAGCTGCTAATAGAATAACGTACATCAATTTTGCTTACTGCTATTTTCATATAATAAAGAAGAAAACCGATCATTAGGATTATGATCATTTCATGATGTTATTTTCATACACTGATATGCTCAACATTTAGCAGATTTTTCTGTGACTTACTTTTCATTATACTGTAAAAATGGATGCTTTGTTACTTCCTAAAATGTGTATTATACAGTCCTGATCAGGTTTTCTTTCTTAGTACCCTACACTTCCAGTTTCTTGCACAAAACGATCTCATGTCCAATCTCTGTCAGATTGCAATCCTTTTTTATAGATTTCCTCAGTTGAATTGCTTCTTGCTGGTCATATGAGTCATAAAATATTCCAGAGATATTTTGGTAGAGAAACAAAAGAAAATTGAAATGTAAAAAAGACAAATATGTGAGTCCATAGGTGCCACAGATCTTTCCAACACAATGCATAACCCCCTCTGAAATCCTCCGTTGAAGATAATTTGTGCATTTCCATGAGCCCAGAGCGGACAAGGCCATATCCATGCTTCATGAAACTGGTACAGACCTATGGCATCAAGACAATTACATCAATTGTCTTGATGCCAGATAAATAGTAAATGCCAATTAAGCTTGCTGAGTAAATAATTGTAGCAGTCTAGTAACTGCAGTGCTTTTAATGGAGCAGATTACTCCTTGCTTCTTCATTCAGGAAGAAAGATGAAAGAAGCAATTCATAACTATTTTAAAATGAATCATCATCCTTGCACCAGGAAGCTAAAACTGAATCAGATTGATTGATTCAATTCAAAAGTATGACATCAATACATGGGTAAAATTTCTGTCCCAAGATATACTTGGTATATCAATAATGAATGTGAATCCCCATTCATATACAGCAGTGCTCAAGCCCCCCTTGTCCAGAAAGCTTTTTTCCATTCAAATAATTCCACAGATAAGTTGTTGCTCCATCTGAATATTTTTATGTAACTTCCCAGAGTTTGTAAATGAACCACATTACGTGCACTTAATACCAAACTCGAGAAACAAGCAAATGTTTAGTAAATTGGAATTTATATGAATTCAGGTCACTCTCAGCTTCATTCTCGTAGCAATTTAATATTCTATCTCAAGTTTTGATACTTTGAAGTTTAACTATATAGAACAACATAGATTGAAAAGATGCTAGCACTATACAGCATTTTGTACCAACTTTGACATATGTAAATAGACGGTTATCTTGTTGGACTCTGTTCTCAAGTTCGAACTTATTAACTTTTCTTTTCACTTATTATTCTTCATTGGCACCCTTGAAACAGCATATAAAACAGTCTTTCAACCCCACGAAAACAAAGAGTTCAAAAACAAGGAGCGTTGATAAATATACCCCAGTAGCAACTAGTTTTAATAGTACAGCATAAATCTTATAACTAAATATTATCACTAATTATTAGAATGATCCACTCAACATCTAGTGTGAATAGAAAAACAGAAGTGACACAACATTTGCTGCTATACCAATAACCGATTTTCATCTGTTAAAAATGATATCAAAGCCAAAGTTTAACAGCTATATTTGCAGGGACATCAAGCATGCCTGAAAGTTTCGTGACTGCTAGATTCCAACTAAATTTCTAAACCAATAGGGGAAGAATAAAAGACGTATGGCAAATGATTTTAATAAATATAGCAATGACCCTTCTAAATTTTTGTTTTCTTTCTCCTAGATATCCATTAAAAAAATGAATCAGAATGAGTCATAGCAAATGAGACACATTAATGACTTGAAAGCAATTTCCAATAGCTTGTGGATTGCATAGATAGAAAAAGTTTGGAGCTGGAACACTCAGTTTCTGTATGTGCACTCCTAAAGCTGTCATTTACTGAACTTTCTAATGCAAATAATCCTATTTCAAAGCTACAAAGAAATAAGCATAGGGAAATATAAAGACAATCCATTCCATATGTAATTGATTTTGCGGACAAAAGAAAACTGTTCGCACGTACCTAAACCGTGCTTGCTCCTAGAAGAATGAACTCAGCAGCATCATCACCACTCTCAACACCTCCAATACCATAGAGCACGTTGCTGAACAAACTTTGACTTCATCATTTTGGCAATACTCATTACTTGGAAGAATAACCTCCACGAGTGGAGCACCTAATAATAAAAACTTAAGCACGTAAACCTCTTGCAAGAATGATAAAATTCGGCATTCCATGTTTGCTTAGTATACGTGTACAACCCCTCAACACGAGGCTCTGGCCGTAAGGTTTTCACATTGATTCCCGTTACACTCACGATTGTGTTGATAGCCCTCACCCCCTGATTTTAGGGCCATTCTAGCTAGCTATACAGCAAAAGAATATGAAATTAGTTATCATTTCAACCAGAATCCCAGTCCCAAACATGCATCTGGAAGAAAACAGAGAAGAAATATGGATGGTTAAGACAAAAAGAGATGCAACAAGGCAGTACGCTGGCAGGGCTCTGTCCAAGTCGGAACAGAACTCTCTACTAACACAAGTGAAGACTGGAACTTCAATTCCCATTGGCAAACAATAAAAGAGGGTAGGCTCAACCTCGTGTCACTTTCAGTTTCAAAAATATGGTAACCAAATGTATAAATAGATTAAAAAAGACGGACAGCCACTGATACTCTGTATCTTTAATTGAGGTATTGATTGTCCTTTTTTTTTTTTGTAATTTTAAAAAATAAAAATAAAAATAAAATTTTAATTAAACAAGGTTTAAGTTAATAACTTTCCGAATTCTTCTTTTAGACCTTATTTACTTTTAATTTCTTTTTTATTTTTTAAACACAAAAATAAATACAGGTTATTTCCATATATTTTTTATGATTTTATATTTTATATTTTATATATTTTTATCAATTTCATATGTTATTTTTATTAATTTTTGTATTTAAAAACGGAAACAAAAATCAAAACGACAATTTAAACCAAATAGAGCCTTAAGTAACAATCTACGTGAACCAATTACCTAGGTTCTTATGACAATTAGATTATTGCTCTTCCCCCATGTGACAAATTCTAATAGCAAAAATGCTAACATTTTTTTTATCTAAATTTGTATCTCTATGAAAATTTAAATAATCAAACAAATTGATTGTTACATCTGAAGACAACTTATAAAACTTATTAAGATCATCCCTCACTGGTTGTCTTCAGATTTTATTATCATTAAGTGTATTCAAGGTTTCTTAAAAATACTATAAAAATACTCGTAGTAATAATTGTATAAGTAATCATTAAACTTGATGTAAAGCCCAGACCTTAAAATCCCAAACCTAACCTAACCCGTATATAACCCGACCCATCTTAAGTAACTTAGAAAAACAATTTAAATTGTTTTTTCTACTTTTTCTTTTTCATTCCTACCTCTCCGTCATCCCACTCCAAAGATCACCATCAATCTTCCTCTTTCGTTCAAGAAAAACCATCAAGTTGTGTGGGTGTTGGATGGTACTGTTCCTAAGGTGAGTTTAGTCTTAAAGCATGTTTTGGTAGAGTTTTTGGTTTGATTTCTAGTTTCTATTTTTCTGAACACAAAAACAAACAAAAAATAGTATAGAAACTAAAAAAAACAACACATTAATATATCACAGAAATTAAAAAATATATATATATATAACACACAAAACAAAAACGAAAATAGAAAATTGAACCAAATAACCCTATAGTTTTGGGTATTAAAGAGATGAAGAGAGGGTGCAAATGGGGGAGAAAATTTTGGAAAAAAAAATATAGACGGCCAGAAAAGGGAGAAGAAGATGGTGGCAGGGAAGGGGAAAGAGAAGAGGAAGAGAAGAAGAAAAGGAAAGAAAGAAAGAAAGAGAGAAGAAGATGATGTTGAGAAGGGAGAGGAAATAATGATACGAGAGAAGGAGGAGCAAGGAAGGAGAGAAGGAGGAGCAAGGAAGGAGAGAGAAGGAAAAAAAGAGAAGAAAATAATTATGGTGGAAATTTTATAATTTTAGAGAAGTAGCAATGCGATTTGTGATTTTGGAAAGTTTAAGATTAGTTTCGAAATTTTAGGAATTATGAAAAATTAAATAGAAAATTTTTTAATTTTAGGATATTTAGGAATTTTAAAATTTTTTGGAAAGTTTACAAAATTATGATAATTTTAAAGTTTTATTTATTTATTTATTTAATCTAATTAAAATTTTAATAAATAGGTATTAGAGATGAATTGGAGACGAGACCAGAACAAAGGAAAATTTCAAAGTTTTCAGAGTTTATGTAAGGAGATTAATTATAATTATACCCTATTATGTGGAATTTCTACGCAAAATGCATGTTATGAATTTTGTGACAATTTTGAGGTTAAATGTGATTGTATATATAAACTATATGCAACTTTGTGGTAAATGTGATTTTGTGCAAAATTATGAAATCAGAATATCATATTATGTGAATTTTGTTCGAATTATGGATAAATTGAATTTTGTGAATTATAGATTAAAATATAAACAAGTGCTTATATGATAAATTTATATGTAATTATGTGATAAATTTAAAATTAATGGATTGTAGAAATATGTGGATATTGTTGATAATTATTTCTGAGTATGATTTGGCATGAATAAAAAAATTATATTTATATTGAAATGATGTTAAAGTGTCGACTATAGATAAGGAAATACAATGCTTGACAAATTAACATTAAATTGTAGAACATTGAAAAGCTGTAAAGAAATCCTACTTAGTGGCTTGCTTAAATAAATTGTATTCGATGATCTTGATATTTATGAGATGTGATTAAGATTGATTATTATATACGTGTTGGGATATTTTAAGAGTGGAGATATTTTTAGTGATTTATGTTGGTATTTTAATAGCTGGGATACCCAAGTTGTTTCTATGAGTGGAGAGCATCTTGTATAATTTATTTGATGAGACTCGATATTCTAGGAGTGGGAATGTTTAAGATAATTTCAAGAGTAAGAAGTGTTCTGTATAGTCCATTAATTGGAGAACTAAGTTAAGCGAGGCCTTAAAACTTTAAGAAAGGAATTAAATGGGAATTTTAGAAATAAATAATGGATTGAAAATAATAAATAAATGTAAATGAATGTAAATTGTGATATGAATTTATAATGCGATGCTTATGTATATTTCCTTTTATATTTATATGTATTATATGTTATTCAATAATTACATTTTAATTACTCTTTATTAAGTTAATAGTTCATTTCTTACGCGTTAAATTTTTCAAAGGATATTCAATAGACTTTGAACATTATGGATTTTAAATTGCATGTTGGTAGATAGTTTAGGTGGGTTAGCTTGTTGCAGAAAGAATTATTTTTAAATTCCTTTATAATACAGTTAAGATTGATAATATATTTTAGATGGATATTAGATTTAATGATCTTAGAAATTGAAACTTTTATTAATGATTATTTTTCTTTTGTTTTAAGATAATTGCTTTTGACTTATATAATTTAATATATTGGATGATTGAGATTTAAATGTAGTTAAATAGTTAATTTAGGATTTTTGTTGATTTTGGAAATGCAATTAAGGAATTAAGATTATCGTGAATTGGAAATTTGGCGAATGAATTGGGAATGAATTAACTATATTTGTAATCCTAAACCTTTCATCATTTTTCCAATTAAGTCATATATCTTTGAGACTTTCTATTGAAATTCTATATCTATGTAGATTAATCAAAGGCAAAAACTGTCTTTGATTAATCCGCATAAGTATTGATTAATTCACATAAGTATAAGACTTAATTAGGAAAATTAAAACTTTAAATCAAATTAAAACAGGAATAAATTTATGCCATATAAAATTTGAAAGAGTTTTAAATTCAATATCAATTTCATATTTAACTTAATTATTTTTTAATTGGATTAAAATTAATAATTGAATTGATTTTTATTTAAAATTTATAAAATTAAAATTAAAATTAAAATTATATATTGTTCTATTTAGATTGGAATTAATAATTTTTTTACTTTTTTATAATTAAAATT